>JAABOM020000101.1:13285516-13305159 GCA_011800125.2 Solanum clarkiae
GTCAATGACAACTAAATAAAGAATAAAAATAATATATATATATATATATATATATATATATATATATAACAGTCAATGACAACTAAATAAAGAATAAAAATAATATCTATACAAGGGAAAAGCTAATTCAACTTAGAATATGAAAACATGCGTTAGCATGGTATGGGCGTCAGTACGACCCGTGAGGCTTGGCACAGACCGTGAAATGGTTCGTGGTCCTATACTTGGTCTTCATCTCTCATTGCTTGTTAACGCGTGGTTGGTACTACCCGTGGTTAGGGTTCATGGTCCATAAGAATAGTCTGTGACCCTTGCATTGGGAATTGTCACAGCTGTCCACTTCACCTTCAACACCATAGCCCATGAACGGTCTGTGGTAGGTCACACGACTCTCATGGGTGGGCCACGTAGACTTTGACTTGGCATGATTTTCACAATTTGCTATGGTAATTCTTTAACTCATGTCAACTTCACGATGTAGGCTATGACCCGGGTCAGTTCCCATGGTCCATGAAAGGCACTATGAGACTTGCCTTAGTTTCATTCCTTCCAGCCACTCCTTGGCACGCTATGTGTGAGGCCACAAGGGGCCTCGCAGTCTGTTGAGTGACACATGGCTGTGAAAGTACTTGTGATCCTTAACTTAGTTCCGTTCTTTGCCTCAATATGCCTAGGTTGGTCCACACACCCTCCCACGGTCCGTGTGATGCTACACAGGTCGTGGAGGCCTCCATCTGACAATACTTGTGCTCTTTTTTTTCATTTATTTTCTTTCATGTTGCTCAAACTCCATTCCTTTGACATTTTCTTGAATATTAACATGAAGCAACACATCAAACCAAAAAAAATTCTTGAGAATGCACAAAATTCCTATGTTTAAAGCGTTACAAGAGTTGTATTTTCATGACTCATCAACACCCCAACTTAGAATGATTTCTTTCCCTCAAGCAATGACTACTTAACAAAATAATGCATAAATACAAATGCTCAAAAGGAACTACGAGTAACCCTCAATTTCAACAAATATTCCCAAAAGCATGCTTAAAATGTGGTTACACCCCAAACAAGACCTACACAGATCAAGGTAAACATCATACCATGTACGGTTGGCCCACATAAGATTGAGAACAAAGATGAATCAGTTGTGTTAGCAACTAATCAATGCAAGGATAGTGCCTTCACTACAAATAAGTCTCACACAGTACATATATGCAAAACAGATACTGGAATGTAGACACTCATACTTATAAGTGATTTTCAACAGACACACAAGTATCAACTATCTGCTTGACCTTATTTTCACCACCTTGACTCTCGAACGACCTTTTTAGGATCACATTAGGACTTTTATGGCTTGTAACATAGAACCTAGCTAGAGTGAGGTATATTTAGGATCAAAGTGACTAGATTGCCCCTCCAAGACACTATTCTGGCTTGGACCTCTACTTTCGGTTCTCCAAACTCTTATTTCCCCTATTCTTTCAACTTTTTTGCTATTGGGAGTGATTTTCCATTTCCATTCATTCTTTTTCTTTTCTCTCTCTTTTTTTCACTCTTCTTTTTATTCACGGACACACCCCAAACTTTTCTTTTCTCCTTTTATCACTTGGGTCTTTCCATACCTTAACTTTTCTGCATTTTTCACAATAGACACCCTCAACTTAGGTTTTAGGCCTGAGTTGAGGTGCACAATGTCTTTTAGCGGACCAGGGCCAATATACGCCACCCTTGATGTGCTGTCAAAATACAACACATTTGATGCTTAAAACTTAGGATTTTGTATGTTCTTAATGCAACATTTATGGTTTTTATATGTTTTTGGTGTTTAATTTGTAGGAAAGCAGCTTGGCATGATTTTTGGGAAAAGTTGCAAATTCTTCTGGTTATTGAAGGTTTACGGACCCTCTACGAGTCGTAGAAGATTCTACAAGTCGTAGAGTTGATTTCGTGGAAATTTCTAGTGAAGTTTGAAGATCTGAAATTCAGCCACACGAGACCTCTTTACGAGTCATAGATCACTCTACGACTCGTATAAAGTGGTTTCGTGGAAAATTTTAGTGAGATCCAGTGAAGGACCAGGTGTTGCAGGTGAAGTCTACGAGAGGGCAATACGATCCATAAATAAATCTATGACTCCTAAAGTGGATCCATACCAGTAAAGTCCAAGATCTCAAGAGCTAAACACGAGACCCCAACTACGACTCATAAACCCAGTTACGAGTTGTAAAGGCCTGTCGTATCAAGTCACTGACCAGTTTTTTAATTTTTTAGGACTTATTTGTAAATACCATAAATAACAATTTTAAGTCATTATTCAGAGAACACAATAGACAGGATGTCATTAGAGTACTTTTTATGGTTTTATACTTGGAGACAAAATGTCAGAGGAGAATACACTTGTGGAGAGATCTAGTTCGATATTGCCAAGATAAACTCCAAAGTTGACCAACATTCTATGGCAATTCAACAGCCTAATAGGCAGTTTGAACTTATATCAACACAACTGGATCGGATTCAAATTGGCATGATGAAAGAGGTAAAGTTTGGTGATGAGAATTAATATTGGTGAAGTCTAGTAGCCAATTTATCTAAGTCGTGCTGCGACAATAAATCAGGCGCTACTTGGGAGGCAACCCAAGGATTTTTGATGTTTTATCTTGGTTTTAAATTTATTTTCAATTTTTAGATTCTTAGATAGTTATTTGATTGTCTTTTGATTGCTATTTTTGACATTGGGTTTGTTGCATATAGGGTGCATGTTAATTTTATGAAGAGTATGTAGGTCTTGGACTAAGGAAACAGATTTTGTTGAGAAATGCATCAAGTACAGTTTCTATGACTGGGCTTAAGAGTCGTATTTGCACTTTATGAATCGTAACCCCATCTCATAGACATTTCCAATGAGCATGAACAGTGTACACTCCGCACACAAGCCAACTTTATGACTCGTAGATACACCTATGAGTCGTGAATAGGGTTCGTGGAACCCAGGTAAGATTCTGAATTTTTGTAAGAATTGAGATGTCTACGAGACCATGACTTACGAGTGGTAGATTTATCTACGACTCATAATTGGGTTTCGTAGACCAAAACCGGGCAAAATTTAATGTTGACCCGATAAGATTATAAAAGGGGGGTCAAATTATTTTGACTAAATTTTTACCCTAATTTATTGAAAACTCCCCCAATTTCTTTATTCCCTCTATTTTCGACCAACTTTCCGACGAGCGTGACCCATTTTTTGGCAAGAACGTCCGGCTATTCCTAGGGTTTGATCATTCTCTCTCTTTCTTTTTCAAGTTCACCATCATCTTTGGTAAGTTTTTGGTTAAGTTTTAATGTTAAAATTTTCATTGTTCTTATTGTCTGATGATGGTGATGGGGTCGATTTTCTAAGTCTGAATTTCTTGATGTATGTGAATATAAAATTAAGGGTGCTTTTGGTTAAATTGATTGTTTATGCCCGAAATTAGGTGTTATAGCCTAGTATTGTTGATTGTGTGCCCGTGGAATTATTTATCATGTTTGAATGAGTGATATTGCATAGTTTGTGGTTGTGGAATGGTATTTGATATCATTGGAGCATGCCAAAGGTGAATCATATGGGAATTGTCGGAAACATAAGTTCTTTGATGCTAAATCCTTTTCTGAATATGTATTAACCATTTTTGGGGTATGGGTTGTTATGTGCTTAACATGTTAGTGTTTTTATGCTTGCTTCGATGCTGGTACGATAATGTTTGAATTGTTCTTGGGGTCAATGTGATGAACTTGGATGGATCAAGTACCTGAAAGTTCTTGTTCACGAGAGTCTTTTACGACTCGTAGACGAGTCTACGAGTCATAATTTCCCCTTGTGAGAAATTATAGTGACTTGATGTTCTGAGTATTCATCAGACGAGACCTTCTACGAGTTGTAAAACACTTTACGCCTCATAGATAGTTCTCGTAGATCCTTGCCTATTTTACAAAATACTCTCCGGAAGTTTGTACGAAATTAGTTTACGACTCATAATCCAAGTTACGAGTCGTACCTGGGTCTTGTATGATGTTCTAGTGACCATTATTGTTTTGCACCTCTGGTCACTCCACGATTCCTAGTTCTAACTTCCACTGGTAACTGGCCCTCGTAAACCATGTCTGCAACTAATCCAAATATATTTTTGTTTTTCTTCTTCTTGATTGATGAGGCTAATTTGGGTTAGTTTATGTTTCTTTTTCATATTTCATGGCCCAGAAAGGCAAACATGCAGAGATTGAGGCTTTTAAGAGGTAACTCAGAGATGAACCTACAAATAATGACAGTTCTAGTGACGAACAGACCCCTCAGCTGAGTGGGTTATTGGAGATGTATGATACCTAGCTTGACCCAGCAGCACCCCGACCACAAACGAGAGCTATAGCCAATGCGAGGTAGCCTCAGATTCAACATAATAGTCCTTCCCAATATGACGAGGAAGGTAGTGAGCGGACGGGGAGTAGCATGCCCAAGATGAGCCCTTTTAGGGAAGAGCAGAGTTATGTGGGGGCCTCCGAGGATAGAGAAGATGTTGAGTCCACCGTCGCACAATCTTCTTATTCAGCACCAGATGTTGGTACTCATCGGTGGTGCGTCGAGGGGATAGAGACCATATTTTTGGAGAGCATGCAACCAAAGGAGCAGGGCAAACCCACCCGTTTGATATATGAGGATCCTAGGGTTGTTGGTGATGGACTGAGTGGCGTCCCAGGTCTGAAGAATGCGATGATTCGATATGGGCTTGAGTGGCTGATGAAGGAGCTTGGACGATACACCCGATTCTGGAACAGGAGTTTTATGCATCATACACAGCCACGATTCAGCGAGATCCTCCCAAGTAGAGGAGGGCTATCTCACAGCCCAGATTTGTCACGTCCCAAGCCTAGGGCTTAAACGTGACATGGCGAATGGGGAACCTGAAGGAACCCCAATCAAGCTTCTTAACTTGTCACTACATATCCTTAGTCGCAGAAGCATATAAAATGCATAAAATAAGCAAAAGAAACAAGGGGCTAAGGGATAGCTTGTCAAATATCAACATCAAGGACAAGCAGTCATAGCTCATATCATAAATACACAATTGGTCTGACAAATACCTTTAAATACATAGATAGATCTGGGGCCAAGACAAAGCTACCGGCTCACCCTCATAGTCAATAGAACATAAGATAGTGTCTCAATACATTGAAAATAGCAACATAGACTAAGGTCCCCGAAATGGAGGACTCACCAACACACTTAAAATAGCACCGACTAACCACGTGGAGGAGGAGGATGATCAACTTGAGCACCGATTTCTACATGGTGATATCATGTAGGCAAGAGTATGCGTTAGTACGTTCAAATGTACTAAGTGTATAGGATGCAATGAAACAAGAATTAGGTATCATAGTCAAAATGCACGATATTAAGCAATAGACATAATATATGATATGTCATGTATGATCAATGCTTGAGTAAAACATGCTTAAGTAACTCAGGATTGTATAGAATATCATATGTGAAGAGGAGACCAAGCTAGATTTCCAAATGTACAGCCCTTTGATAGGTTAGTGATGATGTTGCCCCATCACTTAGGTGGATGAGTACTAACCCTCATCTAGGTTGGTGATAATGTCGCACCATCACCAAGGTGGATGAGTACTAACCCTCATCTAGGTTGATATGTACTAACTCCCATCTACGTTAGTGGTGATGCCGCCCCATCACTTAGGTGGAGAAGTACAAATCCTTCACTAGGTTATCCGGGCGCTTATACCCCCCGGATTGGGCATGGTCGAGTTCTACACTTTACATTGGATTCATCATTTGGTCTAATGCAACACTACATATAGGAATAATCATATACATAAGCTCATTTCATTATCATAACATCATTTATATCATATCTCATGCTTAGGACCTTTAATTTCTCAAGAAACCATAACCAGACATTTTATCAAACACTTTGGGGGGGGGGTGTAGTAGCGGTAAAAGACCATGCAATTTAGAGATGCAATCATGCAAGAAAATCTATTGTAAAACCATCAATCAATACCTTGCAACATCCCCAAGACATTCACATCAAAACCCCTCATAAAAACTTACAATAGATCAAAGATATATAGCTCACAACATAGCAAAATAGTCACAACTAACAAGTCACAAGGCAAAACCTAATGCAAGATGAACATGGAGCAACACTTATGGACTTTCTAGCAACCAAAAAGAATAAAGAGAGAAACAATGGCACACCGGCCCCAACAATGCACACACATCAAAGCAAAGTAAACTTCAACTTACCAGTAATAACATCGGGCACTTGTTGCATCCCTTGAAGAGCATAGAAATGATTAAGCCTTAGAGAACCCCCTTTATCAACTTCACCACCTTTACCCTTATTGCGATACTGAGGATATTCAAACTTTTTGTTACCTATCTCCCCATAACTAAAACAAGTGTCAGTGCCCCTCAAGCATGGGCCACTATGACCATTACCACACTTTGGACACCCAACATTCAGAGCCACACCTTCAACACCTCGGGCCTTGGGAAATCATTAGCAAAGCCTACCTTAGAATCAAGAGAAGACCCTTGGTCATGATGAGACTGGCCACCCTTTTGGAACTTACCCTCAAAATAGGTCCTCTTGGCCTCATGATCTCTTTTCTTCCTCAATTTCTCCTCCTCCATTTGTTTGACATATGTCATCAACTAAGACAAGTCCATGCCACCAATTAGCAAAGCGTATCGACATTCTTCACTCACCAAATCGAAGACCCCTATCACAAACTTATTCATCCTAGATCTAGGATCGGCCACCAAATGAGGAATATACTTTGAAAGTTCATTAAATTTGAGGGCATACTCCCTCACACTCATAGCACCTTGTTTCAAGTTCATAAACTCCACCAACTTTGTTTCCCTAAGCTCAAGAGGGAAAACCGATTGAGGATAGCCAATATGAACTCTTCACAAATTATCACATAATCATTTCCCTTCTTCCCCTTCCGTTGATCATACCAAATTTGGGCTACCCCCTTGAGTTGGTATGCCGCCAACTTCGCCTTTTATTTCGGCCCAACACTCATGATATTCAAGATTTTGTAGACCACATCAATGAACTCTCATGGGTCTTTCTCCACCTTTGACCCATAGAAAATCGAACGATTCATCCTCATGAAATCTCTTACCCTAGCTCCCGGGGTAGTAGATGAGGGGCTCAGGCCCCTTGGTTGACTTGATTGGCCACAACTTGGGCAAACATAGTGAGAGCATCCCAGAGCTTACCATTGGTAGGTTGTTCCTCGGGAGCTTGGGCCCTTCTTACTCGAGTGTTAGGCATGATCTAGCATAGCAAAGAATAATCATTGTGGGAGGGGGGAACTTACCACAACTCTATAGCACGACTTAGAATATGAAGAAGGGAAACATTTTCTAAAAAACGTCTCATAGCCTCCTATTCGTAGTCATGGCGTGTTTCACAACCATGAATAGGATTCTAATTGACGCAGTGTGTTGGACTCCGAAGATCAACCTAGTGCTCTAATACCAAGTTTGTCACGTTCCAAGCCTAGAGCCTAGACGTGACACGGTGAATGCGGAACCCGAAAGAACCTCAATCAAGCCTCTTAACTTGTCATTACACATCCTTGGTCGCAGAAGTATATAAAAGGCATAATGTAAGCAAAAGGAATAAGGGGCTAAAGGATAGCTTGTCAAACATCAATATCAAGGACAAGGAGTTATAGCTCATATCATAAATACACAACTCGTCCAACAAACACCTCTAAATACATAGATAGAGCGGGGGCCAAGACAAAGCTACCGGGCTCACACTCATAGTCAATAGAATATAACATAGTGTCTCAATACATAGAAAATAGCAACATAGACTAAGGTCCCCGAAATGGAGGACTCACTAACAAACTTGGAATAGCACCGACTAGCCACGTAGAGGAGGAGGATGATCAACTTGAGCACCGGTTCCTACATGGTGATATCATGTAGGCAAGAGTATGCGTTAGTATGTTTGAATGTACTAAGTATATAGGATGCAATGTAACAAGAATTAAGTATCATAGTCAAAATGCACGATATTAAGCAATAGAGATAATATACAATATGCCATGTATGATCAATGCTTAAGTAAAATGTGCTTAAGTAACTCATGCTTGTATAGGATATCATATGGTAAAGAAGAGACCAAGCTAGATTTCCAAATGTACAACTCTTTGGTAGGTTAGTGATGATGCCGCCCCATCACTTAGATGGATGAGTACTAACCCTCATCTAGGTTTGTGATAATGTCGCGCCATCACTAAGGTGAATGAGTACTAACCCTCATCTAGGTTGATGAGTACTAACCCCCATTACTTAGATGGATGAGTACTAACCCTCATCTAGGATTATGAGTACTAACCCCCATCTAGGTTAGTGATGATGCCGCCCCATCACTAGGTGGAGAAGTACAAACCTTCACTAGGTTATCCAGGCACTTAGACCCCCCTGCCACCCAAATTGGGCATGGTCGAGTTCTACACTTTACATAGGATTCATCATATGGTCTAATGCAACACTTCATATAGGAATAATCATATACATAAGTTCATTTCATCATCATAACATCATTCATATCATATCTCATACTTAAGACCTTCAATTCCTCAAGAAACCATAACCATATATTTTATCAAACACTTTGGGGGTGTGTAGTGAGGGTAAAAGACCATGCAATTTAGAGACGAAATCATGCAAGAAAATCTATTTTAAAACCATCAATCAACACCTTTCAACACCCCCAAGACATTCACATCAAAACCCCTTATAAAAACTTACAGTAGATCAAAGATATATAGCTCACAACATAGCAAAATAGTCACAACTTTACATCGCTTTAACATATTTCATAAATAAAATATGTTCATACTAGTAAACCCATTTGTAAACTCAACTTTAAATCATGAAATTTAGGAAAAAGGAAGCTTGGGTATCATGGGTGAAAGGAACCCATGAAAGAAACCCACATACCTTAGGTCTAAAGTTGCTTGGAATTGAGATTGGGAAGAATGGAGGCTTGAAAATGATCTTTGAATCCAATCTATTCTTGGGTTTCCTTGAAATTGTATTGGGGCTTAATGGAGGCTTTTGAGAGAATTGAGAGTGTATTTGAGATGATAGTAATGAGTTTGATCCTTTTGAAATATTGTTTAGGTCTTTTAGGAAGGTTAAGATAGCATAGGAAGTCAAAAAAAGGCATTAGAATAATTAAAATTTACGGAGACGCCATAAGTGAAGATGGAAAAATTGGCAAAGTGTCGTCTCACTGGAGACTTCACTGGCTGTGTGGCACTCCACGGGTCGTGTGGGGTGCCCATGTGAAGTGCCTTAGTGAATAAAAATGGAAGTGAGGACCTGAGCTAGAGTACCTTCTAAATGAACCAGATTCTTGCTTCCCATATCTTGCTAATGGACTCAGTAAATCCGACATTGAAAGGCTCCTCTCAACATCCAGCTCACTGTCCGAGTTAGAGACTTGGGATTGGGGTTGTATAGAGTTCAGCACTTGGCTTGATGCTGTACTAATCCTAGCATCCATGTCAATAGACAGATCATCTTGGCTACAACTTCGAGACACAATGTCTTTTGTCTGTCGGCATTCGTTAAATACCAGCTTCAAGGCCTGGACAACCTCACCCATGAAGGGTCTGTGTGACACCTCTGGTTGAACACACATTGATGCAATGGCAGCTACTTTGACAATGTCATCAAAAGGGTAATCAGACCCCAAATTACGGTCCACAATCAACTCCAGACCTTCTTCACTCGTTAGGAGTGGGCGTGCCCAAGCCACTAAATTCTCTTGACCTGGTGGCTGAGACATATCCACTGGCTTTCTTCCAGTTAGCAGTTCAAGCAGGACAACACCATAGCTGTAAACATCACTCTTTACAAGGAGATGCCCTGTCATAGCATATTCTGGAGCTACATACCTGGTAAAATAATTAAGTCAGAACTGCTCAACAGAAGAATAAAATATTAAGACGACGACAGAGGTTTTTTTATGCATAGTCAATTCAATTGATTAAGGGCGAACCCTCTACCATATATTAAAACCTATCGAGTAAAAATAAATGTCCTAGCCATCTACTATGTATTAACACCTATTGAGTAAAAATAAATAAGGCATTCAAAATGAAAAAAGTTATACTCCAAGTGAGCTGAACTGCTCAATGGTTTGGGCCTTTGTCAGGCATAGATAGCACGGGACAAAGGCTGGCCTAATGAAAATACAAATTCTAAGTCAGATGAATATTTTACCCAAAGGTTCCCATGACTCGAGTGGATATGTGTCTGTTTCCTTCATCTAATGCAGATCTAGCCAAACCAAAATCAGACACTTTCGGGGTGAAATCATGTTCCAGTAAGATGTTACTAGACTTAAAATCCCGGTGTATGACACGGGGACTGGAATCTTCATGTAAATAGGCCAGGCCTCGGGCAGCACCAAGTGCTATTTTCATTCGGGCATTCCAATCAAGTGGAGAAATCTCCTCGTCAACACCTGAAAAGACAGATTTTAGCCAGTCTGAAATCTAAGTATACCTGACTTCAACAAAAAAAAGTTAGGAGGGATCCAAATTGAACATTACCGTGAAGGTGAGATTCCACGCTGCCATTTGGGATGAGCTCATAAAGTAAACAGCGACTGCGCTCCTCAAGACATATACCTATCAACTTGACCAAGTTCCTATGATGGAGGCGGCTAAGCATCTCTACTTCAGCCAAAAATTCACGACCACCCTGTTGACCATCTCTCTTGAGGACTTTCACCGCCACTTTCATCCCATCATCAAGCACTCCACTATAAACACGACCAAATCCTCCTTCACCTAGTACTCTTGCTTCATTGAAGCTGTCAGTAGCTCTCTCAATTTCAATTGAAGAAAATGTTCTAGCTGAACCAGTATAAGCAGCCAAGCTAGAACTAAAGGATAATGAAGGAGAGTTCGGCCTACTCCCAATCATGGAGGCTGCAATTCCTACAGCATGCATAAAGATCAGAAAATAATTCTATGAGTCTTCTTATTACACCAAGACTCGTGAGAATCACATATTTGTACATATTTTAGATGCATATTAATACTCACATAATATGTGTGGTCCACATCATAAATTTGTGAAGCTTAAAGGTTCCTGAATGCACCCTTAAGAGTTGATACTTCAAGATTATTCCAGTCAAAAGATATTGAATGAGTCGCCATATTATACTATGCAACTAACCAGTTAACTTTTCCCATATTCCATTTCATAATTTTGGACATTTTATTCCATTGTATGCTCAGGATAAGTAGTAAAAGTAACCAAGTTGAGCAACATATAGCATACTCAAAACTCCAACATGATTTTAGTTTCCCGTAACATAGTATTTACCTGGCATGCTACAAAGGCAGAGAGATAAGGAAAGGCTAGGCTTCTGAATTTTACTATTTGAATTTCTTTTTCAGCATGAATTAAGAAACCTTATAGAGAGAATACGAACATTAGACAAACCAGATTGCAGTAGATTATTTACAGGTATAGAGAAGGATTTCACCTGATGACTTTGCAAGGGATGGTAATGTAGTTGGTGGAGTTGGTTCTAACTGATATCCATGATCTTTATGTCTGAAAAGAAAAATCCATGCAACAGCACAACATAAAATAACAGCGACAGAGGCTGACAATACAATTACTGCTATGACACTCCGATTTGGCCCACTTTTGTGCTGTTTCCCCCTCACATCAACTCCAAGGGGCTGTATGGTCCTTCCGTTATTATCACTGGGATATGGTTCACTACCTATGGTATCAATGTCTGATGCTACTGAAGGTGGAGAGGGAGGAAGACCTGTACATAAGAAAAATTCTATTTGGTTACTCGGGACGTAGTATGTGGCATCAAGATGACACACTGGCTTTAGGGATGATTCTATACCTGGATATTGAACATACAGTACATCATAATCACCAAAAAGTGAAGCTTTTATAACAACTTGTTTGTGCCAGAATCTTTGTGATGTCAGAAATGCGGTAGTGTTATCAAATTTTTCTCCAAGAGGCACCAAATCAATAAGGACAATGGTCTTTTCTGGATACTGGCTGGCTGAATTTGCTCCCATAATACGAACTTGACTTGGATCCATAAATACCCCAATGGAAATTTCTGTAGCTAGCTCTGAAACCAAAGGGAAGAAGGTGTAAAGTGCTACACTAAGGCGTAGTCTAATTCGCATGGGCAAGACACAAACACAACGTGCTTTTGGTGGACCATTTGTGAAAGGCTCCGCACAAGCCAATGATGCACAATCTGCAACATCATGTTTAGAATAGTTAGTGGTGCAAAACCTGGCAACTTGTGCATATAAAATCTATATCATTTAGAGGAGAAACCAGAGGCAGTTAACAGATACCTTCATTAGGAGGTGGAGGTGGTAATGCTTGAAATGGACGCGGTATCTTTGGATGCCTTGGTGAAGATCCAGAGGGAGACATTTTAGGGGAAACAAATGGCTCTTGCAATGACAAAGATGATATAGAGATAAGCATCAACTATGCATAGGAATGAAAATAAAATATAAGATTAATGCCTTGACTATGGATTGCATGGATAGAGAACATATACATACTCTTACTTTTAGTTGGTCTAGACGAAGCACTTGGAGACGGTGATATTGCAGGAGAGTCATGACTTTCTGGAGAAGTTAAAGGCGCAAGCAATGGTGGTACCGATGATCCTGTAAAGTAGGAGTTATCAGAATCACTTTTCCTTTTCGCTATTCATTTTTCTTTCAGGAAGGCGAACGGGGAGTGGTGCCTAAGGCTAGTCATTGGATATGATTTTGAGCCTAATGAAGATGTTGGAGATATCAATGGACCTTCATTAATTATTGTAAAGATTGAGAAAAAAGAAGAGTTTGAGAAAATAACAGCAGATCGTTGGTCTGCCATTTTCTTTTGTATTTATTGATTTTATACATATTGATGATACCTACAAGGGTCCTTATCTAATACTCCTTCTGTCCATCTTTACTTGGCCCTATACTATTTTGGGATGTCCAACAATACTTGTCACTTTATGAAATCAAGAGATAATTTTACACTTACTTACTTTCTAATTTACCCTTATTATTAATTATAATTTCCCAATTACATTTTTCAAGACGTAATATTTATTATATTCAAAGGGTACTTTGGTAAAATTACCCCTTAATTTACTACTTGTTAATCCTTGTGCCAAGTCAACAAAGGCTAAGTAAAGTTGGACGGAGGGAGTATATATTTTAAAGGAAGATCCTTATCTAATAAATATTCTAAAGGAAGAGGCCTTATTTAATACCTATTCTAAAGAGAGAGAATTTTTTATTATAAAGTATAAGCTGCAACAATTGAATTCAAGATAAACTATAATATTTGAATTCAAATTGATGATGGACTCTAATAGCCTCCTGCAAGATCATGTACTGGATCGAATCATAAACCTTGGATCAAATGTTGAGGAACCTAGTTGTACCAACAGCTTTAGTGAAGATATCTACATTTGATTTTGAGATGAAACATAGCAAACCACTAAAGACTGAGCTTCAACCAGCTCTCCGAAAAACTGATGATCAAGGCGAAAATGCTTTGACCATTGATGGATGACAGGATTCTGAGATAAAACCCTTATGCATTGAGTCCATATCGAAGGACTATGGAAGGTAAAAAAGAGTCATCAACAAATCCAAGTAAATAATGAGAAATCAATAAAGAGGTAAACTCAGTTCTCCATGTCAAATAGTCTACGACAGATTGAAGTTTGATAGTAACGAGATTCATAATGTTTGGTGCAGCAAGAGATGCTGAACAAGAAAAGGTAGGAGAAAAGATGGGATCAAAAGTAGTATAGCATGGAGAAACAAACGGTAAGCCAATAGAACTGAGAAGAGATGTAGGTTCAGGTAAGCAAGCCTGTATAGAGACCAATGGAGATGGAACAGAAAGAAGAGGAAAAGGAGGACAACAAAGGAGTTGTGCACATCGTAGTAGAAATAGGAACAAAATAAGTTGTTTCAGCTCATCCAGAAATGGGCTGAGAAGCCATGACTGAACAAACAAAGAATGAAAAGAACAAATTGTGGGCTAGATTTGGACTTCTGATACATGAGAGAGTCACTGTAAAACTGGTCTGAATGATGACATGATTCAACACAAATAAGAAAGTAGTCATAGAAAAGATGGCGTGGTGCTATGCAAATTGAATATGAAAAAGTAGTCACTGGAAAGAATGGCACGGTGCTACACAAATCAATATGTGAAAGTTGTCACCGAAAAGATGCACGGTGACACAATTTTTCCTAAAATAATTGTTGGCCAGACGATGTGATAGCGGTGGCAAAGGGAGTGATGGAAAAAGATGCGTTTGAGGAGAAAGAGAAGGGTGAAGAAGAAGAGATTCCTGAGGGAATAGTTATTTCTATGGAGTTTGAGAGAAAGGTTTGGTAGTTGAATAATGGAGGAAGAATTGGACTATTTTGCAAGGGATGCCGGAATTTTGAGAAGCGGCCATAGGATCGATGATCTAATCTGGTACCATAAAAAGATTGAGAATAAGAAGAGTTTGAGAAAATAATAGCATATCATTAGTGTTCTGCCGTTTTGTTTTGTATTTATAGATTTTGTATATATCGATGATAACTACAAAGTCCTTATCTAATACATATTCTAAAGGAAGAGTCCTCATCTAATACATTTTCTAAAGGAAGAATAATCCTTTGTTAAAAAGGATAAGCAACAACAATTGAATTCAAGATAAACTATAATATTTGAATTCAAATTGATGATGGACTCTAATAATTATTGACTGAATTCTGGTTAGTAACATATATCAGAATGAGTATATCAACGGACATTCCTCAGGTAAGATACAGAACCTAGTTCAGTTGAAACAGGAGGATAAACTTCATAGGATGATGGAGTGATTTGTGTCATATTATCATTTAGGTGGTGATCCCTCTGAAATGAGATGGAAGGTACAGATAAGAGAGGATATGATCCTTTCTCATGGGGGAGAATTATGAGGAGGAGCATTAGTAGAGCACCCCATGGCGGTGGTTAGTAGGAAACACAAGAGGAGAAGAAATCCTTCAGTTACATAATGGGGCATCCCTCGTAACTGCTGACAAAAAGAAAGGATAGCAGAAAAATATTGACATACCTTTTGCAGGATGTAGATTGGTCGTTCCATTAGGAGGTGCAACAGTTGGAGCACTTGCTCTTTTGTGGTTGATGCTTGGCCATGGAGTTGATACAGGGGATATATGATGCTTAACTACAGTAATAAGACTGACTCAAATTAGCTGACAATGCCACTTTGAGAACAAGTAGCTATTTGCCAGAAAATGGGCAATGAAATAAAACACATTCTTATATTTATCTGCAGGCAAGGACAATCCAAAAAGAGGAGTACTGACTATTTCAACTACAAACACATTCAGTAAGCATCAGTTCATTTTTCTTAGCTAGTTATACATTGCCATTCACTAGCAGTTTGAAAGAAAGCAAAACTCTAGTTAAGATTCTCATATTCATTAGGTTTTTTACTTGAGAAAGTTACTACTTGAGGTACAGTTGCCAACAATATGTGTAGATTGCATCAAGCCACAAACTGTTTGGTTGAAATATGAAGAGTACACGTGCATGAGCAACACTAGCAAGCACTATTACCTGGGGAAATGGATGGAGGTTGTAGATAATATCTTGGATGGCTGGGTAGTGGATTGTTACGCAACTTCCTTGGAGGTGGTGCGACTGTCACTGAAAATTCATGGAATGGATGATCAGATCTTGTTTACAAACAATTTGTTTGCAGAAATGTCATACACTAAATATACACGGGAAGTATACCTGGAGGAATAGATGGTGAGACTTCTGGATTGGTTGGCTGGGCAGGCATTGGATTTTGTGGCTTTCCCCTTGGAGAAGGTGCATTGAGGACTGAATGCAATGAGAGAAATCTCTATAATGTATAAATTCATGCATTCATGATCACATCTAATTTACACTTGATTGTTTACTTAAAGTATCACATACTTCCTTCGTGACATATAACCATTTTATATGACAACATTTCTTTCTTAGTCTATTCTATAAAGAATGACACATTTCTATATTAAGAAACTTTGAACCTTTGAACTGTCACTGTACCCTTTCATGGCATGCTCCTATAGCCATAAACATATCATTATTTGTTTATGACAATAGTTCTAAGGCTACCTTCGGTATGCATTGAAAGTCTTTCGTTCTTCCTTCGTTTCCTCTGTGCCCAATTAAACACTACCATATAAAATGAAATGGAAGGAATAGTAGATAAATATAGCATGAATACCTGGTGGAATAGATGGTGAGACTTCTGGATTGATTGGGTGAGTAGGCAGAGGATTTTGTGGCTTTCCCCTTGGAGAAGGCACATTCAGAACTGAATAAAATAACAGCAAAACAAAATAATGTACAAAATCTAATGGCATCCATGATCAGATATAATTTACTGTGAACTTTATTCTAGCAGGATATCACAATATCTTTTAGAAAAAAGGCAAGGATACCTGGTGGAAGCGATGGGGAAATTTCTGGATTTCCTGGGAAGGTGGGCAGTGAATTTCGTGGCTTTCCCCTTGGAGCAGGTGCATTCAAGACTGAGTTAAATAACACCAAAACAAATAATGTACAGCATTTATCATGAAGAAAATAATGTACAAAATTTAGTGGCATCCATGATCAAATCTAATGTACTGAGAACTTTATTCTAACCTATCATGTCACAATTTCCTTTAGAAAAAAGGCAAGGATACCTGGCGGAACAGATGGTGAAATTTCTGGATTTCTCGGGAGGGGGGGCAGTGAATTTTGTGACTTTCCCTTTGGAGCAGGCACATTCAGGGCTGAGTTAAATAACAGCAAAAAAATGAAATAAGTAATGTGATAATCATTTTCTATCTTAAGATACTGTGACAAAACCAAAATTCTCATCAGCCCATAATTACCCGGGGCAATTGAGGACAGAGGACCCTCTGGTGACTTCCTCTCTCTGGGTGGCGTAGATCCAGGTAACTGTGGAGCTTTAGTTGGTACATCTTCAGTAAAGTTCCTTCCAGGAGACAAAACTGGTGCTGCTCTCCAAAAAAAATCAACTTAAACAGAAATCAAGTCATTTCAACATTATGATTACAGTCAGCCGCATACCTGGAGCTTCTGGAACAACAACAGGCCGTTCAGTATGTGGATGCTGTGCACTCAGAGGCAGAACTGGAGAGGGACCGTTCCACATTATTAGAAGAGGAGGAGCTGGTAGAGAAGCAATTTGTGGCAGGATTGAATTGATTACAGGTGGAGCTGAACTGGGTGGTGGCAACATTGTAGGAGCACTTGGTTGCAGAGATGGTGTAAGAACTTGTCTAGGTGGAGGGACATTAGATGTTCCTGAGTTAAAAACAAACATAAGATGAATACATAAAACATCAAATTTGGTAATAGATATGGAAGACAAGAATCAGTGTCTGACCGTTTAGTTCAGATGCAGGAGCAGGTGAATTACTCGTGAATGCATTCCCATGACAGACGGAAGAGGGTATTCCCTGTTCAATAGGAGGAATTGCAGAGGATGCTGATGGAGAGGAGGGTAAACTGAAGCCTAAAATGATGATTCTAGGTAAGAAAAACTCTGATATGCACTACTTCATTTGAAAAGATAAATAAGAGCTCGACCACAAATAAAAGGACATCAAGCAGAATCATTTCCCTACTTTTCAGCAGACTTAGATTAATTAGAATCATAAAGCAATAGAGTGTATAAGGAGGGGGATGAGGAACATGGACAGTGTCTTACATGCCTAATTATGATATTTACAAATAAATCCACAAGGCAATAAATTCATTGAAATAAAACCAACTAGAATAAAATAAGTAGAAGGGGAATCAGGGATCAATAGAACAGGAAAGAAAAAACAAGCTTGAGAACCTAAGAGAGCTTGGCACGGTTAGATTAAAAAAAAGTCATAATGTAAAAGTTTCAATTCCGTGCTAAAAAATGGATATTTACCAAGGAAAATTCAGAAATCAATGTTACTAAATCATGGTAATATAAAGAATTGGGTAACTTAACAAGTAGAGAAAGAGAAGAATTACCTGCAGATCCCGCAAAGGCACAGACCAAGCAAAGAAATAGCAGCCCCATCCCATATACAACATAAATCAGAAAAAATGATTCTTCAATAACTTTTATTAAATGAGAAGGAAAATAGAGAAAGAAGCAAGAAAGAGACAAATTGTTGAAAAATGAGTTGGGTGATATGAGTAATCCGGGAGCATAATAAGCTCTGTTTATGGCAGATTGGCACAGGCGTTTCTACTAGCATGTGAGTAATTAAACAATCTCTATTAAATACCCACCAGCTAAGCTAATATTAAACACCTTTTTTTAAACTTAATAACAACACTCTTTGCTGTAACAACTAACAACCACCTTTTCCCAATACAACACACAAACAAAACTCTAAAGCTTAATATTTATATATATCCTCCTCTTCTCTTTTTCAATTATAACATCATCCTTTCTTGTTTTCCAAATAATTTTAGAGAGATAATCCTTCTCTTGCTCGTCTTAACTTGACCACACATATCTCTTTAAAATATATCAAATTTAATGCTACTGTAATTAATAATAAGTTAATTAGACCGATAAAATGAATATTTTAATACAAATAAATTAAGCTAGTAATATTAATTATTTTATTGGGGGTGTAAATAGGAAGAAGACACAATTAATGGTGCTAACCCTTTTTCGGTTAGATCACTCACAGGCAAGATTCTCCATCAAATTTTTACCAAGCAAAAAGCATCAATACCGTAGGAAAACCAACGGAGAAATTTAGTTTATATACTAACATTGATCGTAAAAAAAAATTACTTGTCACATGTTCTAGGTCATCAAATTATGTTTAGCATAAATAATTAGTTTTTAAATAATTTCATTGTATAATTAATTTAATTTAGGATGATAAAAGTTAAATTTTGAAATGATAAGGAACCAATTTCTTAAATTATATTCCAACAATAATTATCTACTATTAATTTGACATACATCTTAAGAAACAATAAATAATAGAGATAATATTAGAATTAAGGGTGGATATTTGATTTTTTAATTTTTTATTTTGAAAAAGTGTTCACCATATTCCGAAATAAAATAATTTGCTTCAGTTCGATTTTTTTAAATTCAATTCGGCATTATTCAGTGTTTTAAAAATAATTTTTTGATGCGAACTAATAAAAAATAAAATGAGGATAAAATCAAAGTATGAGACACTTAAAAATTAAACTTAAAATCATGTTAATTGATGTTGTGCCCTTATGGAACACTTATTATGCTGAAAAACTACATTTATCTTTGTCAAGAATTTGGGTCTCTAACTATTGCTTGAGGAAAATAAACACAAAGACGAATTCCTTTACATGACATAAATTGACAAAAATATGTTTGAATTTCTCTTGTAAAATAATATTTCAAGTTAATTATATGAATTATAAATTTATTACTAGTTTGACTTTTTCATGAATGATTTAATTGCTA
>JAABOM020000101.1:13323681-13367650 GCA_011800125.2 Solanum clarkiae
GTTAGACCATCTGTGTTATATAGGGTGGAGTGTTGGTCAATTAAAAATTCACATGTTCTGAAGATGCAGGTTGCGGAGATGAGGATGTTGAGATGGATGTGTGGAATACCAAGAGTGATAGGATTAGGAATGAGATCATCCAGGAGAAGCTAGAGGTAGCTCCTGTAGATGACAAGATGAGGGAAGCGAGACTGTGTTGGTTTGGACATGTGTAGAGAAAGAGTGTCGATGCTCTTGTTAGGAGGTGCGAGAGGTTGGATATAGGGGATACACGTAGGGTTAGAGGTAGACCGAAGAAGTATTATGGGAAGGTGATAAGACAAGATATGATGAAACTTTATCTCACTGAGGATATGACCTTAGATAGAAAAGACTGGAGGTTGCATATTAGAGTGAAGGACTAATAGCTTAGTAGGGTAGATCGATATATGAATTTGAGATAGTGGGTTAGAAGGAGTAGTGATGTATTTACATTGTATGTTGACATTATTAGTCCTATATCTGTTTACTTTTAGCATATTTACATTGCATTTATATCTTGTGTTGTCATTTTTCGTTTTGATATGTTAAATTTATCATATTTGCATACTATCATGTGTTTTTCCTTATTAGTCGCTCTTTTTGTTCCCTTTGTTTTCCTTTCCTTTTTATATATCAAGTTTATTTTGCCACCAACTCCAACTACCATCCATATATGATCCATATTAGATCTGACCAACTGTCCATCCTACCTTCTCTACGTTCTTGACAGTCCACCTTTGTCTCAGTATAGTCTTTCAGTGGCATGTTTCGATCCTCTTCCCCATTATTTAAAAAAAGTGAGCCAAGCTTATGGGTTTTTAAGATGAGGGATCCCAAGAAACAGACTCTCTACCTCTATGAGGTACTGGTAAGGTCTACGTATATTCTACTCTACCCACACCCCACTTGTGGGATTTTACTGGGTATATTGTTGTTGTTCTTGTACTAAATTAAAAATTGACGTTTTATAAGTGATCAATTTATTAAGATCATAATTATTTATTTTCAAATAATTCAAGTGAGAAAATAACAAACATGACGATAAAATTATTGTTCTCCTAACTAGTTAGAAGTCACAATAAAATACTCTACCTTGATCCAAATATATGAAATATAAAATTCCAAAATAATTCAAATGATATAATTGGAAAAAATACTTTTGTAGAGTTTTAAACCAAACATAAAATTAGATGGGAAGCACTAAAATACTTGAAAAAAGTAATTTCTATATTACTAATTCTTGCATTATTAATCATTGTATAATTAATCCTTGCACTATTTATTTTGGTACCAGAGATGCTGAGTGTTTTAAGTTGGAAGCATTATGCTAGTTTAACATTCAAGCAGGGAGTTCATATTCTTAATACGGAAAAGGGTCATTTTTATCTTTGAAGTATCCGAATTAGCTCACATTTACCCTTTAACTGTTTTTGGGCTCAAATGTACCCTTACCGTCAAACTATTGGGTCACTCCTAACCTCCACATCCAAATCTCCATTTGGCCTCACATGTGGCTTCTGATGTGTGACGCGTTATGCGCATGATTACATTCTAGGGGCATTTTGGTAATTTTATGAGGTGTTACATCATCTTTCCCTTGTGATCATTTGTCCTCGAATAATGAGCAAGGGTGGATATCAAGGAACGAATAGACTCAAAACCCATCTCAACATTCACATCTATCAATCGGTCTTTCGACTCCTCACTTCTATCGACAATCTCTCTTTAGACTCAAGAATAGACAATCATCAAGAAAAGACAATCAATCTTAGTTAAGGGCAAGGAAATTTACCTTCAATATTCTCATCATTTGGCACAAATAGGTGAGGATATTTTGCTTTCATCTCTTCCTCAGCTTCCCATGTGGCCACCTCGACGAATTGATTCCTCCACAGGACATTGACTGAGGCTATCTCTTTGGTACTCAATTTGCGAATCTGACGAATCTGGAATTTCTTCGTAGGTCAAACTATCCTTTACTCCAGTGCTCTCCATAGGGATTACCAAGTTAGGATCTCCCAAACATTTCTTCAACATCGACATGTGGAACACCGGATGGATACCATCAAACTGGGAAGACAAGTCTAATTCGTAGGCAACCTTCCCAATCCTCTTCACAATTTGATAGGGTCCAATGTAACGTGGACTCAATTTACCCTTCTTCCCAAATCTCATGACACCCTTCATAGGTGACACTTTCAAATACACCCAATCATTCACTTCGAACTCCAAATCTCTCCCCCTCGCATCGGTGTAGGACTTCCGACAACTCTGCGCAATCTTCAATCTCTTTCTAATGATCTTAACCTTCTCCATTGCTTGATGGACAAGGTCAGGCCGAATCAACTCTGCTTCTCCAACCTCAAACCACCCAATTGACGATCTACATCTCCTCCCATATAAAGCTTCATAGGTAGCCATCTGAACGCTTGCATGATAACTGTTGTTATATGAAAACTCAATCAGCGGTAGGTGCTCATCGCAATTTCCCTTGAAATCAAGGACGCAGGCCCTCAACATATCTTCTAACGTCTGAATTGTATGCTTTGTCTGATCATTTGTCTGTGGATGGAAGGTTGTGCTCAAATTCACCTTCGTACCCAATTCTTTCTGAAATGATATCCAAAACTGGGAGGTGCATTGAGCTCCTCTGTCCGAGATGATGGACAAGGGAACCCCATGCAACCTCACAATTTCTTGAATGTACATCTTGGTGTACTCCTCTGCAGTGTTTGTTGTCTTAACTGCTAAGAAGTGAGCCCATTTAGTCATTCTATCCACAATCACCCATATCGAATCATATTGCTTTCGAGACTTCGGTAGACCAGTAATGAAGTCCATATTGATCATCTCCCACTTCTGTTCCGGAATCTCAAAGTTTTGAGCTAATTCACAGGCCTTTGGTGCTCAACTTTCACATGTTTACGGTTTGGGCACTTAGAAACCAATTTAGCAATATCTCCCTTCATTCCACTCCACCAATAGACTTCTCTCAAGTCGTCGTACATTTTGGTAGAGCCAGGATGAATGGAGTATCTAGTGCCATGGGATTCATCCATGATCCTATCTCGTACACCATCAACATCTGGGATGCACAATCTACTCTGGTGCCTCAACACCTCATCTCCCCCTTTGGAGAATACCATCACTTTCTATTTTTGGACAACCTCCTTCAACTGGAGTAGGACAAGATCTTGGTCTTGCTTTTCTTTCACCTCTGCCACGAAAGATGAAGAAGATCCATTCTGGACATTAACTCCTCCCCCAACATTCTCTTCAAGTTAGACTCCTAATTGGGCTAATCGATGCACTTCCTTAGTAGCTCCTTCTTTCCTTCCTTCACATGGGTTGTGCTACCCATTTACAACCTGCTAAGAGCATCAGCAATGATGTTAGCTTTATTTGGATGATAGAGAATGCTCATGTCATAATCTTTAAGAAACTCCAACCATCTTCTCTTTCACAGATTGAGCTCTTTCTGACTGAAGACATACTGCAAGCTCTTCTGGTCAGCGAACACATCCACATGCACTCCATATAAGTAGTGGCGTCAAATTTTGAGTGAAAACACCATCGCTGCCAACTTAAGACCATGGGTGGGGTAGTTTCTCTCATGGATCTTAAGTTGTCTGGAAGCATAGGCTATCACCTTCCCTCTCTGTGTCAGCACATACACCAATCCAACTCTTGAAGCATCACAATAGATTAAAAAATCTTTTGTCCCCTCGGGCAAGGTTAGAACTGGTGGCACAGTCAGTCTAAGTCTTTAACTCTTGGAATTTTTTCTCGCATTCGTCGGACCACTGAAACTTGACCTTTTTCTGAGTCAACATTGTCAATGGTGCGGATAAGGAAGAAAATCCCTCAACAAATTGGCGGTAGTAGCCAGCCAACCCCAAGAAACTCCTTATGTCAGTTGGAGATGTCGGTCTGGGGCAGTTCTTAACCGTCTCAATCTTCTGAGCATCTACTCGAATACCATCCCCGGAGATGATATGGCTTAAGAAATCCACGAACCTAAGCCAGAATTCACATTTCGAGAGTTTTGCATACAACTTGTGGTCCTTAATAGTTTAAAGGACAATTCTGAGGTGATTGGCATGCTCCTCTTCATCTCTCGAATACACCAAAATATCATTAATAAACACAATCACAAACATATCAAGATACATTCTGAACACTCTATTCATCATGAAGGCTGCGGGTGCATTCGTCAACCCAAAGGACATGACCAAGAACTCAAAATGGTCATATCTAGTCCTAAAGGTTGTCTTTGGAATGTCACATTCCCTCGCTTTCAACTGATGGTAACCAGATCGGAGGTCTATCTTTGAGAAAAAAGAAGCACCCTGAAGTGGTCAAACAAGTCATCTATCCTTGGGAGAGAATACTCATTCTTTATGGTGACTCTGTTTAGTTGCGTATAATCAAAACATATTCTAAGAGACCCATCTTTCTTTCGCATGAATAGGACAGAGGCACCAGACTCAGCTAAGCCCTTCTCTAACAAATCTTCCAACTGTTCCTTCAATTCCTTCAGTTCTGCGAGGGCCATCCTATAGGGTGGAATTGAGATAGGCTGGGTATCAGGAAGAACATCAATCCCAAAGTAAATCTCCCTATCAGGAGGGACTCCAGGCAGATCCTCAGGGAACACTTTTGGAAACTCATTCACGATCGGAACTGACTTAAGTGTTGGAGACTCAACATCCTCAGATTAAACTCTCACAAGGTGGTAGATACACCCCTTAGAAATTATCTTTCTGGCTCTAAGATATGAGATAAACTTTCCTTTAGGTGCTACGGAATCACCTTCCGTTTTAGAATCAGTTCATTAGGAGATGGGAACTTAACGGTTCGAGCTTGACAATCAACAGAGGCATAACAAGCATAGAGCCAATCAATGCCAAGGATAAAATCAAAATCAGTCATATCTAACTCAATCAGATCAATGCGAATATCCCTATGATGGATGGAGACTATGAAAGCCCTATTATGGGAGTAGAACCATCAAAAGGTTTAAGGAGACTCTCATAGGTTCTATAAAACCTATGGGCCACATAAGGAGTTACAAAAGATAATATGGCACCGGGATCCATCAACACATAACAATCAATAGAAAAGACTCAAATCATACTCGTCACAACATTTGAGGAGTTTTCCTGATCATATCGACTACCTATGGCATACAAACGGTTTGTAGCTCCGCTTGTGCCTGTCGGAGTACCCCTCTAGTTTCCTTTCATTAGCGGGGCTGGTGCAGAAGACTGAGCCAGGTTGGCCCACCTTGGAATCCCTCTGATAGTGACCCGCTTTGCCACAATTGTAGTATACATCACTCCCCTCACGGCATCTCCCCAAGTGCAATTTACCACACTTGCCACATGTTGGCTTAACTAATGAACCTTGAGCCATACTTGCCTGGGATGGATTTCTCTGGGCTCCAATATTCTAGGACCGTTGATCATTTCTGACTCTATGTGCAGGTGCACTAGCAGATGATGGTGCTGGAAATCAATTACCATTGCCTTTCTTTCCAATCTCATGGCTGGATGTTTTTGCTTTCTTGTTTTTGAATTCCTCCTTACCCTGTTGCCTCTTTTCATTAGCCTATTCCACAAAGGTCATCAATCTCCCTATATCCATGTCATTCACGAGCATAGCCCCCCCCCCCCCGCTCCTCTCATCTCTTTTGGGCCCTATATTCAACCCATCAATGTACATCCCCATCCTCCCCCTCATATCAGCAACCATATTCGGAGCATAGGGAGATAATTTTGTGAACTTTAGGCTATACTCTTGCACATTCATAGATCCTTATTTCAAGTTCAAGAACTCTCTCACCTTCGCCTCTCTTCTTTCCCTTGGGAAGAAATGCCTCAAGAAAGCTTCCTCGAATATACCCCAAGTCATCAGGGGGCATTCTCCTCTCTACCCTTCATCCACTGATCTTACCACAGTTTTTAGCTACACCCTTTAGTTGATAAGTAGCCAGTTCCACTCTGTTAGTGTCAGCCACATGGATCATTTGGAACACTTTTTGGAGCTCCTTCGCATTGTTCTCAGGATACTCAGTGGATACAGACCCCGTGAACTCAGGCGGATTCATCCTCAAGAATTCTTGGACTCTAGAAGTGTCATGGGCATCTTTTCGGGCCGCTCCTTGTCTCGCAGCAGGTGTTGTGACGGCTTGGGTTAGAGTTTCGATAGCCTAGCGAAGCTCAGCATTGGACACTTCATCTTGCAGGGGCTGCACAACAGGGACAGCTTATTCCACGGGCACCTCATGTCCTTGAGGCTCAGGTGGATTAACATTCTGTCTGGAGGGGCGTCCTCTACCTCTGACGGCTCTTTTGGGAGGCATGATCACAATTCTGCAACGCGCAAAGCACGAATTAGAATAAAACTTTCATAGAGTATAACTCCATAGCACGACTTAGAACATGAATGAAGGGAAACAATTCCCAATGTCCTATAGCCTCCTGCTTATGAAGTGTGGTGTACAACACACCCATAAATAAGACTCTACTAGATACGACTTCATAACTCCATAGGACACTTGAACTCATGCTTTGATACCAAGTATGTCATGCCCCAGGAGGGGAACTAAGACGTGGCCGGCACTCAGAGAATATTGCTAGTCCCAAAGTGAACCACCTTGTCTCATCACATTCATTCACTCATACATTTTTCAAATCAGCGGAAGATATATGGAAATACATGGGCATCTCATCATCAATTCTCAAATAATATAATGAAAGGCTAGTAAAAAGAAACTAGCTCACAAGTCTCAATATCAATATCCAACTCTAATTTATGAAGCCTCTATTACTATAGGGTGGTGCCAATGACAGACCCATGTCTACCTCAGATTAAGCAAAATCTACTCTAAAAGCAAGATGAAAATGGGTGTTGAACCCTCCAAAGTAGGGGAGGCTCACCAAGCTACTAAACGTCTCAAGATCCTCAACGGTGGGCCTGCTGATGAACTTTATCCTATGTATCTACATCATAAAATGATGCAGTCCAAAAAGGGACGTCAGTACTTGAAATGTACTGGTATTTAAAATAGCTGAATGAAACTGAAACAGGTAGAATAAGACAGAAATAGTAATCAACATCAAAGATAGTAATAATCAACATATCAAATGTGTATCTAAAGCATGAATGAAGAGTATACAGGTGACCTCTCAAGCTAAATCAACTCATCAATCTAGTCAGCCTCATCTCAGAACAACTCATCTCGGCTCATCTCCTCTCAACTCAGATTTACTCAGTTTGGGAACTTTCTGAAAGTTTCTCTTATCTGACAAATAATCACTTATGATCCAGTGATTGTACATCAATCATGCTGATGTTGCCACCGCCATTTTGCACTTGCCAGGTAGAGAGCGAATCCGAACCACATGGATAAGTCCAAATTGAGATAGCAGATAATTCCTCTATTGATTTCAGGGACTTCTAATTAGAGGGGACCTCATCATAAGGTGATGTGGTAGTCCTGATCTTCACGTACGCTTGGCTATGTAGTTTGACGAGTGCGAGTGGACTAACTCGTATTCTTTTGGTGCTCGATACTCCTCCCATGATGCAATGCTCATAAAACAATCCATCCAATCAAATTATCTCAATCACCCTTGTGGAGGCATTATCTCTCAACTAATCTCATAGAGACTCTAATCATGTCATCAATTAACTTCTCAATCAATAGCTCAAGGATTTGAACAATCATTAGAGAAAAATTGAGTAGACAAATCGTTAGAGTTCATTTATGGAGACTCAGAGAACTATCGAGTTCTATCAATTCATCATCATTCTCACATCACAATCACAATCTCAATCTCTATCAACATTCTCAATAAAGGCTCTAGACTCGGTCTATATCTTATTCATGCAGTCTTTAAGAAAATAATAAGTAGGGTTTATGCAATAGCTCATATAAAAATATTCTATTCAAGAAAAAAGGTTTATGATGATCATCAACATATGAAATACATGTAGTAACATGATTTCTCAAGAAAATAATCAAAGATCATGTATGTAGACTCAAGAACCTTCAACTCTCATCTAACACATCTATGGGACACATGAGAGAACAATCTCGTGCTTTTAGTTTAGCCTTACATACCTGGATGAAGATTGTATCAATCTTTTCAAGAATTGGACTCAAATTTTCAACCCTCCAAGCTTTCTTGTCTCTTCTCTCAGGGTTTTCTTGCGTAGGAACTTAAGAAAAAATGGGTTTTATAAAACCTTATTCGATATAAAATGAATTTAAAAAAAAATGTTTTAAGACTTGGGATAAGGTGGGGAATGACCAAGAGGCCCTTCCCGAAGTAAAAGAAAAGTTTTAAAAATTTGTACACTGGTCCGTGATGCGTCAAGGGCACAGGCCACTGTGTTTCGCGAATGTTTTTTGAAATTTCAATTTCCGTCAAAAAATTAGAAAAAAAGCTGAAGTGTGTCTCCGCGCCCCCTCCTCGTAGCATCAGTGGCGTGGATCGACACTGCTTCGAGTGAAATTAGTGAAAATTATTTTTCAATTCGATTGCTTTTAAATCGGGTCGAGGCTATTTTCCCACTTGATTTTCCACGCTGATCGGAAATCCTATCTCAGATTTCCCATCAGAGCTTTGGAAGATGCGTTATGCGCACGATTACATTCTAGGGTGTTTCGATAATTTTATGGGTTGTTACAATATTATTTGCTATTGCTGATGTTCTTTTCTTTATTATTTTTAACATGGTTTCTTCAATATATATCCTTTCCTACCTGTTTTGTTATGCTTTTCTTGAGCCAAGGATCTTTCAGAAATTACCTCTCTACCATCACAAGGTAGAGGTAAGGCCTTCATATATGTCACCCTCCCAAGACTCCACTTGTGTGATTACATTTGGTTTATATTTTCTAGATGCCTTTTTTGCCTGGTTGAAAATACCTGAAGACTGGAGCTATTGTGTTTTATGATGATTATTTTCATTGTCAGTGTTGAGAAAGAAAACGGGCTTGGGAGGTTAGTGTCAGGATCAACGTTTCTTTTGACAAGGCAGTATAGAGGGAGTAATTAAAGTACTCTAAAATAAAGCTATAGTGCTTATAAGAATCACTTTTACTCACAAAAAATTCCTTCTGAACTAGTATTCAGCAACTGCCAAAGACGCACTATTGTTTCTCTTTGCATTATAGTTCGCTGTTATAGGTTTAGACTAGTGTTTCATTGCATGGATAAAATTATTAGTAACAGATATGTCAGACTTATAATTGTTTGACTTAATGTATCGATCTTTTTCAATTTTTTTAATCATTTTCTTCATTCAACCACCATTATTGAACCTGGTAGAGAACTTGAAATGGAAGTGATTGTCAAGGGTTCTCCCTTCTGGAACCCTCATAAAAAACCATAGAATCTTGAAGCTATGGAGGGTTTCTTTTATTTCTATATTCCTTCTTTGGGTGATTGAAATATGTATGGGTAATCTTAATGGAGTTAAAATGGTTTTCACTGTTTTGGGCAACTAACTTAAGCAATGCAATTGTCAGCTAATAACTTCAGCTAATCAGTTTACATGATATAGTTTGCCATACAAATACTGTAGACACATCCACAATGATCCACAATGTTCCAACTTCCTATAATCAGCCATTAATTGTGTCCGGGGCTAGAGCTCCTGAACTGATCTACAATTGGTTATAAGTTGAATTATTTTGTAGGACAAGCAAGAAATTATTATTGAAAAGGTGACACGGAACAAGTGGAAAAGTATCACGACCATCAAAGGCCTCGAACTCTTTGGTGAGCATTTATCTATATTTTATGCTGTATTATGTTGCATAATCTGTGTTCTTTCTTTAGATCCTTTTCGACTTCCAACTTTCTGTAGTTATTAACCTAGCTTATTTTTTGACATACGAGGTGTTAAACTAAGCAATGCTTCCAAAAATCTTGGTAAAAAGTTTGCTACTGGAGCCTCTTTGGTGAAGGTTTGTTGAGTTATGGCTTTTGATTTTCTCTGGTACTAGTGTGTTGTATGCCTGACCTGCATTAGGGTCCAACTGAGAAGGAGCAGATTGACGTTCAAGGAGACATAGCTTATGACATTGTGGATTTTATTACAAAAACCTGGCCCAATGTAATGTTAATTTCTGTATTATATTTAGATTTTCGTTTTAAGTGTGTTTTTGCTGGTTATTACTAGTATACAGAAAAATATGGTTGTTTATATAGATGTATTATTATAATCATCAGAATGAGTCTGATATGAAAAAAAAAGGTAGTAAAAAATATCACTAGGATGAGTCAAGTTTCTTCCTCTGTCTAAGAAAGAAACTACAATTGACAAAAATTGTATTCCCTCTTGCCAACTATGCGGTCAAGGCATCATTCAATCTACTTGAGTTGAAACATGCATTTCTGAATTTCTAATTGTTCTTTAGAATTTTTCCTTTCATCTAAAACAGTTTGTGAACTTTTCTCTTGTTGTTACCATAAAAAACAACAAAGTAGGTAATTTTTGAAATTTATTTTACAGTTCTTTGTGTCCCCTCCAGAGTCTAATTAGATCTTACTCCAGATCTGACATTTATTATATGTTTGAGATTTTGGTCCATGACTGTCAAAATTACTTCAATGCCCTTAGAACTTAACATGCTTGGTAAGTTGCTCTCGGTGTACCCTCAATTGTTAAGAACTTAACCAGATCGGGAAGAAATTGAGGCTAACCATGACTTCCTCTTTCCTGCTATTTCAATTTGTGAGCCTGTGGGTACTTTGTTTCTCAAGTCCTTTGTTTCATTGGAACTTCACATAGATGGATATGGAATCGTGTAGAAATTCTTGTTATTTACTAGGTTAGTTTGGGTTTTTTAAAAAACAAAAATAAAAATATTATATTAGTAGCTAGTACATACAGTTATCTTACCCAATTTGTTGAGATGTTTGATGAAGCTATTTTTCTGTGGTTCTCAGGTTCCAAAATCTGCAGTATTCTTTAAAGATGATGGAAAAAAGTTTCCTACGGCATAAACTTTTTATCGTGCTGATGCCAATTATTGGAGTGAGAATTTGTATTGGAGCTATTGTGATGATCATATCCCTCCCAATTTCCCTACAATAAGGGAACCCAATAACACAATAGGATTTTGCAGTTTAGATATGGTTTGATTTTGTTTTCTTGCAGCATATCTGCTTGTACAGTTGCTGCAATACTATTTTGTCTCTAAAATTTTGTATTATACTGTATTTAGTGATAGTTTCTCTTATTATTGAATGGTGATCGTATTTTCTCTTCTATCAACATCTGTGAAATTCTAAGTGGGTTATCAGTGAGATAAACTCTAATAGTAATTGGATAGGGGAATATTATAGGAACTATGCAATTTGTGTTTTTGTGGATGATATGATCAATCTTGGCTAAATGTAAAGCAGCTCTTTGCATTATCAATTTGACCTTACTAAAAGTGCACTTATCTGTATGCCGTGTCCAACTTTGGTTATTTCACTTTGGCTACTTATAGACAAGAGCCTCTTCCACCACGGGGAGTAGAAAACCTTAGTTATTACTGATTTTTCAGCTTGTGGTATGCGGGTCATATTGTACATGATTTTGTAAATAAAATCAATACTATCTATTCTATAAATTACCTCCAAAGCATGAACCCCATAATTTAAAAGTTAAATTATCATAATATTCTCCACTAAAAATATCCTAACTCAAAGTTAAATTATTAAAATACCATTCTTAAACCTAATTTTTTTTCTTATAAGCATATTTAAAATGACCCTCCATATTACTGCCTTAGCCTACGATCAGAAACTCGTTTACAATGGGGACTGACTCAGTGAAGGGACTTTGGACTCTATATTTTTAACCCTCACAAGATGATACAAACACCCCTTAGAAATCGAATTACGGGCTTTAATGCATGAAATGAATCTACCCTTGACCACCACATCTTGACTTTCCCACTGAAGGATGGGTTCATTAGGAAATTGAAACTTGACCCTACGGGTTCTACAATCAATAGAAGCATAGTAGGCATGCAACCAAACCATCCCAAGTATGACATTAAATTCTACCATATCTAATTCAACAAGATTACAAAGTAAAAACTTATGCAAAATGCAAATAGGACAACTTCTATAAACTTTCCTAACAACAATAGAGGCACCAATAGGAGTAGACACTTCATATGACTCATGCAAGAACTCGGGGACAACAGGGAACTTTTTAGCAACAAGAGGGGTAACAAAGGAAAGAGTGGCATCCGGATCAACCAAAGCATACACATCAAAGTCAAAGATTTTCAACATACTGATAACAACATCGAGGACCTCACCAACCCTTTTTCCTTCCATGCAGAACATAAAATTGATTGTGCCTTGAGGCACCACCTTGAGGACCACCTCTCCTCAATAGAACCGCATTAGCACCCCGAACCTTGCCATGGTTTCTTGGACAATCTATCTTCTTGTGACCAAACTCCCCACTTTCATAGCATGCATTAAAACCATTCAAACATGGGCCTCCATGGCCCCTTCCACATTTTGGGCACAAATCAATATGAGTCACCCGACCAACACCTTGAGGTCTAGGGAAGTCATTGTCAAACCCCCTATTAGTAGCATGAGGAGGCCCTTGTCCTTGACGAAATTTAGCACCCTTTAGGAATTCACGCTCAAATCGAGCCCTTTTGGCCTCATGCCCCCTTCTGTTCCTCATCTTTTCCTCCTCCATTTGCTCAACATATGTCATCAATCGACATAAGTCCATGTCACTAATTAGCATGGCGGACCGACATTCTTCACTTACCAAGTCTGGGATCCCCATCACAAACTTGTTCATCCTAGATCTAGCACCGGCCACCAAATGAGGAGCATATTTTGAAAGTTGATTAAACTTGAGGGCATACTCCCTCATGCTCATAGCACCTTGTTTCCAGTTCATAAACTCCACTAACTTAGCTTTCTTAAGCTCAAGAGGGAAAATCGGTTAAGGAAAGCCAATTTGAACTCCTCTCAAAGCACCACATTACCAACCCCTTTCTCACCCTTCCATTGATCATATCATATTTTAGCTAACCTTTTGAGTTGGTATGCCGCCAACTCCGCCTTTTCATTCAGCCCAACACTCATGATATTCAAGATTTTGTAGACTTAATCAATGAACTCTTGTGGATCTTCATCCATTTTTGACCCATGGAAAACTGGAGGATTCATACTCATGAAGTCTCTCACCCTAGATCCTGAAGTAGTAGCATGAGGGGCTTGGGCCGCTTGATTGACTTGGCTGGCCACCACTTATGCAAGCATAGTAAGAGCATCTAGAGCTCACCATTGGTAGGTTGCTCCTCGGGAGTTTGGGCCCTTTGTCGTTGAGTGTTTGGCATGATCTAGCACAGCAAAGAACAATCATTAGGGGTAAAAACCTCACTACAACTCTATAGCATGATATAGAACATAAAGAAGGAAAACATTTCCTAAAATGCCTCACAGCCTCCTAGTCATAGTCATGACGTGCTTCACAACCATAAATAGGACTCTAATTGATGCGATGGTTTGGACTCCAAGGATCTATACCCAGTGCTCTGATATCAAGATTGTCACGACCTAAGCCAAGGGCCTAGATGTGACATGGCGCAAGGGGAAATCGAAGGGACCCCAAACAAGCCTCATAAAGCATCATTACACATCCTTCATCGTGAAAGTAATAAATCAAGCATCAAAGATAAATAAATGGGGAAAACCGGGGCTAAGGGACAAGCTTCCACAATATCATAATCAAGAGACAAGAGTCAAGATCATTTCATAAATACATAACATGTCCAAGAACCACCTCTACTACATAGATAAGAGTAGGAGCCAAGACAAAGCAACCGGGCTCACTCTCATAGTCAAACAGAATGTAAAGAAGAGTAAATAACAAGAGAAAGTAGACTAAAGTCCCCAAAGTAGAGGACTTACCAACTAGCTTTCATAGCACCAAACTAGCCACGCAGAGGAGGATGATCAACTCGGGCTCTGGTTCCTACATGGTGATATCATGTAGGCAAGAGTATGCATTAGTACGTTTGAATGTACTAAGTATGTAGGATGCTATGCAATAATAGATAGGCATCATAATCAATATGCATAGCATTAAGCAATAGGAATAATATAACAATATGACATATATGATCAATGCTTAAATAAAACATGCTTAAGTAACTCATGCTCATATGGGATATCATATGTGTAGAAAAAACCAAACTAGCTATTCAAGGTATAAACCCCTTGGTGGTTGTGTGGTATAAACCCCTCACGTGGTTGATAATAATAACACCTTATCAATACGGTAATGAAGTATAAACTCTTCGTATAGTTAATGAGTATAAATTCCTAACATGGTTACCCAGACTCTTATCCCCCCGGATCGAGTATGGGCTAATGCAACACTTTATATAGAGTGTATCATATACATAAGCTCTTTTCATCATCATATAGTCATCCATATCATATCTCATGCTTTGGACCTTCAACTCCTCAAGAAACCACATCCGGACATTTTATCAAACACTTAGAGGGTGTGTAATGCTAGTATGAAACCATGAAATATAGAGATGAAATCATACAAGAAAATCCGTTATAAAACCATCAATCACCTTGCAACATACTCAAATAACATACATCAGAACTCCTCCTCAAATCTTACAATATATAAATGATTTATATCTCAAAACATAGCAAAACAGTCACAATTTGTCAGAGCTTTAACATAGTATGCAGTGAATTTCATAATAAGTAAGACCCATTTGTAAATCAACTTTAGATCATGCAATTTGAGTAAAAGGAGGCTTGGGTATCATGGATGAAAGGAACCCATGAAAGAAACTCACATACCTTAACTTAGAGATGAACTTGGTGAAGATTGGAGATGGAGACTTGAAGCTTGAAGAAGAACCTTTGAAGGAATACCTTAGCATAGGATGAGGGTTTGGACTTGAGTTTGGAGAGTGAAAATATGACTAAGTGTTTGAGTGAGGTTTCGGAGATATTTAGGATGATATGAGGGTGAAATTTGGCTAAGTATAGGTAAAAACACATTTGGGAACACTTAGGCACAACACTTAGAAAATTTTGGATGAACTAAACAAAAACAGTCACAAAAATATCTGCAGCGCGCACTACTTTTTGGAAAGTGCACTTTCTAAAATCATAATTTCTGATCTTTTGCTTTTAAATTGGGGTTAGACCCTTTTTCACCTAATTTTGACATCCTGATCACGAATATGAAGTTAGATTTTCGAAATAATGAATAAATTTTGAGATATATGGAATTTAAAATTCTGAACATTCCGAGGCACATTTTCGGGCACTTGTTGGAGTCGTTTCAATGGGTTGACGATTATGTGTGAACCATACTTCTGGAGAGACACAAGCTCAAATTGTATGGGAGCATCATGAAAGTTTGTTTGCTCATAAGATTGGGTACAACAAAATATTCCTATAATGATAGATCATCAGAATAATTCTCAAGGAATCATGAACCAAATATTTGCAATGGGCATTAAATTTGATAATGAAATTAAAGGCTTGCTTCTTATTGGTGTCATGATCCAGGCTAGGCCTAGACATGACACGATGATTAGATCCCCAAGGAACTCCAATCAAACCTCTTAGTATATCAAGCATACATAAGATAGGTATAGAACCAGAAGAATGCGAAAAATTAAATCAAAGAAAGTTTAAAAATCGAATCAAAGAAAGTTTAAAAATTTTAGGCTAGAAAGGAGCAAAGTAAGGAAAACATAGACTCCAAATATCTTATTTGAAAGCCTCTAAATCATAGATGAGTCACCAGGACAGGCTTAGTTAATTCGATGTCTAAAGTAAACTTAATAGAAAAGGATAAGCAAAATCAAGTAAATCATAAGCATGACCTCGAATCATGAAGACTCACCAACTCTAATATCGGGTGTAGTACTAGCCATGTGAAGGATGAAGATGCTCGTTAGACCCCACATTATAGTATAATATAGGCAAATGAAAGTATGTTTTAGTTCTTTGAATATACTAAGTATGCAAGCAGTGCAACATGTTATAAATCATGACATGTAATTGACCAAAACAAAGAATCATGATGAAATATGCATTTAAAGCATAAGGAAAGCATAAGTATGGCCAGTGCATGAGAAAAGTAATAATAAAATTCGTTAAATAACATGAATCATAAATAGTCATACCATGTGTAGGATAGCAATCATCATCGACAATAAGACCATGCAAGCTATTAGATAACATTTTGATGTTTCCTCATACACCGAAAAAAGGGGAGAATAGTTGTTGAGATAGGCTCTACTCCGTAAAAATGAGTTTCATGAATATAGGTTATTTTTGGATCCACTAGCAAGTCTTAATGGACAATACCCTATTATGTCACGTACTTATAGGACGAGAGACTGTTACTGGGGACCTCTTAGGCTGAGTCCCTACCTCAAAGTCCACTCGATTCTAAGTCAAAATTCCACGAAATATTATTTTACAAATCATGCTTGTCATAAAACATAAAGCATAGCATGTGGGCGATAATAAACTACCAATACATTTTCATAAACTTGATCATAGAATAACTCATTTTCATATTTAGTGTATGTAATATAGGTATACGTTTTCTATCATTATGAATCCATGCTTAGGTGATAACACTCACAATTACTCATACTTGTCTGGAATAGCATCATAAAATTTGATTCATACTTGTCATATAGATTTCTTGAGAATCTTATTAGTTCATGATCATAACATGCAGTGAATTAGGACAGAAGCATGGTCATGTGCAGTGAACTTAAAATCATGTAGATTGGATGAAATCTTGCTTAGTCATTGATGTGCCGCCGAAACATGACATATTTAATACTTTAAACTTAGAATTTTGTATGTTCTCCAAATGATGTTAGTAGATTTGACATTTTTTTATGTTGGTTTTACAGGATTCGGGAGGGTTTTGTAAAGATTGCAGATTTCAAAAGCTTTATGGTGATGTACGAGACCACCTAAGGGTTGTGGTTTGATCCACGAGCCGTAGGTGGACGTTTGTGATCCAGATCCAGTGTTGGGCCTATTTTCTAAAGATAAAACTATGATTAACAGGATGGGTCGTGGTTCATTCCAGGACCTGTAGTTTGTTCGTGGGAAAATTGGTAAGGTTTATGAAAGTGTCTGAAAGTTAACAGGACGGAAGAGTTTAAGACCTGTAGTCCAAACTATGAGTCCTAGAAAGTGTCTCATATGTGGAAGGTATTTTTCACAGGAGTAGTCTACGAAACCCCATTGACGAGCCATCTAGTGAGTTACGGATCGTATATTGGCTCGTGGATGGTCTCGAATCCAGTTTTTATAATCAGTTTAAGATTTGGTTTTCCTTACTTATAAATACGATTTTTAGTTATTTTTCGATGTACAGAACATTAGAAAACATATTTTCACTTTCTTTTGAGTTGTTCTTAGAGACTTCGAGTTGATATTTTTTTATGCTTATCCTCAGATCTTGATATTGCAATTTACGTGGAGATTTTAGATTCTTCAATTCATTGCTGTAAGTGTTTAATTGTGAAAATATCAAACATGATTTCTTCATATACAATGAACATGAGTAGCTAAAGCCGCAATGAGGATTTTGTTCCCATGAATTTCTAATGCAGTATAACTTAATAATTGTAATCTTTTCTAGTGTGTAGCATGCAGAACTAGTAAGTTATGTTTACCTGATTCCTTGGACTGACAACCAAGAAAATTTTACTATGCAACTTGGGCCATCTACGGGTGTCGTATTACTAGTCCTTACTTTGATCTCCATACAACCATCTCTTGGGCCGTTCATGTTGATTAGATGAGAATACTCACATCGAATCTTGTTAATTATCCTTTATCCCATTCATTACCCTTTGGGGCAAGCTAGTAAGAATAAGGCCAATTCTAATGTTTGCAGTCATTAAAAATCAATCAGATGGAGATATAAATAATACATGCATGCACACTTTCCAAGAATTATAAATTATTTAATTTTTACGTTGTTAATTCTTCATAATTCCCACAATCCTAGTTACTTCTCTCACTGAATCAGTAATACTTGTTTTGAATATTGTTCTTATTTTAGGTTTAAATGATTACTTTCTACACAAAAACTCCCCTCCTGGAAATAAGTTGATTATTTTATCAAAATTTCTTTAGTTACTACAATTCTAGACCATATTACTCATGGGATCGACCCTAACTATTTTTAGGTTCTATATTTGAAGAAACGACTACTTATAGCTTAATTGAGAGGTATAATTTGGGCGTGATCAGTCATATAAAATCATATCATTTGAATCATACTTCAAAGAACCTATGATGAATTTTATGAAACCTAGATCATGTTGAGGAGAGTTTTATTGAAAAACATAAGAATCATGAAAAGTAATATCAGTTCTTCTATAATTCAACTCAATCACAAAATAAAGCTTAATTTATGAAATTCAATAATTGATTGTAGAAATCCCAATTTTCATACTTCAAATTCACAGAAAAAGTGGAGAATTTGGTTAGACTTCATGGATGAAAGGAGTCCATAAATAAATACCCCACATACCTTGGATTAACTCTAGCCTTAAAATTGGAAAGAAGCTTGAAAACCTTGAAGAACCCTAACTTTTTTTTTATTCTTTGAGCTTGAGAAGATTTAGAGAGGATTTTTAAGAGGAATTTAGGAATTTTCGCTAATGGAGAGATGAAGTAAAAATTTATTTATAGGGCTTCAGAATAGATTAAAAATGATGTAACTTTAATATTAAAAGCATGATAAATGTCCAAAATAGTCTTACCAAATTTCAGTCGCAGTAACAACGAACGAAGGTCTACAGTCTGTGGTCCTTATTATGGTCTGCAGGATCCCTTATAAACTATCAAGCTTCTAATCCTCAGACCTATATTATTAACTACGAACCAACCTTCTATAGATTGTAAAAATAACTATGAATTGTCTTGTTCATCCGCAATAAAAATTCTAAAACTCTAATTTTTGTCCTATGTTTCACGACAACCCTTTTATGTACCGTAAAAATTTGCATGACCCATAAACGTTTCTGTAATATTAAACTCCATGTTAAACTAATTTTCGAAAGTCCAACTTCTATGGATCCTCCTACAACCCGTAAATATTTTCATCAGTTGTCTTGTTGACTAGTATTAAAACTTCCGAGGCTTGTAATTTGGATCCCCTTCTGCAAACTCTTTTGATGATCTATAAAGAGGAACACAGGCCATAATTTCCCTTGTACATTGATCAATTTTCTTAAATTTCTCATAGCATATTTCACGAGCAGGTTCCATGACCCATTAAAATATTTATGGATTGTGAAAGTTGCTCGTACGAACCCTACACCAGTAACTTTCTTACAATTTTTTCTTATTCTCATTTTGGAATTTTTGGGGTATGACAATGTCATCTCATTGAGAATATTCATTCTAAAATGAGACATAAGCTAGCATGAACGGAGTAGAGGAAGACTGAACAACCCAACATCAATGTATTTTAAATGCTAAAATTATGAGGTTTTCAAATTCACACAAAACATAGGTTAACATTAGTCTCACAAATATGTATGCATGTGCAATTACCTGAAAAACATGAAATGGAGTAATTCATTGGAGTAGATCATGAAGAACTAAATACCTTAGGCTAAAAAGGAAGAAAAGGGATGAGGATAACACTTTATCATGTCAGCTTCAGCCTTCCAAGTTGCAATTTCAACCTCTTAGTTCCTCCATAGAACTTTGACGGATGCCACTTCCTTATTTCTTAATTTTCAGACTTGTCTATCACGATCCAAGCAAGATTTTATGTATGATACGACGAATGAGATTCCCGAGGAACCCCCAAACTAGTCTTCTTAACATGACATAAGCATTCCAGGATAATGGGAGAAGAAATATAAGCAAAAGCTAAGACATAATCATAAGAATCTAGGATAGGTACACGAAGGTATAGAAATCATATAAGTCATATATCATGTCTCACAAGCCTCTATATAATAGAATGGGTGGGGGCTAAGACATGTCCGTAGTTTACTCTCAATGTAAATAAAAGACAGTCTCAAACATAATATAAAAGTTGGAGGATAATAGATTTTATCCCCAAAGCATGAGGACTCACCTACTCTGTATCTGAAAGCAATTCAAATCTGGCCATAAGGACAAGGAAGATAGTCACCTGTCCGTACATTTGAGATAATGTAGGCATAAAGTATACGTTAGTATGTTTGAATGTATTAAGTATGCGAGCATGCACTATAGTAATATATATTATGTCAATAGTTGCATAATAATGATACATGAGTAAGGGAACCTATAAATAGAACTAAAGTAGAGAAAGAATCATCATACCAATATTCCATGAATATTGTGATGCATGATTATTTCAACATATGTGGGAATGTCATCGTAATTAACAATATACTATGCGAATTATAACATGAAATTTTGGTATTGTCCCACATAAGAAAAAGAGAAGTCTCCTTGTCAAGATATAACTATACATATCGTAAGCTATGTGAATCTACTAGCAACCCATATTGAAAAAAAATCATAAAGCCTACGGTGGCTATGGGACAGTAGAATTTACTTCTAACGGATCATGCCTCTTCTAGTGGTGAGTCGTAATCCCAAGGTGTTCTTAGTGGTAAGTCAACATCCCATGGACTACATAATATATACATTAAATCATACTTGTCATTATTTGTACTTGTACATCATCATCATAAGCTTGATCATTGTCTCATAGCTTATAACATCGTGCACAGGAGTAGCTCATTTCACGCTAGGGTCCTATGCTGCCTCTTAGTATGCTAAATCTCCCATTGGGATCCTAGGTGACCTCAAGGTCCTAAATCCCCTTTTCATATTCATACTAGAAGCCTTGTATATTCAAAAATATGTTCATGTGATAAAATGAAGAGAATATCATAGGTATGTATCTAACAAGTCCAAAATCATGAGAGTGAAGTAAATACATGTATAATCATTGAATGAAGATCAATTGAATCATAATTGAAACAACTCATTTATGATTTTCATATACATCATAACATACTTGACAAATTCCATACAAAGCATGTAATTCATGTAAATTGGAAGTAATTCATGCATATTCCTATATATGAACATGATCCATATCATAATAATAGCATTTGAAATCAAAGTCATGACAATCTTAATTGTATCATACTTGAAATTAATGAAATAGTTAGAAAATAGGTTGGGCACCATGGGTTCAATACCTTGATGAGAATTAAAGGGAATGAAGATAAGCTTAGCTTGAATGTAACGCCCGATAAAATTACCAAAATACCTCTAAAATAGAGATATGCGTGTAACATGTCTTCCCATACTTTGTTTGCGAATCCAAGATCGAATATACATTCAAAATGAATAATTGAGTGAAGAAATGGCCTCGTTAGAATTTTAGATCCATCGGATCGAAAAATTATTTTTTGATCCAATACGAAAATAGTGGTTGTCTGCGCCCAAGGAACGACATGCCTTGGATGCAGACATGCCTTTTTTTTAATATATTTTTGTTTTAATTTGGAGGGCATTCTGGATAATTCTCAACCCCTGCTAAGTTCAATAAACGAATATAAGGGATCTTTTACATCAAACCAAGTCCAAAGAATTTCCACCGACTAAGTTTTCATGTGAGTTGATAGAAGGGTCAACTTCAAATGAACATATCTCCTAAATTATAATGCGTTAGGTGACTCATAATATATCAAATCGAACATATTTGAATTAGCTTTCCAATGCATTTAATTTCACCTTAATCAGAGTTCAGAGGAGAAAGTTAGGACCATTTTACTGAAGGCCTGAGAGCTGTCTGAATATAAGCTACAGCTACGCATCGCGGACCCAACACGGACCCTTTTTGGATGAGATAAATGATATTTTTTCTTTTTATTTTGGGGGTACTTTCATCCTAAAACCTTTGGGGTCTATTTTAAGGTCCCAAAGAATATAAAACGTCAGTTTTCATAATTAAAAACCCTCTCCTCCACTACTAAACATAAACACTCATAAATCATCAAGAAAGTCATCAAGTTAGGATTTGCTTTCAAGATTTATCCTCAAGGTAAGTTATTCCTCATAAATTTTAATCTGCCCAACCTAAATTTATTCATCTATCCATGAATCTCTAATAGAATCTTAAATAATAACCTAGAGTTTCAAGAAAATGAATTCACGGATCCCAAGAAAGGATTTATTGATTCTTCTTTATTAATTAGGGTTGTTCATCAATAACTCTAATAATTCTAAATCAAGAATTAAAGAATCAAAGAGAAGCTCTTCAAACAATGTCTTTCCAAGTCCTTCCACTCTAAAAGAACTACCGAGATCGAGGATTTTCTCCAAGAAAGCTAGTGTTCATCAAATTTTGATTCTAATATCAACTCTCCATGTATGTAAGGCTAAAATAAAAGCATGAGATTATTCTCTCATGTGCCCCATAGATGGTCTTAGATGAGATTTGAAGGTTCTTACGTCTACATGCATGATTCTTAATTATTTTCTTGAGAAATTATATTTATTACATGTATTTTCATATGTTGATAATCATCATAAACTTATTTTCTTGAATTGGATATTTTTCATGACAGATTGCATAAACCCTACATGTTAACTTTTAAAAGCATGCATGAAAAAAGATAGGGTTTGAGTCTAGAGACTTGATTGAGAATGTCGATTATGATTGTGATGTGAGAATGATAATGAGTTGATAGAACTTGATAGCCCTTTGAGTCTCCATAAATGAACTCTAGTGATTTGTCTATTCAATTATTACCTAATGATTATTCTAAACCATGAGCTAATGATTGAGATATTGATTGGTAAGATGATGAGAGTCTTTATGAGACTGATTGAATGATGAGAGCCTCTATGAGGCTAATTTGAGATGAGTTGATTGAGATAGTTTGATTGGTTTGATTGGATGGATTGTTTTATGAGCATTGAGTCATGAGAGGAGTATCGAGAACTGAAAGAATAAGAGCTAATCTAACTCGCACGCATCAAACTATGTAGCCAAGCATAGGTGAGTATTAGGACCATCACATCACATTATGTTGACGTTCCCTTTTATTAGAAGTCCCTGAAATCAATAGAAGACTTGTGGATTGTTGTCTTCATTTGGACTTGTCCACGTGGTTTCGATTCGTTCCTTACCTGAAAAGTATGGAATGACTGTGACAACATCAATGTGATTGTTGTACAATCACTAGCTCATAAGAGATTGTTGTCAGATAAGAGAAACTCCCAGAAAGTTCCTACCTTAAGTACTCTGAGTCGAGATGAGATGAGATGAGATGTGATAAGATGAGTTGAGTTGAGTTGAGTTCCTTTGAGATGAGTAATGATTTGATTGATGAGGTTTGATTGGTTGATGGGTCACTTGTCTACTCTTTATTCTTACTTTTGATAGACATTTGACATGTTGATTGTTATTTTTTCGAGTTGATTGTTGTTTCTATATCATTGTACATATTTTGATTTCGTTTAGCTATTTTATATATCATACATTCGACATACTGATGCCACTTTGGCGTTGTAGCGTTTCATAATATAGATATGAGATTTAGAGAACATCAACGGCACATCATTGAGGATTTTGAGACGTTCAGCTGATTGGTGAGCCTTCCCTTCTTCGGAGGATTTATTATATTCATTTTATCTTGCTTTAGATTTAGACACTTATTAGCTTTATTTTGATTGAGGTAGAAATGGTTCTGTCATTAGAACCACTTGATAGTGATAGAGGCTTCATAGACTAGAGTTGAATGTTGATGTTAACACTTATTGATCGAGTTTCTTTCTACTTGCCTTTTATTTATAATATTATTTTTGAGACTAGATGATGATGTTCTCATTTACTTCCTTATGTCTTCCCCTGATTAGTAGAATATATGAATGCATGAATCTATTGATGTCAAGTGGTTCACTTGGGGACTAGCAATAGTTTAGGGAGCCTATGAAGTCATGTCTAGTAGAGCTTATTATTGGTGTGAAGGGCTCCACATCCATAATTTGGATGCTATAGGACATTTAGGAATTGTTTCCCTTCTTTCAGATTCTAAATCGTGCGATAGAGCTATTTCCTACGAAGTCTATGATGATTCATGTGATGCTCTAAACCTTTTGACTATGTCTCTTCCACGAGGTGATAGAGACAATAATTTTCAAACTCTTACTGATGAGACCCCCTATGACAAAGTAATCAGAATGGTAAAGACACTGCATTAGGATTGAGAGAAGCCAACTAGTGTGCTAAGTTGATTGATTAGAAAGATGCACTATTATTCATATAAATCATGCGTTTGAGTTAGCTTTAGATGTACCCAGACCCTCTTACTCAAAACTGGCTCTCGATGATTACCCATGTGAGAGAAAGTTATGTCTCTAAAGAGTTTAATGATACCACCGAAGAGTGAGATGTGAGGTCATATAAACCCTAAGTAGAATTGAATCATCCTAGAGTTAGAGGGAAGATGATGGAAAGAAAGGGACGAGATAGCAAGAGTGATGGTTGATTGAGGCTCATAGTTAGAATTATGAACCTATTAGGTAAGTAATGAGGTGATATGTTGATTGACATAAGTTTGCTGAAAGAGTCATAAGTACCCTATGATTTTCATGATGAGACATAGAGGAAGAGTTATTACTAGAATGTGATAGACCGTGCTCAAACTAGAAGGAAGTTTACGTTGATGTGTTGTAGTATTCATACTATTGAGGGTGAAGTGTAGATCTTGAATAGGGGAAACGAGTGCTTTTAATGTGATAGATCTAAATTAGGCTTATGAATTTCAAGTGAAAGCTCACGAGATTCATTGAGTTACGAGCTTTAGTCAAATAAGGAGATATGGCTGAATAGGTGAGTGGTACTGAGTTATAAGGAAAGTGATGGTATGGGCAGAGTACAAGTGCTCCTTAGGTAGGACTAGTGAAACGAGGATAGCTTAATAGATAAGAAGATACTTGAGATGTGTACCCATGATTATGTAAAGATGTGTGAAGCTCTAAGTTATGACTGCTATAAGAATCTAGATAGTATATTTGAGTTGTCAATGTGGAGTAGGCTCATATAAGCATTCCTTGTAATACTGAGCAACTAAGTTAATTGGGAAGTACGGATACACGATGATGAGTTTTTTTCCTTATAGTCTAAGTCTCATACAAATGCATTTATGAGAGCACAGAAGTTAAGCGTTTGCAGGAAAAAGAAGAGGTTTGATTGTAAGAGTTATGGAAAGTGGTTATGTACGCCATTAAGAGCAACAAATATAGAGAGAGATTTACATAAAGGCAAGAGAAAGCTGAGAGTGGTATCTTTAAAGAGATTCTTAGTGGCTAATTTATTTATGCGACTATAGAATGATAGAAAAGTTTAAGACTCCTATTCTTGTGAACAGTGATTCCTCGATTGTGTGGAGGCATATGCTTATAGCCTATTAGAGGGAATTGATTCACAAAAGTTGAGAGATGACCCTTGAGTTAAAGGGGAGATGGTGATGTGATAGATCGAAGTACATCTTGAGTGTTTGATGGTGATAGGTTGATTTGGATGAAGCATTAATTTTTGGCCTCTCGTATATTCTTCATACTTCAGTGAAGATGATATTCTATTCGTATCTAGTATACGACTGCCCTGCCCATGGCCTAGTCCTATATGCCACTTGTTTATAGTTATTCATGTTGAATTGTGAGGATGAAAGATGATGAGTTCATTCATTAATTTTGTCTGACCCCGTAGATCTAAGTGTTTCTACCCCTATGTTGAATGAGATGCGACCTGAGTTTTAGACTACGTATAGTTTCGTGAACTCAGAATGAGTCTTGATAGATGAGGGAGATTGTACTTCATTACGAACATTCTTAAGTAAGATTTCTCGATTGAATCATGCTAATGATCTTTGTTCCATGTCTTTTGAGTGATTTGGGTTTCTAGTCTCGATAGAAGCATCAGAGTTGTACATAGAGTCTTATGTATTGATGGTCCTATTCTCAATTAGAGTTGATGGTTTCCTTCCTGGGTTCGAAGGACTGATTGTTAAAGTGTTTAAACGATTCAAATTGATTGAGTTTCGATGTTGCATTCATGCTTTATGATGAAAATCTCTAAAAGAGTATCTCTACTCTTGATCTGAACCGATTTGTCTATTCTGAGTTACTTGTGACTGTCTAGATTGGTTGATTGAGTATTGAAAGGAGTCTTGATTGCTATTCGTTCTTAGGACCCCACTCAACATTGACTGCCTCAAGATGCTGGGGTCTCTCATCAGTAGTAACAGCTAGAGTAGTAGTAGTGGTAGTCGGTGAACCCTCAGTTGGTGTCTCTGGAGCAAACATCTCGGGCATAGGAGGAGGTGGTGTTCTTTGAAGTGCCATAGGGTTCTCATCAGCCTTTATTAGGCTGGGCTTTAGAGTGTGCTGGGTTGCAAAGTGATGATCTTTATGATGCAATATCTCCACCTTTGACTCTAGAAAGAGTTTGTAAATTAGAACTGGAAATGGGATGGAGGTGGCCCGCTTGAGTGCCGACTCATGAATCTGCTCCACTATGAGTTGGGCCCAATCTATGTTATAGCCAGCCAAGATGCGGACAACCAATACTGCTTGCTCAGGTGTGATTATGTTATCCGCTAAAGTAGGTCGGATGCGAGATCTAACGACCGCCCACCAAAATTTGGCAGGGAAAGAGGGAAAGGCTTTAACAATAGCCTCTGTGTAGGTGGTGACCCAAGCAGGCTCTGGACCCTTCTCAGCAATGTGAGCGGCCACCCATCTCAACAAATGTGTCCTCTATACTAGATCCTGTGAAATCAATGCGGTTCTAGCTGTCGCAATCGATAGTCAAACTCATCTTTAAACCTAGGGGCTCGGTACTTGGGACCAAAAAGTACACAATGAATCATCTTCTCTGAAATGTCGACCCTCCACCCTTTTACTAGTACCTTTCTCAATCTCGGTTGTATGAAAGGTACTTTCTCGTTGGGAAGATCACAAAGAATAGTGGCTGCTTAAGCTGTATAGAATTCCCATACCATAAGCGGGGCATATCGTCCAAGCTTATCCGTCAACCACTTGAGCGCATATCGTGTCATCGTGTACTTCATGTCTGGGACACGGCTCAATCCACCGTCAATAATCGGGGATCCCCATATATCGAACAGGTGGGTTTACCTGCTCTTTGGGTTGTATGCCCTCCAAAAATATGGCCTCCATCCCATCAACACCCCATCGGTGAGTAGGAGCATCCTGTGCTGAAGAAGATGATGGTGCGACCGAGGATTCTTTATCTCTTCTATTCTGGGAGCCATCTTCTGAACTCTGCTTGTCTCTGGACCTGATCATCTAGTGCATGCTACTACCTGTCTCCTCATTACCTTTCTCATCTAACTGGGAAGGACTAACAGTCTGAGCCTGAGGCTTCCCAACTCTAGCAATAACTCTCGTCTGTGGTCGAGGTGCTGCTGGATCAGGCTGGGTGTCATAAATCTCCATTGACCCACTCAACTGGGTCTGCTCATCATCAGTTGGCTCATCGATGAGCTTCCTCTGAAACTCCTCAATTTTAGAGTGTTTTCCTTTCTGGGCCATACTACCTACAAATCAAAAAACAATAGATGAACCATAATCAGTCCCAACAATTAAGAAACAAAAAGCAAAAACTAAATTGGATCAGTTGCAGATGGGTAACATAGGAACTAGTTACGAGTCGTAGTTGAACTATGAGTCATCAAATGGTTCTGTACACCAGAGGTGCAAACCAATATTGAACACTGGAAGGTTGTATGAGATCCAGGTACTACTCGTAAATTGGGTTATAAGTCGTAAACTGGTTTCATATAAAGTTCTAAGGAGTAAATTTAAAATAGACTGGAGTCTACAAGACCTATTTATGACTCGTAGATGGTTCTATGACTCGTAATAGGTCTCATATGATGAATACTCAAAAAATTAAGTCACTAGAACTTCCCAAGAGGTGAAATTATGATTCATAGACTCATCTACAAGTCGTAAAAGACTCTTATGAACATGAATTTCCAGGTACCTGTTGTAACTCAGCTCATCACATGGGCCCTATGAACAATTCAAAAACTATCCTACCAGCATCGAAGCAAGCATACGAATAACAATATGTTAAGTACAAAATAACCCATACCCAAACATGATTTCAAAATAAACTTATCCCATCGAATAGGATTTAGCATTAATACCCCTTCATTTGAACCTTCCTAATTCTTTCAAACCAACATGCACTTATAGTAACACCCACCAAGTCGCAAACAACAATCATTCAATCACATTCAATTGCACTTGGGGTATAACCAAATAGTCACAACAAACATCAATTACCCTAAGATTCCGACTAGAGCAATATGGCCCAAGCATGATCATACTCCTGTATAATTGATAATCAATTTACATTCATAAACTATTAAAACCCATTCCATTAAAATCACCCTAAGATTCCGACTAGAGCAATATGGCCCAAACATGATCATACTCCTGTGTAATTGATAATCAATTTACATTCATAAACCATTAAAACCCATTCCATCAAACAAGAAGCATGATATCATAAGTATTTAATTAGCAATCACAAGGCCTTAAAATCGAATTCTAGGCATAACAATCAATTAACTCAGAAACACCCCTAATTTCACATTCTCAATTCATATACACCAAGAGATTGATGTTTAACAATCAAAACTCATCACCATCATTGCATCAACCATTAAGAACAATGAAAATTTCAAGATTAGAACTAAACCAAGGAACTTACCAAAGGTGATGGTGAACTCGGAGAATAAAGAGAAAGTGAATGATGAAACCCTAGGTGTGGTCAGAATTTCTTGCAAGAAATGGGTCATAACCGCTGGAGAAGATGATTGGAAATAATAGGGGAAGGAAGAAATTTTGGGAGTACATCGGTAATTAGGGTAAAAGTGGGGTCAAATTAATTTTGGCCCCTTTTTAATACTTTACCAAGTCAACGTTTAAATTAGGTCTATGACACCCTAATTACGAGTCGTAGCTTAGTCTACGACTCATAAGTCTAGATCTCATAGACCACTCAACACTTAGGAAAATTTAGAAACATACCTGGGTTTCACGAACCCTATTCATGACTCATAGTTTGATCTACGAGTGGTAAAGTTGGCTCGTGGATGGAGTGTACACTGTTCATGCTCACTAGAGTTGTCTACGAGATAGGGTTATGAGTCGTAAAGTGTAATACGACTCATAAACCCAGTCGTAGAACCTGTATCTGGTGCAATTCTCAGCAAAATCTGCAATCTTTGTCCATTACCTAAACACTCTTCATAAAACTCACTTCACCCTAGATGCAACAAACCAATGTTAAAAATAACAATTAAAACACAGTCAAATAGCTACCAATGAATTCAAAAATTAAAAATAACCACAAAACTACACTAAAACATCAAAAATCATTGGGTTGCCTAACAAGTAGCGCCTTATTTATTGTCGTGATACGAATTAGACCACTCGATAACTTAGACTTCTGCAAGAGTTAGTGAATTCTCATCACCAAACTTTGCCTTTTTCATCATGCCACTCTGAATCTGCTCTATTTGCGCAGATACAAGTCCGAACTGGCTATTAAGATATTGAATTGCCATCAAATATCGGTCAACTTTGTAGTTTATTTTGATAATGTAGAACTTAATCTCTCTTAACATCTCCTCTCATGTATCTACCTTTTTTAACCAATTGGGCAAGCATATCTTCAACTCTAGAACTTTCATTTCCCTTGTAATGATGGTGCGGTAGCATTAACCAGCTACTCCTACAACTCTCTTCCTCATGGCTTGCATCATTGGTGTGGTGGCTTCACTGACTACCCTATGGAGTGTTTAGATCTTACTTATGTTTCATTAGCACCTCCAGGTTTGCTTTGTTTTGTTCAAGCATTTAGAAATTTCTATATTTATGTTTGCTTGCTTAAAGTTCCTATCAGAGCTATCTATGTAACTAGTTGGTTGCTCACATATAGGTCTATATACATGGTGAATATCACCCAACTTGTCCATTTGTTCAGTAACTTCTGCAAATGCTTTTCCTAAGACTGAACCTCCCATCAAGGCATTTGTATATGCTTGGCTATCCAAGTTTAGTGCTCGATAAAAACTCTCTACTAGTGTTATGTCTAAAATGCGATGTCGTGGAGCACTCCTCAAGTATCCATTGAACTGTTTCCATGCAGAAGTAAGTGAATCACCATGGAATTTCTAAAAGTTAATGATTTTGTCCCTCAGCTTAAACCTGTTTTATCTAATGAAGACCTTGCCAGGAAATCCCTTTACAACTCCACCCAACTAGTGATCACATCTTGTGGAAGTTTAACTAACCACAACGCAGTATTGCATGTAAGAGATAATGGGAAGACATGAAGTCCCACAACATCCATAGCTGATGTTGTGTTCCTATTACACTCCAACGAATGTAAACAACATTGTGTGGGTGGCCATGTGAATCCTCTGATGGTAGCCAGCAAACAAACTACGGTTTTGCAACATTTTGAGTAGCTCACTAGAAATAGTGAACTTTGAATCAACCAATAGAGGCGGCAACACAATAGCTTCCATGATGTTAGAGTTTTCTTGGGCCATTTTTCTTGTAACCCGCTGGATCTGTAAATCAATTGGAGCTAAGGGAATGCTTTGACTCCTTGTGTTAAGCATCCAACACCTTTATACCCTGAGGAGAAACTAAACTAACACAAAAATAAAAGCAAAATATAAGAGAACTAAGAAATTCATACTCAAATTATACTATTAGTGAATCAAATCAATGTTTAGTCGTATTCCGCAGCAACAGTGCCATGTCCTTTAATCACGCTCAAGTTACACTCTCTTTTGATGTCAAAGTAATAAACCTGACCAAGGCTAGGGTCGAATCCCACATAGAATATGGAGATCTTACAAATAGATTCACTAATAAATAATTCAAATATTAAGTAACTCAATTCCCAAATGGGGGGGGGGGAGAGGTTGCAATGGTTGATAAGAATTTGAATGAAACTAAATAAAATGGAATACAATCAATAATGTAGAGAAACTTGGGTATTGTGTTCCCCACGATTCACTAATTCAACATCCCCAGACATCACAACTAGAATATCGCATGCAGGATGGTTATTTATGTTCTTCCAACCCTTTGGTCAAGTGTGAAGGTCGAATTTTGCTTTGGGACTGGGCGCATCTCCATAGTATGTTATACTAACCATTACCCATAGTCCTAGTCAACCTCTTCTTGGTCTAGTTCCGTTGATTAGACGAGAATAGATCATCGAATCCTGTGAATCAATCTCTTTTCCTATTCATTACCAACTGGATCGGGAAGGTAAAACTAGGAAAGTACTAATGTTGGCAACTACTAGAAAACAAGCAAGATGAAGAGAATTGATTAATACATGAAAATACCTATTCGAAGAATTGTATATAATCTGGGTCTATTTGGTTAGATCTACATGGTTCCCATAACTCCAAGTTGTGGATTTAGTCACTTATGCTATGGGAAGATAAATAAACTATGAATTGAACAAACATAATTAATCTATTACCCAAATAGATTGAAGAACAAGCAAACCCAGTTTGTATTGAGAATCACAAGGTTGAAAGATACAATGAATCTACAAGTGTATTCTCTTCTGCAATATTTAGTATTCAAGTCTAAAACCTTAAAAATGCTCTAATTTTCTTCTCTCTATCTAAGTCTGCTATAATACTCCCTAAAAGTAACCTAATTATACTATTTATAGTATTTACAAATAAGTCTCTAAAAATATTAGAAACACTGATCGACGTCTTCTATAGCTCACAGTTATGACTCGTAACTGGGTTTATGAGTTGTAATCAGGCTTTCATGTTCATCCTCTTGAATTTTGGACCTCAATTCTATGAAACGTCTTCAAGTCCTAGTCTGATCTATGACTCATATTGTCCTCTCGAAGTCCATATCTGCATCACTTGGTCCAACACTAGAAAACACTTGAAATCTCTATGAAATCCCTCAATACGACTCATAGAGTGAACTATGAGTCGTAAAGAGGTCTCATGGAACTAAACTTCAAATCTTCAGACTTTCATCCAACACTGGAAATCCCTATGAAACCAAATCTACAACTCGTTAATGGCTCTACGACTCGTAAAGAGTCTCGTAAGTCTACAAAAACCAGAACAAGTCTGCAATCTTCCCAATATTGTGCCAACCTGCTTTTCCTGCAAAACAAATACAAAAATACTTAAAAATATAAATGACACATTGATAACACAAAATCACAAGTTTTAGGCATCAAATATGCTGCATTTTGACAGCACATCAGTTTTATGAAGATTTCTAGAGAAGGACCAAATGATGATAATGAAGTCTACGAGAAGGCGGTACGAGTCGTGGATCGGACTACGACTCATAAAAAGGATCCATAGGAGTGAAGTCCAAGATTCAAGAAGCGGAACACGAAATCCTGATTACCACTTGTAAACCCTATTACGAGTCGTAATTGCATGTCGTAGGGTCCACCGATTAGTTTTTCTATTTTTTTGGACTTGTTTGTAAATACTATAAATAGTATAATTAGGTTATTTTTAGTAAGAAATACAACAAAATATAACAAAGAACTCATTAGAGCACTTTTTTAAGTTTTATACTTGGAGACTAAATATCTGAGAGGAGAATACACTTGTGGATTCGTTGTACCTTTCAACCTTGTGATTCTCAACACATATTAAGTTTGCTTGTTCTTTAATCCATTTGGGTAAGTGATTACTTATGTTTTCTCAATTCATAGTTTCTTTATCTACTCATAACATGAGTAGCTAAACCCACAACTTGAGGTTATTGGAACCTTAAAGATCTAATCAAATAGACCCGAATAATTTGTAATTCTTGGAATGGTTACTTGTATTAATAAATTCTCTTTGTATTGTATGTTTTGTAGTGGTGGCCTACATTAGAACTTACCTAGTATTACTTTCTCGATCCAGGTGTTAATGAATAGGAAAAGAGATTGGTTAACAAAATTCGATGATGTGTTCTCGTCTAATCAATCGAACTAGACCAAGGGGAGATTGACTGGGACTATAGGTAATAATTATTATTGCATACTATGGAGATGGGCCAAATCACCGAGTCAAATTCGCCTCTCACCTTTTACCAAAAGGCTTGGTGAACTTAAATTACCATCCTACATGTTATACTCTAGTCGAGATTTGGGTTATCCATTTATATTGAGTTGGTGAATCATAGGGAACACAATTTACCAAGTTTCTCTACGTTATTCATTGTCTCTTATTTTAGTTAGGTTAGTTTAATTTCTTATCAATTATTTCAACCCTCCTCCCCCCTTTTGGGGAATTGAGTTAGTTAATACTTGAATTGTTTATTGGTGAATCGATTTGAAAAGTCTTCGTATTCTCTGTGTGATTCGACCCTAACCTTGGTTAAGTTTTATATTTGACAACGACCGCTTTATCCTCCAAAATAGATGTGTAACTTGGGCTTGATAAATAATTTCTAAGTAAAAGAATATTCTAAAACATTTATTAGACCTTATGAACATGATTTGTTAAAGACTATATGAACTATGTTAAATAAAATTCAATAAAATCCTATAGGCATGGTATCTATGTAAAATAAAAAATTTATAAAGATGAAATATGACATGATCCAATTGGCATGTTGAAAATCGCGTAATAGCTCATGTAACACAATTCTCGCAAATAGCACGTTAAAGATTTGTTAAACCTGTGGACATACTTTGTAAATCACATAATATCCTAAAAATAATTTAAAACCTATGAATATTATTTCTAGGTGAAATAATACTCAAAAATATTTGTTAAGTATTAATACAACATAGTCCAAATTAACATGGTAAGAGTTATTTAATAATCCTATGAGCATGGTAATTAAGTGGTAACTATGACAAAATACAAGCATAAATTTTAATTTAAGGATATGTTATAATGCAAGACAGGCATTAAAATTATTCAAGAGAGATGATGATTTCAAATTTAAAAATAGACAAAGAAAAATATATAAATAACAATAGACAAATTATTTTTTTAACAAAATTCACACGATGATAAACTATATTAGGCTTAATAAGCCTATTTAGAGCATGCTCTTTTAATTAAAATGAATATCTTGAGAAGGGTACCATTTAAATCATGAGTAAAATGAATCTAAGCTAAGGATAATTGAAACGAACCCAAAAAAGTGTCCAAAAATGTGCCTCGAAAGTGCCCAGAATCGTAATTTACTTATACCTCAAATTTGTGCGTGATTTCAAAAATTCAACTTCATATTCTTGATCAGAGGGAAAAATTGAGTGGAAAAAGAGTCTAACCCCGATTTTAGAGCGACTAAATCACAATTTCAATTTTCAAAACGAGCAAATTCTAGTGAGCAGGCGCACCCCTAGCGTGATGCGGCCAGGACATGCTAGTGTGTATTGTCCCCAGTCATTTTATCTCAGTCCAAGGGTTTTGGGTCTTGGTCCTAAGTCTTCCCAACGTGAAAGTACCTATACTTAGTCATATTTCAATATCATATCATACAAGACATTTCCCAATACTCTCTCAAACTCTTAGACAAATATTTCCCTCAAAATTCAAGTCCCAAAAACTCAATCTGGATTTAAGGATTTCACTCAAGCTTCAAGCCTCCATCTCCAATCTTTATCAAGTGATTCTCCAAAGACAAGATATGCGGGTTTCAACCAATAAGTCCTTTCACCTATGGTGCCCAAGCTCCTTTTTTTACTTAAATTGCATGATTTAAAAGTGATTTACTCATGGATCTTACTTATTATGAATTTCATTTCATACTATTTGGGGTTGCATGAAATTATGATTGTTTTAGCATCTTTTAAGCTATGAACTAAGATATATTATGAGATTTGATGAAGGGTTCTGATGTATATTGCTTTAGAGTATCATCAAGTATCTATTGATGGTTTTACACTAAATTTTCAAGCATGATTCCACTCTTGAATTATATGGTTCTACATTAACACTACACACTCGCCAAGTGTTTAATAAAATGTCCAGTTACGATATCTTGAGAAATTGAAGGCCCAATACATATCTTATGAGTTGAATGACTATATGTTGATGAAAGGAATATATGTATATGATATTATCTCGATAGTGTTGGGAATTGACCAAGCCTTACTAGGGAGGTTGTAGGCCCAAGTAACCTTGTTGAGGGGTTTGTACCTCGATCACCTCGCTCGGGAGGTGGTAGGCCTGTGCAACCTTGTTAGGAGGTTTGTACCTCAATTACCTTGCTCGGGAGGTAGTAGGACCGTGCAACCTTGTTGGAGGTTTGTACCTTGATCGCCTCACTCGTGAGGTGGTAGGCCCGTGCAACCATGTTGAGGGGTTTGCACCTCGATCGCCTCACGTGGGAGGTGGTAGGCCCGTGCAAACTTTTTGAGGGGTTTGGACCTCATTTTTCTCTCCATGGCGGTTGTAGGCCTTCGATATTCACTAATAATTGTCTCTTCTTACACATGTATTATGTTCTATATAAGCAAGATTGTACTTCAAGCATGATTCATGCATGTCATATTGCTATATGCTTATGCATTGCCTATGTTATGCATTTTGTTTATAGTGCTTATCACTTGTTGTGTTGCATCTTACATACTTAGTACATTCAAACGTACTAATGCATACTCTATACCTACATGATGTTACCATATAGGAACTGGAGCCTCACTTGATTATCCTCCTCCATGTGGCTAGTACGATTTCTCTCAAGCTAGTTGATGAATCCTCCATTTTGGGGGACAATGTCTATGTTCTTATGCTATGTATTACAACTCTCTTTCTTTATTATATACTTTGACTACGAGTGTGAGCTCGGTTGCTTGTTTTGGTCCCTGCTAAGTTCTATGTTTAGAGGTGTTGGTTGACAAATTATGTATTATGCTTGAGTTCTTTCTTATCTATGTTATTTAAGTATTAAACAATCTCTCTTCCTTAGTCATGATTTCCCTTGTTTATATTTTCTCTTGTTGTTTATTCTTGCTTTCGCAACCAAGGATGTGAACTGATATGCTAAGATACTTGTTTGGGGTCCCTTCGGGTTCCTCCTTTGCTGGTCACGTCCAGTCCCTAGGTTCAGATCGTGACAAAGATAGTCCCAGAGCACTAGATTGTTAGGTCCTTGGCGTCCAACACACCATGTCGATTAGAGTCTTATTCATGGTTGTGAAGTAAGTCACGACTATGAATAGGAGACTATGAGGCGTTCTAGGAAAAAATATTTCACTTCTTCATGATCTATGTCATGCGATATAGTTAGGTCCCCTAGGGCTTATTGTTAATCCCTAATTGTTACATTTCAGGATACGTCTCAAGCTACTCAGGATGGCAATACACCGAATGCAGAGGTTCGCAATGCTCTTTGGTTATTGGCCAATGTGGTGACAAAATTGATGACTCAACTCAGTCAACAAGTGAGTGCTCTCGAGACTTCAAATGGTAAGAGAAGAGGTAGTGAGGCCAAGAAGGCCCATTTTGAAGGAAGTTCCAATGTCCCAAAGATAAAGGTGATGTCATGTGTCCAACATGTGATAAGGTTTATAGAGTCCAATGTTTGAAGGACACCAATGCTTGTTTCGATTGTGGTAATGTGGGACATAAGAGGAACGATTGTCGTCATAAACGCAATAAAAGTAAAGGAGGTGATGGTGGGATGACTAACCCTAAGTGTCAAAGGTGTAGAAAGAACCATGGTGGCCCATGCTTGAGGAAGACCAATGCTTGTTATGGATGTAGTGAAGTGGGTCACAAGCTAGTAGATTTTCCATATGCTTGAAGGAGGTGTATGGGTGGTTGACTTTTAGATCAAGGTTCATGTTGAATAAGGAGCTCAATGAGGGGATGAGGTACCCGATCTTATTACTGGTATGTTGAAGTTTCCTTTGACTTTGTTTTGCATACATTAATGGGTCCAGTGTGCCAGTATTTCTTTCATCATTCCTTTTGTTGCTAATGGTCTTCTTGGTTGTCCCAAGTTGTTATATAAACCTTCGGTGTCTACCCTTTTGTTGAGTATATTGTTGCTAAAAAGTTCATAGGTATTGTTTCGTGTTCGTATTGCATTAGGTCTTGCCTTGTGGCTTGTTGGAGTTGATGTGGTAGTTTGGATGTCATACTAGGGATGGATTAGTTGCATACATATTATGTCTCCATGGATAGTGGAACCCGTAGAGTTAGATTCCAAGTCCATACTAAACTCGTCTTTGAGTGGGAGATTGACTAGTTGTAGCAAAAAAGGTAGATCCATTTCTTGTACTATGGTACACTTAATCTCTAGGGTTGCATTCTTGATCTTGTGAGAGTTAGGGGTGTTGAACTTAAGTTATTTCTGTTAAGCTATTTTGGTGGTAGATGAGTCCTTGGTGTCCTTATCGGCATTCTTGAATTTGGAATAATGTCTTTTAGTTTGGCTAGTGCGCCGGTTATGTCTATAAGTCCCATGAATAGGGTATTTAAACCCAGCCTTGTTATGCTTGTGATGGTACTTGGTGGTGATATGTTGGTTTGTCTCCGGGAGTGAGGAGAAGCATGTGAGTCATTGAGGGTAGTACAACAAAATTTAAGGAAGGAGGTTATGTGCTAAATAGGAGAAATGGGCGTTTTTGTTGTAATAGATTACCTTGCTAGGTTATGTGGTACCGGGTGATGGTATTAAGATGGATCCTAGACAGATGAAGTGATTAAAGATTGCACCTAGACCTTTGACTCCATCAGATATTAGGTGTGTCTTGGACTTAGCGGGTATTACAGGAGGTTTGCGGATAGGTTTTCTTCTATTGCTTCTCATATGACTTAGTTGACTCAAAAGAAAGCTTGGATTGTGTGTACCGATGAGTGTGAAAAGATTTTCCAAACCTTGAAGGATAAGCTTGTCTCCGCTCCTATCTTGTCTCTACTGCAAGTGTTGGAAGGGTTGGTTGCATATTATAATACCACCCAGATTGGTTTGGGTTTGGTGTTGATGCAAAAATGGTAAAGTGATAGCCTACGCTTTTAGACAATTTGAGATGCATGAGAAGGATTATCCTATCTATGTCATTGAGTTGGTTGTTGTGGTATTGCTTCAAAAATTTGAAGTTGTTATTTGTATGGAGTGCATGTTGATGTGTTCGGCGATCATAAGAGTCTCCAATATGTCTTCACTCAGAAGGATCTTAATGACATGAATGTGCATTATCATCCAAGTTAGATGAATGTTGTGGTCGATGCTTTGAGTAGGGTGTCTATGGGTAGCCTAGTTCATATTGATGGTGGTAGCAAAGGGGTGACAAGGGAGGTTCATCGGTTGGCTAGATTGAGGACTAGGTTGGAAGAGGTTGACTATGGTAGTATTGTAGTTGTTGGTTGTTCTTAAATCTTCCTTGGCTGATGAGGTAGAAGAAAAATGAGATCTTGATCCCTACTTGTTAGAATTGAAGGCTTTGGTGAGCGTTGACAAGGTGGAGGTTTTCTCCCAAAGGGGGAAATGGTGCCCTTAGGTGTCAAAATAAGTTGTGTGTGCCTAGTGTGGGTGAATTTAAAAAGAGGGTTCTTGATGAGACTAATAATAGATAGCATTCTAGCATTGGTAGGGCGTTGTAAATCATCGGTTGGGTGATCTGAAGTGGGGGAAATGGCCCTGTTGGGTCCAAGTCTGGTTATGCGGGCTATGGAAAAGGTGAGGTAGGTTATGGAAAGGTTCGAGATAGTGCAAAGTCGTGAAAGGTCCTATGCCGGTGTGAGGAGAAGGGATCTTGAATTCAAAGTCATTGATCAGGTCTATTTGAAGGTTTAACCCATCAAGAGTGTGGTCCAGTTTGGCAAGAGAGGGAATTGAGTTTAAGGTTTGTGAGTCCTTGTAAAGTATTGAGGAGGATCGGTAAGGTTACACGCGAGTGGGGATTGCCTATGGATATGGATAGGGTTCGTCTGGTTCTTCTTGCATCTAGATTAAGGGGATGTATTGGTGTCTCTAATGCTATAGAACTCTTTAGGGTTGTGGGTGTTATGGAGGATAAGTTGACTTAGGAGAAATTCCCGGTGAAGGCATTCGATGGAAGGGTGGAAAAGTTGATTAATAAGGATGTGGTGTTCGTCAAGGCCTTTTTGGAAGAATCGTCAAGTAGAAAATGTCTCTCGGGAAGCTGGAGCAGGCACGGCGAAGCAATATCTGTATCTCTTTCAGTCTATTCAAGCTTATGATAACACGTCAATTCCTTTTTGTGATTCCAAGTCTAATGCTCCAACCCCTATGTCACTTGCATGCATTCATGTTTATGTTGACAAGTTCATAATGATTTTGACACTTATGTTAAGATTTTGAAAATGGTGTTTAAATGTACTGTTGCATTCTTGTTAGGACTGATTTCTTCATGATTACCCTTCTAATGTACATTTCTTTGAAATTCAGCGACAAATATTCCCAAAGGGGAGATATTGAAACGATCCCCAAAAAGTGCTCGAAAATGTGTCTCGAAAGTGCTCAAAATCATAATTTCCATATATCTCAAAATCCGTGCATGCTTTCGAAAATCCGACTTCATATTCTTGATCAGGGCGCAAAATTGAGTGGAAAAGAGACTAATCCTGATTTTAGAACAACCGAATCACAATGTCAATTTTCAAAGTGAGTAAATTCTAGTGAGAAGGCGCGCCCCTAGGGCGACGTGGCCAGGGCACGCCAGTGTGTATTTTTTCCCTAGTTATTTTATCTCGGTCCAAGGCTTTTGGGTCTTGGGCCTAAGTCTTCCCATATGTGAAAATACCTACACTTAGCCATATTTCAATATCATATCATATAAGACATTCCCCAATACTCTCTCAAACCCTTAGACAAATATTTCCCTCAAAATTCAACTCCCAAAAACTCAATCCGGATCTAAGGATTTCACTCAAGCTTCAAGACTCCATCTCCAATCTTTATCAAGTAATTCTCCAAAGTCAAGGTATGTGGATTTCAACTAATAGGTCCTTTCACCCATGGCACCCAAGCTCCCTTTTTTCTTAAATTGTATGATCTGAAGTTGATTTAATCATGGGTCTTACTTGTTATGAACTTCACTACATACTATGTTGGGATTTAATGAAATTGTGATTGTTTTGGCATATTTTGAGCTATGAATTTAAGATTTATTATGAGATTTGATGAAGGATTTTGGTGTATATTGCTTGAGGGTATTACCAAGTATCTATTGATAGTTTTACACTGAATTTTCTTGCATGATTGCACTCTTTAATTGCATGGTTTTACACTAGTACTACATTCCCACCAAGTGTTTGATAAAATATCCGGTTATGATTTCTTGAGGAATTGAAGGATCAATGCATGTCTTATGAGTTGAATGACTATATGATAATGAAAGGAATGCATATATATGATATTATCTCTATAGTGTTAGGAATTGACCAAGCCTCACTCGGGAGGTTGTAGGCACGGGTAACCTTGTTGAGGGGTTTGTACCTCGATCACGTCGCTTGGGAGGTGGTAGGCCCATGCAATCTTGTTGGGGGGTTTGTACCTAAATTTTCTCACTCGAAACATAGTAGGCCCGTGTAACCTTGTTGAGGAGTTTGTACCTCGCCTCCATCGGGAGGTGGTAGGCCCGTGCAACCATGTTGAGGAGTTTGTACTTCGATCGCCTCGCTCGGGAGGTGGTAGGCCTGTGCAACCTTATTGAGGGGTTTGTACCTCATTCGCATCTCCAAGGAGGTGGTAGGCCTTGGATATTCACTAATAATGGTCTCTCCTTACACATGTATTATGTTTTATATAAGTATGATTTTACTTCAAGCATCAGTCATACATGTCATATTGTAATATACTCATTCATTTCCTATGTTATGCATTGTGTTTATGGTGCTTATCACTTGTTGCATTTCATGTTACGTACTTAGTATATTTAAACATACTAACGCATACCCTATGCCTACATGATATTACCATTTAGGGACCGGAGCCCCACTTGATCATCCTCCTCAAGTGGCTAGTATGATTTCTCTCAAGATAGTTGGTGAATTCTCCATTCTGGGGACAATATCTATATTCTTATGCTATGTATTACAACTCTTTTTCTTTAATACATACTCTGACTACCAGGGTAAGTCCGATTGCTTGTCTTGGCCCCGTTAAGTTCTATGTTTGGAGATGTTGTTGGACAAGTTTTGTATTATGCTTGAGTTCTTACTTATCTATGTTATTTAAGTATTAAACACTCTCTCTCCCCTAGTTCTAATTTCCCTTGTTTATGTTTCTGTTGTTATTTATTCTTGCTTCCGCAACCAAGGATGTGAAATGATAATCTAAGAGGCTTGTTTGGGGTCCCTTCGGGTTTCCCATTCGTCGGTGACGTCCAAGACCTAGGTCTGGATCATGACAATAATGATTATAACTAACAATTAAATCACGTAAGCATGCTTTTCAAACATACACATAGATAATTATACAGTAGGTAAAATAAACAAGTAGAATATATATTCTTCTCTCCATTAGTCCCCAAATTTTATTATTATGGAGTATGTACATAATTTACAAGACAAAATAAAATAATACTTTAAAGTAAAAAAATAAAATAAAGAAATGCAAAATTAAAACCCTAATAATCAAAAGCCATCCCAATCCCGGCCCAAGCGAACTCTTCGTATCGAATAAGCTAATAGTCCCTACTACAAAGCAAACACTAGAAGAAACATGATATGAGCATAATATTGTGCAAAATAAAGTCATATGAAGAAACAAACAAGCATGTACGCCTTGACAAGGATATGGTTACAATTAACATAATACAGTCAAGAAGAAGTAAATCTAAAAAATGAATGTAAGGACCCGTAAGTTAGAAAGTCGTCAAGTCAAAGTGCAGAAAAAGTGAAACTAAATATATGCAGGTCAAAGTACGAGACTCATTTACGGCTCATGGTTTAAACCATGGGTAGTAAACAAGGCTCATGAATGAGATCAGATACAGACCATAAATGCCACGATGGACCATAAAAATGGTCCATGTTTTGGGGTAATGTATGATAGTGTAGAACTAGGGTAAAAAATGCATATACATTACATGAAAAGATGGAAAATATACCTGTGACCACATCAGGGGAAGCTTCCAAATTTTGCCAGCTCCCCAGAGCATAAGTTCGATTCTAGACTCCGCTAGAGCTAGTTGCCCCTCTAACACCTCTACCATGACCCAAAGGTGCTTGTTGACCCCTACTAATGGAGGAACTGATGATGATGATGCAACAGCTGACCCAGTAGATTGTATTATATCACCCATATGCCTCCTCGGGCAATCTTTTATCATATGTCCTGGCGCACCACACCAATAACAAGAGTCTGTCCCAACATGACATATACCTGAATGATTTCTTCCACATTGGTTATAAAGCTGCATAGGGGTCATTTGCTGGCCTGTCGAATATCCCGTTGTCTGGGCGCCTTGACCTTCACTTCTTGGACCAAACTGATTCCTCCTAGACCCATGAAGTTGTGGTGGAGCACTGGCTGCAGGGTAGGGGAATGATGGCCTAGGCGGTCTATTAAAAAACCGAGGCCTAAGCTCACTTCAGGAAGGTGTAAACTGCCCTGTAGACCTAGCCCTCTTGGCCTGCCCCCTTTCCAACTCTTATGTCCTTCTTCTTTGCCTCTGATCCTCCAATTTCTGTGCAAAAGCTTGCATTCTCACTATATCCATATCTTTGTTCAAAGAAGCAATGGTACATTCTCTGACCAGATACGTATCCAATCTATCCACATATCAATGAACTCTATCTGCCATAGTAGCAACTACATTAGGAGCATACCTGGCCAGGGAATTAAATTGAAGGCTATACTCCCTCACACTTATATTCCCTTGGTGGAGATTCAACAACTGATCTGCACAGGCCTCTTGGATCTCTAATGGTAAGTAATGGTCAAGAAATGCCTAGTTAAACTCCTTCCAAGTAGTTGGGGGTGAATTTATACCCTTAGATTGCTTCCAAGCTTCATATCACAATATAGCCACACCCTTTAACCTATATGTCGCTAACTCAATAGCTTCTGTACCACTCACATGCATAACATTTAAAGTGCGCTGAATCATATCAATAAACTCTTAGGGATCTTCATTAGTATCTAACTCAGTAAAGGATGGAGACTCCAAATTAAGGAAATCACGTATCCTCGTGCCAGCTGCCCTATTCGAACCACTTGTACCTATAACTGGACCTTCCCATCTTTGACCTTGGCCAGAAACTATACGAGTCAATTGTTGGACTGCATTGCTCAGATCATATACGGTAGCAGCGACAGGTGGTTCTGGAGGAACTTCACTACATCCGGGTTCATCAGGAGCTGGAGGAGTTGGAGATATCTGTGACAGAGACTCCTCTTGAACCTCATTTTATTGTCTCACCTGACTGGGTATACCAACCACAACTTCTACTCCCTTCCCTTTACCTTTGTTTTGCCTGATTTCTGGCATACTTGTTGTACAAAACAATTTAGGAGTTAGACATAATGCACCATTACACTTATCTCTATGGAACGATCTAAAAAATGAAAAGAAAGTAACAACTCCTAAATGTCACGTAGCCTTCTGCTTATAAATGTGGTTCACAACACCTCGATAAACAAGATTCTACATAGACACGACTTTGTAGACTCCCTAGGACAATCCGCTCTGATACCACTTCTAACACGCCCGAGTCTCGTTAAGGCAGATTGGCACCCGTTGCCGATGAGGCTCGAGAGAACCAACCTGTATCTATGTGCTTTATGTGTATATATATATATATATATATATATATATATATATATATATATATTGTAAGGGATTTCTATATTTGACA
>JAABOM020000101.1:13367750-13427575 GCA_011800125.2 Solanum clarkiae
CATTGAATTTACTAGAATGATTTCACTCTTGAATTGCATGATTTTACACTAGCACTACACACCCTCTAAGTGTTTGAAAAAATGTCCGGATGTGGTTTCTTGAGGAATTGAAGGTGCAAAGCATGAAATATGATATGAATGACTATATGATGATGAAGAGAGCTTGTGTATTTGATATATTCTAGATAAAGTGTTGTATTTGACCATGCCCAATCCGGGGCGACTAAGAGTCCGGATAACCTAGATGGGGGTTTGTACTCATCAACCATGTAAGAGGTTTGTACTTCGCCACCAGGGTATAGGGTGATATTATCATCAACCATGTGAGTGGTTTTTACTTCACCAACAGGGTGATGGGGCCAGATCATCATCAATCAACCAAGGGGTTTGTACTTTGGAAATCTAGCTTGGTCTCTTCTACACATATGATAACCTATATGAGTATGAGTTACTTAAGTATGTTTTACTTGAGCATTGGTCATACATGCCATGTTATTATATAATGTCTATTGCCTATTGTTAGGGACTTTGACCATGATGCCTATTTCTTGTTGCACTGCATCTTACGTACTTAGTACATTCAAACGTACTAACGCGTACTCTTGGCTACATGACATCACCATGTAGGAACTGGTGCCTGAGTTAATCATCCTCCTCCTCCACGTGTCTAGTTTGGTACTACTCAAGGTAGTTGGTGAGTCCTCTATTACGGGGACATTTATCTATGTTTCTCTTATTATGTAAGACACTCTCTTATTTATGTTCTACTGACTATGAGGGTGAGCCCGATTACTTTGTCTTTTCCCCCACTCTTATCTATGTGTAGAGATGTTGTTGGATATGCTACATATCTAGCATATGAGCTTTGACTCTTAGTCTCTTGATTATGAAATTATGCAAGCTTTACCCTTAGTTCCTTTGCCCTATTCTTACTCTTCATGCCTTTTACATGCTTTCATGATCAATGATATGCAATGATAAGTTAAGAGGCTTATTTGGGTTTCCTATGGGTTCCCCATTCACCATGTCACGTTTAGGCCCTAGGCTTGGGCATAATAAACTTGGTATTAGAGCACTAGGTTGATAGATCCTCGGAGTCCAACACACCACATCGATTAAAGTCCTATTCATGGTTGTGAAGCGAACCATGGCTATGAATAGGATGCTATGAGGTGTTTTAGGAAATATTTCCCTTTTTCATGTTCTAAGTCGTGCTATAGAGTTGTGGTAAGTTTCTTTCCCCTAACGATTATTCCTTGCTATGCTAGATCATGCCTAACACTCGAGGAAGAAAGGCCCGAACTCCCGAGGAGCAACCTACCATTGGTGAGCTCCAGGATGCTCTCACTATGCATGCCTACCTTATTAGTGATATGGACTTGTCTCAGTTAATGAATATGTCCAGAAAATGAAAGAAGAAAAGTTGAGAAAGTGGAGGGGCCATGAGGCCAAGAGAGCTCGTATTGGGAGAAAGCTCCATAGGGGTGGCCAATTCCATCAAGGCCAAGGGCCTCCTCATGCTACAAATAGGGAGTTTGCCAATGATTTCCCTAGTCCCTAAGGTGCAAGTGTTGTGGCTCCTAATGATGTGTGTCCTAGATGTGGGAAGAGCCATGATGGCTTGTGTTTGAAGGGTACTAGTGCATGCTATGGTCGTGGGGAGCTTGGTCAGAAGAAAGTAGATTGTCCAAGAAACCGTGGCAAGGTTCAGGGTGCAAATGCAGTCACATTGGGTAGAGGGGGTCCTCAAGGTGGTGCCCCAAGGCACAATCAATTCTATGCTCTACATGGAAGGCAAGGGATTGGTGAGGTCCCCGATGTAATTACCGGTATATTGAAAATCTTTGATCTTAATGTATATGCTTTGCTTGATCCGGGTGCCAACCTTTCCTTTGTTACACCCTTTGTTGTTAAAATATTCCATGTTGAGTCGAAGTTGTTGCATGAGTCATATGAGGTGTCTAATCCTATTGGTGCATCTATTGTTGCTAGGAAGGTGTATAGAAATTGTCTACTTTACATCTTACATAAAATCTTACCTTATGATCTTGTTGAAATAGATATGGTTAATTTTGATGTTATTTTGAGATGGATTGGTTGCATGCATACTATGCTTCTATTTATTGTAGGACCCGTAGGGTCAAATTTCAATTTCAAAATGAACCCGTCCTTGAGTAGGAAAGTCATGATGTAATAGCGAGGGGTAGGTTCATCTCATGCATTAAATCCCATAGGTTGATTTCCAAGGGGTGTTTGCATCATCTTGTGAGAGTCAAAGATGTGGAGTCCAAAGTCGCTCCCATTGAGTCGATTTTGGTTGTAAATGAATTTCTTGATGTCTTCCCAAATGATCTTCCCAGTGTCCTTCCCGAAAGGGAGATAGATTTTGGCATAGATCTCCCTCCTGACACCCAACCTATCTCTATTTCCCCTTACCATATAACCCTGACGGAGTTGAAGGAGTTAAAGGAGCAGTTGAAAGATTTGTTGGAGAAGAGATTTATTAGACCTAGCCAATCACCTTGGGGTGCACCAGTGTTGTTTGTAAAGAAGAAATATGGGTCACTTAGAATGTGCATTGACTACGGGCAACTCAATAGGGTCACTATAAAGAATAGATATACTCTTCCAAGGATTGATGATTTATTTTCCCAATTGCAAGGGGCTAGCTTTTTCTCTAAGATTGATCTTCGGTTTAGGTACCATCAAGTAAGGGTGAGGGAGTGTGATATTCTAAAGACAACCTTCCAGACTAGGTATAGGCATTATGAATTTGTGTGGTGATGTCCTTTGGATTGACTAATGCGTCGACCATCTTCATGGACCTAATGAATAGGGTATTCAAGCCTTATCTTGATTCCTTTGTTGTGGTCTTCTTTCATGATATTTTTTCATTCATTCACATAGTAGGGAAGAACATATGGGCCATTTGAGGGTTGTGCTGCAAAGATTGAGGGAGGAGAGATTGTATGTCAAATATGACAGGTGTGAATTTTGGTTGAAGGAGGTTGCATTCTTGGGACATGTGGTATCTGGGGATGGTATAAAAGTGGATCCTAAGAAAATCGATATGATTAGTAATTGGCATAAACCATTGACCCTGATGAATATTAGGAGTTTCTTGGGCCTTGCCAGTTATTATAGAAGGTTTGTGAATGGGTTCTCCTCCATTGCTTCTCCTATGACAAAATTAACTCAAAAGAAGGTTAAGTTTGTGTGGACCGATGGATGTGTTCAAAGTTTCCAAACATTGAAGAATAGACTTGTGTCCTCTTATATATTGTCACTATCGAATGGGCTTAAGGGTTTTGTTGTGTATTGTGATGCATCTAGAGTTGGTTTGGGTTGTGTACTAATGCAAAATGGTAAGGTCATAACCTATGCTTCTAGGCAACTCAAAGTGCATGAAAGGAACTATATGATCCTGAATTGGCCGCCATGGTATTTTCATTAAAGATTTGGTGTCATTATTTGAACGGGGTGTATGTTGATGTCTTAGCCGATCGTAAGAGTGTTCAATATGTCTTCACTCAAAACAATCTCAACTTGAGACAAAGATGGTGGCTAGAACTCCTTAAGGACTAACATATGAGTGTGCATTACCAGGTAAAGCAAATGTTGTGGCGGATGCTTTGAGTTGGGTGTCCATGGGTAGCCTAGCTCAAGAAAGTGAGATGGATAGGGAGGTGCATGGGTTGGCTAGATCGGGGGTGAGGTTGGAAGATGTGGGTAATGGCGTTGTTATTGTTGATGGTTCTAAATCTTCTTTGGTTGATGAGATGATAGGAAAACAAGATCTAGACTCCTGCTTACTTGAGTTGAAGGCCTTGGTGAAAGAAGGCAAGATAGAGATTTTCTCCCAAGGGGGAGATGGGTCCCTTAGATACCAAGGTAGGTTGTGTGTGCTATATATTGATGGTTTGAGGGAGAGAATTCTTGATGAAGCCCATAATTCTTTCTATTCTATCCACCCCGGTTCCACCAAAATGTATAGAGACTTAAGGGATTTGTATTGGTGGGGAGGCATGAAGAAAGATATTTCTAAATTTGTTTTGGGTTGCCATAGTTGTCAACAAGTCAAAGCGAACATCAAAGGCTGGGTGACCTAACGCAAGACATAGATATTCCTACTTGGAAGTGGGATGTAGTTAATATGGATTTTGTGGTTGTGTTGCCCAAGACTAGAAAAGGTTTTGATTCCATATAGGTTGTGGTTGATAGGATGATGAAATCGGCTCACTTTCTATCGGTCAAGACTTCATATGGGGCTGAAGAGTATAAAAGTTTGTACGTCCATAAGTTGGTGAGGTTTGATAGGATTCCCTTATCCATTATATCGGATCGTGGTGCATAATTTACTTCACACTTTTTTGAGATCTTTTCAAAGGAGTCTTGGAACCAAAGTTCACCTTAGTACGACCTTCCACCGTCAAATAGATGGCCAAGCTGATAGGACGATTCAAACACTTGAGGATATGCTTAGGGCTTGAATCTTGGATCTTAAAGGTAGTTGGGATGACCATCTTCCATTGATTGAGTTTTCCTACAACAATAGCTATCACTCCAGCATCGGTATGGCTCTTTTTGAAGCTATTTATAGGAGACATTGTAGATCCCCGGTGGGTTAGTTTGAGGTTGTAAAGGTGGCCTTATTGGGGCCGGATCTAGTTATGGATGCTCTTGAGAAGGTTACGATGATTAGAGAATGGTTGAGGGCAACCGAAAGTCATCAAAAATCCTATGCCGATGTAAGGAGAAGAGACCTAGAATTCCAAGGGGGGGATTGGGTTTATTTGAAAGTTTCTCCAAAGAAAGGTGTGGTCCACTTTGTAAGAAGGGGAAGTTGATTCCAAGGTATGTTGGACCTTACGAGGTGATAAAGAGGGTTGGAAAGGTATCTTATGAGTTCAAGTTTCCTAGCGAAATGAATTTGGTTCAACCGGTATTCCATGTTTCTATGTTTAGAAAGTGTGTTGGTGACCCTAATGCCATTATGCCTCTTGATATTGTGGATATTGTTGCGAATAACTTGACTTATGAGGAGGTTCCGATTTAGATCTTTGGTAGGCAAGTAAAGAGATTGAGAAACAAAGAGGTGATATCCGTTAAGGTCCTTTGGAGGAACCAACAAGTTGAGAGTGCTACTTAGGAGGCCGAAACGGACATGTAAAAGCGGTACCGTTATCTCTTCCACTTCACTCAATCCTAAGGTACTAATTCTAAGACCCTTATGTGACTTCAAGTCTTACATTTCATCCCCTATGTCATTCATGTTTAAGTTGGCAATTTATCATGATTTCACACTTATAATGGGATTTTGAATGTGTTGTTTAAAATGTAATGTTGCATTCATATTGTGGCTGATTTATTCATGATTATTCTTATCTTGTATATCTCTTCTACATTCGGGGCCAAATGCTCCTAAGGGGGAGATATTTAAACGACCCCAAAAAGTTCCCGAAAATGAGCCTCGGAAGTGCCCAGAATCATCTTTTCCATATATCTAAAAATCCATTTGGAATTTCAAAAATTCGACTTCATATTCTTGTTCTGGGGGTCCGAATTAGGCTGATAGTGGTCTAACCTCAAATTTAAAGCAAAGGAACCGAATTATGAAATTTCACTTGGTGCAATTTCTAGTGAGGGTCCGCAACCTCTCCACGACGCAGAGAGGTGTATTTTCCTGCACTGTCTTTTCCTAGTTCGCCCAGATTTTTCTAAGTGCTGGACCTAAGTTTTTCCAAATGTATTTTCACCTATACTTAGCCTTATTTCACCCTCATATCATGCAAAAAAATTCCACAATATTTCCCCAAACACTTAGACTCATTCCTAACCCTAAACTCAAGTTCAAAGCTCAAGGCGAATCTCAAGGATTTCTTCAAGGATCTCACCCAAGCTTCAAATCTCCATCAAAGTCTTCTTCAAGAACTTCACAAAAGCTAAGGTATGTGGTGTTGAACCACTGGGTATTTTCACCTATGGTGCCAAAATCCACTTTTACTTAATATTGCATGATTTAAAGTTAATTTTACATATGGGTCTTGTATATTAAGAAATTTACTGCACAGTGATTTTAGTTCATGAAAGTATGATTGTTTTAGCATGTTTTGAGCTTCAAATCTTGGATCTAATGTTGAATCTGATGGGGGATTTTGATATGAATGTCTTGGGGGTGTTTCAAGGTATTTAATAAAGCTTTTACCACTTTTTTCCCCGCATGATTTCATCTCCAAATTTCATGCTCTTTTACCCCCATTTCACATCCCCAAGGTGTTGATAAAATGTCCGGTTCTAGTTTCTTGAGGAATTGAAGGTCCAAAGCATGAGATATGATATGAGTGATGTTATGATGATGAAATGAGCTTATGTACATGATTATTCGAACATAAGGTATTGCATGATCATACATGACATATTGCTATATCATGCTTATTGCCAATTGTTATGCATGTTGATTATGAAGCTTGTCTCTTATTGCATTGCATCCTACATACTTGTACATTCAGATGTATTAACGTATGCTCTTCCATACATGATATCACCATGTAGGAACCAGTGCCCAAGTGGATCATCCTCCTCCACGTGGCTAGGCGGTGCTATTCCAAGCTTGTTTGTGAATCCTCCATTTCGAGGACTTTGCTTTATGTTTTTCTCTTATCTATGTATTGAGACACTATATTATGTTCTATTTGACTATGAGGGTGAACCTAGTTACTTTGTCTTGAACCCCGCTCTATCTATGTATTTAGAGGTGTTTGTTGGACATGTTGTGTACTTATGTATGAGCTTTGACTCATCTATGTTGTTTAAGTATTACACTCTCTCTTTCTCCCTTAGTCCCATTTCCTCTTGTTCATGTTTATTATGATGTTTTATATTGCGTCTGCGACCAAGGATGTGTAATGATATGCTATAAGACTTGTTTAGGGTTCCTTCGTGTTCCCCATTCATCGGTCATGTCAATAGTGAAATGAGATGAGTAAACTCAATGAAAATCAGCCCACCAACATATGGTAAAGCCCTCTTGAGGATACCTAGAAATCCATCACAAAAGGTAATAATAGTTCATAGTTTCATGGGAAAAAATGAGTAGGAAATGTGTATAACCTATATTTTAAAAGAACCATAGCGAAAATACTTTTCACTAATTTTTGCAAAACAGTGTCTGTTCGAGCCTAGGTAGCAAAGCGCCTAGGGCGTGGATTAATGTTAATTATTCGTCCATGATAGGTCCGCATCGCAGACCAGATGCGGACAAGTTCAGCTTTCGCCTAGTTTTTCCTATGCACCCAAGGGCATTGGGGTCATAGCCCATGCCCACTTATGCGTGAAAACACCCACACATAGCCATATCTCAACTCAATATCACTCAAAACTCTCACAAAAATGACTCCAAGACTTAACCAAATATCTTATTCAAATTTCAAAGATTTCAAGCCTAACTTTGGAACTCAAGGATTCTCTACAAACTCTAAGATCTCATCAAGCTTATCTCAAGAAAACCCAAGTTTGAGGTATGTGGGTTTCATCCATTGAGTCCTTTCACCCGTGGAGCCCAATCTTCCTTTTTATGGAAATTGCATATTTTCAAGTTGTATCATCTATGTGTATCTCTTATTATGAATTATGATTACAAATTATGTTAGGGTTTGAGTAAATGATGATTGATTATGCATGTCTATCTATTTCAAGCTTATACCATGAATTGGTTTTGTCTATTGAGACTATTTATATTTTTGAGCTATGAAACTATGACCCATAATGAGATTTGATAACGAATTTCAAGGTACTCTACATGGGGTTCTACTATATATTGGTGGGTTGATTTACATTGAGTTTTCTCATATTATTTCACTCTTAAATTGCATGATTTTGAGCAAGCATTAAGAATCCACCAAGTGTTTAATAAAATGTCATGATAAGGATTCTTATGCTAATGATAATCTATTACATGAATTATAAGTCAAGTGACTTTATGACGATTAATTGCTTGTACGTATATATTGAATTAATGAAAAGTATCTATGATGTTGCAAGTAGACTACACCTTATTGAGGGGGTGACATTCCTCAATCACCTTGTTGGGAGAGGTGACGTGCCTCAATCACCTTGTTGAGGGGTGACATACCTCAATCACCTTGTTGAGAGGGTGACATGCCTTAATAACTTTGTTGAGGGGTAACATACCTCAATCACCTTGTTGAGGGGGTGACATGCCTTAATAACCTTGTTGACGGGTGACATATCTCAATCACCTTGTTGAGGGGGTGATATGCCTCAATCACCTTGTTGAGGGGGTGACATGCCTCAATCACCTTACAAGGGGGTGACATGCCTTGGATTCCAAGTATTAGTTCGCTTCGTCTATGTCGGTTATGGTCTTTTCCCACATATGTGATATGCAAGTTACAAGCATGTTTTACTTCAAGGATTGATCATGCATGCCATATTGATATTATACTTATCCATTGCACACAATTATGCATTTTGACTATATTGGCTAATGTCTTGTTGCATTACAACTTACATACTTTGTACTTTCAAACGTACTAACACATATTCTATACCTACATGATATTACCATGTAGGGACCGGAGAACCTTTTGTTCATCCTCCACGTGGCTAGTTCGGTACTTCATAAGATAAGTTTTGGTGAGCCCTCAAGTTTGAGGACACTATCAATAATACTCTTGCTATTTGATATTTCTTTATGTTGAACACTTGTTACTATAAGGGGGAGCTCAAAAAATGTCTTCGCCCCCGCTCCACTCTATGTTAGAGGTGTTGTTGGATGTTATGATGTACTTATGCAATTAGTTTTACTCCTTTATGCTTTTATGAATGTTAAAGACTTCCCTTAGTCCCGTTTCCCCTTTTATTATATCTTTTGTTGTTATTATTTTTATTCCGCGACCAAAGATGTGCGATTGATATGGTAAGAGGCTTGTTTAGGATACCTTTGGGTCCCCATTCGCCCTGTCACATCTAGGCCCTAGGCTTGAGTCATGACAAACTTGGAATCAGAGAACTAGGTTATTAATAGTCCTCGAAATCTAATACACCGCGTCGATTAGAGTCTTATTCATGGTTGTTAAGCTTGCGACAACTATGAATGGTAGGCTATGAGGCATTTTTGGAAATGTTTCACTTCTTCATGGTCTATGTTGTGCTTTAGATATGAGTGTAAGGATTTTTCCCTAATGAAAGCTCTTTGATCTTCTAGATCATGCTGATTCCAAGAGTGAGACTAAGGAGAGCCTGTACACCCGAGGAGAAACCGACTCCTCCCGCTCCTCAAGCTCCTCAAGGTGAAGGGATAGCCCAAGATGAATTCCGAGATGCTATTACAATGTTGGCTCGTGCTATGACCAATCAAATTCACCAAGTGGTCAAATCCCCTCATGCTCCCACTTTGGCTCCTAGGGGATGGATTTCACTAGAATGAACCCACCAAAGTTCCATTGACCCAAACCGGATGAGGATCCCTAACAGTTTGTTAATGAGGTGTAAAAAGTGCTATCTATCGTGGGGTTCAATTTGGAGTAGAAAGCAGAGTTTGCAGCCTACCAACTCAAGGATGTGGACCAAATTTTGTTCATCCAATGGAAATTGGAGAGGAGAGATGATGATGTTATTCCATGGAAGGAGTTCAAAGATGTATTCCTCAACTTGTTCTTTCTTATCAAGCTAAGGGAGGCTAAAATTATAGAGTTCATGAACTTTAAGAAATGTTCCGTAAGTGTGAGGGAGTATGCCCTCAAGTTCAACCAACTCCCAGGTATTCTTGATAATTAGTTGTCCAGTCGAGATCAAGGATGAACAAATTTACATCGGGAGTGGTCGACTTGGTTAATGAGGAGTATCTTACCAGCATGTTAGTGGGTGATATGATTTTTCCCATCTGATGACATGCGAAGAGAAACTAGAGGGAGAAATCCTTGGAAAAAAAAAAGTGGTGCGTCCAAGAGAGCTTGTTTTGAAGGTAGATTCCAAGGTTCCAAGGATGGTGAGTTTCTTTAAGGTCATAAGTTCCAAGGCCAAGGGTCTTTGAATACTCCTAATAATAGATTTGCTAATATTTATCCAAGATTCCAAGGTGGTGGCAATGGGCTGCCTAACCCTATGTGCAAAAGATGTGGTAGGAACCATAATGTCCCCTGTTTGAGAAACTGTAATACTTGCTATGGTTTTGGTTAGTGTGTCATAAGGTGATTGATTGTATTCATGCTCAAAACAAAGGTAGAGATGGTCGTCCACAAGGCCAAGGTGCAAATGTGGGTCAAAAAGGAAGAGGAGGCCAACAAGGGCATACTCCTAGGCAAAATAGATTCTATGCTCTTCAAGGGAGACAAGGGCTAGATGAGGTGCCCTATGTCTTCAGCGGTATGTTAAAGATTTTTAATTTTGATGTGTATGCATTGATAGATCGAGTGCCACTCTTTCTTTTATTACTCCTTTTGTTGCCAAAAAGCATCATGTTAGTCTTAAATTGTTGTGTGAACCTTATGAAGTGTCAACGGTTGGTGAGTCCATTGTTACTAAAAGAGTCTATAGAAATTGTCCCGTATTCATATTGCATAAAATCTTTCCTTGTGATTATGTTGAGTTAAATATGATGGATTTTGATGTCATTCTTTGGACGGATTGGTTGCATACATATTATGCTTCTATTGAATATAGAACTCCTAGGGTTAAATTTCGTTACCCTAATGAGCCCGTCCTTAAGTGGGAAAGTGATGATGTGGTGGTAAAGGGTAGGTTCATTTCTTGCCTTAAAATACAAAATTTGATTTCTAAGGGTTGTCTCTATCATCTTGTGAGGGTTAGGGATGTTGAGTCCAAAGTCCTTCTTATTGAGTCGGTTCTGGTGGTTAATGAATTTGTCGATGTCTTTTCCGATGAGCTTCCCAATTTTCCTCCCAAAAGGGTAATAGACTTTGGTATAGACATCCTTCCAGATACTCAACCCATTTCTATTCCCCCTTACCCTATGGCCCCGACGGAGTTGAAGGAGTTGAATGAGCAATTGAGAGATTTCTTTGAGAAGTGTTGCATAAGGCCTAGTAAGTGACCTTGGGGTGCATTGCCATTATTTGTGAAGAAAAATGATAGTTCTCTTAAGTTGTGCATTGATCACCAACAACTAAATAGAGTCACCATAAAGAACAAGCATCGTCTATCAAGCATTAATGACCTTTTTGATCAAATTCACAAGTCTAGTCACTTTTTTAAGATTGACCTTCGGTCTGGATATCACCAAGTGAAAGTGAGGGAGTGTGATATTCTCAAGATGACATTCTAGACTAGGTATGGGCACTTTATGTTTGTTCTTATGTCCTTTGTGTTGACTAATGCACCAGCTATATTTATATATCTCATGAATAGGGTCTTTAAACCCTCCCTCGACTTGTTTGTGGTAGTTTTTATTGATGATATCTTGATCTATTCCATAGTAAGGAGGAGAATATGAATCACTTGAGGGTGGTATTGCAAATCTTAAGGAGGAGAGGTCATATGCCAAAAATGAAAAAAGTGAGTTTTGGTTAACAGAGGTTGCCTTTCTAGGGCATATGGTGTTGGGTGATGGCATTAAGGTGGATCCTCTAATGATGGAGGTGATTAGAAATTGGCCTATACCTTTGACTCCATCGGAAATTAGAAGTTTCTTAGGTTTGGCGGGTTATTACCTCAGGTTTGTGAATAACTTCTCTTCTATTGATTCTCCCATGACTAAGTTGACATGAAAGAAGGCAAAATTCGTGTGGACTGATGAATGTGAGAAGAGTTTCCAAACTTTGAAAGATAAGCTTTCCTTCGCTCCTATATTGGCTATACCAGAGGGGTTGGAGGGATTTGTTGTATATTGTGATGCCTCAAGAATTGGTTTGGGGTGTGTTTTGATGCAAAATGGTAAGGTGATAGCATATGTCTCTAGATAACTTAAGGTGTATGAGAAGAATTACCCTACCCATGATCTTGAATTGGTGGAAGTGGTATTTGATTTGAAAATTTGGCGTCACTACTTGCATGGGGTTCATGTTGATGTGTTTACAGACCACAAAAGTCTCCAATATGTGTTCACCCAAAAAGATCTTAACTTGATACACAGAAGGTGGTTAGATATCCTTAAAGATTATTATCTGAGTATGCATTATCACCCTGCCAAAGCTAATATTGTGGCCGATTCTTTAAGTAGGTGTCCTTGGTCATCTAGGTCATGTTGATGATGTTGGCAAAGAGGTGGCTAGAGAGGTTCACTGGTTGTCTATATTAGGGGTTAGGTTGTATGAGGTTGATAATGGTGGTGTGGTTGTTGTTGAAGGTTCTAAGTCCTCTTTGATTGAGGAGGTAAAGGCAAAACAAGATCTTGAATCTGACTTGCTAGAGTTGAAGGCCTTGGTGAAAGACGGTAAAGTGGAGGTTTTCTCCCAAAGGGGAGATGGTTCCCGTAGGTACCAAGGTAGATTGTGTGTGTCAAATATAGATGACTTGAGAGAATTGATCTTTAAGGAGGCCCATAATTCATCTTATTGTATTCACCCTGGCTCTACAAAGATGTATAAAGACATAAGGGAGGTGTATTGGTGGGGTGGTATGAAGAGGACATTGCCAAGTTCATATCCGGATGTCACAATTTCCAACAAGTGAAGGCCAAACATCAAAGGCCGAGTGGCCTAGCCTGAGATATAGAGATTCCTACTTGGAAGTGGGAAGAGATCAACATGGATTTTATGGTTGGGTTGCCTAAGACTAGGAAGTATTTTGACTCTATTTGGATTGTTGTTGATAGAATGACAAAGTTTCCTCACTTCTTAATGGTCAAAATCACTTAGGGTGCTGAATATTATGCCAAGTTGTATATATATGAGTTCGTTAGATTTCATGGGGTGCTCTTGTCTATCATTTTGGATCATGGTTCTCAATTCACTTCTCACTTTTGGAGGTCCTTCCAAAGAGGTCTTGGTACCAAGGTTAAGCTTAGCATGAGTTTTCATCCTCAAACAGATGGTCAAGCTAAGAGGACTATCAAAACTCTTGAGGATATGCTTAGAGATTATGTCTTGGAGTTTAAGGGTAGTTGGTATGAACATCTTCTACTTATTGAATTTGCTTACAACAATATCTATCAGTTAAGCATTAATATAGCTCCCTTTGAAGCTGTTACTGATAGGCGTTGTAGATCCTAGGTTAGGTGGTTTGAAGTAGGAAAAGTGGCTTTGCCAGGTCTGGATTTGGTTATGGAAGCCTTGGAGAAGGTGAGATTGATAAGGGAGAGATTGAAAATAGCCCAAAGTAGATAAAAGTCCTACTCCAATTTGAGGAGAAGAGATCTTTAGTTTAAAGATGGTGATTGGGTTTACTTGAAGTCTCACCTATGAAGTGTGTGGTTCTGGCAAAGAAAGGAAATTGAGCCCAAGGTTTGTGGGTCCTTATAGAGTTTTGAGACGGGTTTGTAAGGTTGCATATGAGTTGGAGTTGGCTATTGAGATAAATATGGTTCATCCAGTCTTCCATGTATCCATGTTGAGAAAGTGTATGGGTGACCCAAGTGCTATAGTGCACTTGGATGTTGTGGGTGTCGTACAAGATAGTTTGACCTATGAGGAGGTCTAGGTGGAGATTTTGATAGACGAGTGAAATTTGAGAAATAAAGTTGTAGCTTCCGTCAAGGTCCTTTGGAGGAACTAACGAGTTGAAAGTGCCACATGGAAGCTGAGGCAGACATGAGATAGCGATATCCATATCTCTTCCACTTTACTCAAGCCGAAGGTACTAATTTAAGTCCCCATATGATTTCAAGTCTTAAGTTTCAGCCTTTATGTCATTTTGGATGATTCACGTATATGGTAACAAGTTTATGGTGAGTTTTAACACTCATGATGAGTCTATTTTTTGAAAATGATATTTAAGAGCATTTCTTGCATTCATGTCAGGCTGAAATCTTTGTGATTACTTCTCTTATGCACATTTCTTTGACATTCGAGGACAAATGTTCCTAAGGGGGAGATACTGAACTGCCCCAAGTTGTTCCTCAAAAAAGCCCATAATCATACTTTTCATATATCTCAAAATTCGTGCGTAGTATCAAAAATTTGATTTTATATTCTTTATTTCGGGGAAAAGTTGAGTGGGAAATGGGTATAACCCGAACTTTAAAATTCAGTAGCGAAAAATAATTTTCACATATTTTTTCGAAACAGTGTCTTTCCGCGCCAAGGCCACGACGTGGACCAGTTCAACTTTTTCCTCAGTTTTCCCTATACACCTAAGGGCATTGAGGTCATAGCCCCATGCCCACTTATGTGTGAAAACATCCATATTTAGCCATTTTTTAAACTCTATATCACTCAAAACTCTCACAAAAACCTCTCCAAGACTTAACCAAATGTCTCATTCAAATTTGAAGGACTTCAATCCTAACTTTGGAACTCAAGGATTCTCTTCAAGCTCTAAGTTCTCTTCAAGCTCATCTAAAGAAAAACCAAGTTTGAAGTATATGGGTTTCATCCATTGGGTCCTTTCATCTGTGGAGCCCGATCTTCTTTTTTATGAAAATTGCATGTTTTCAAGATGTATCATCTATGGGTATCTCTTATTATGAATTATGATTATAAATTATGTTGGGATTTGATGAAATGATGTTTGATTATGCATGTCTATCTATTTTAAGCTTATACCATGAATTGGTTTTGTGTATTGAGACTATGCATATGTTGAGCTGTGAAATTATGGACAAAATTTACGGTACCCTACATAAGGGTTATACTGTACATTGTGGGTTGATTTGCATTGAGTTTTCTCATATTATTTGATTCTTGAATTACATGATTTTTAACAAGCATTAAGAACCCACAAAGTGTTTGATAAAATGTCATTACAAGGATTCTCATGCTAATGATGATCTATTACATGAATTATAAGCCAGGTGACTTTATGATGATTAAGGGCTTGTATGTATGTATTGCATTCATGAAAAGTATGTATCATTTTGCAAGTAGACCACACCCTGTTGAGGGGGTGACATGCCTCAATTACCTTATTGAGGGGGTGACATACCTCAATCACCTTGTGGATGCATGACATACCTCAGTCATCTTGTTGAGGTGGTGACATGACTCAATCACCTTGTTGAGGGGTGACATACCTCAATCATCTTGCTGAGGGTGTGACATGCCTCAATCACCTTACAAGGGGATGACATGCCTTGAATTTCAAGTAGTAGTTTGCTTGGTTTATGTAGGTTATTTTCTCTTCCCATAGATGTTGTGAAAGTTATATGGTTTGCAAGCATGTTTTACTTCAAGAATTGATATGCACGCCATATTGATATTATACTTATCCATTGCTTACAATGATGCATTTTGACTATATTGGCTTATGTCTTGTTGCATTGCATCCTACATACTTAGTATATTCAAATGTATTAATGCATACTCTATGCCTATAGGATATTACCATGTAGAGATCTGTGCATCTTTTGATCATCCTCCGCGTGGCTAGTTCGGTACTTCAGAAGATAAGTTTTGGTGACTCCTTAAGTCCGAGGACACTATCAATGCTGCTCTTGTTATTTGATATTTCTTTATGTTGAACACTTGTTACTATGAGGGTGAGCCCAGAAAGTGTCTTGGGCCCCGCTCCACTCTATGTTAGAGGTGTTGTTGGATATTATGATATACTTATGCCATGAGCTTGACTCTTTTATGCTTTTATGATTGTTAAACTCTTCCCTTAGTCCCCCTTCCCCTTTCATTATATATCTTCTTGTAATTATTTTGCTTCCGCTACCGAGGATGTGTGATTGATATGCTAAGAGGCCTTTTTGGGGTCCCTTTGGGTCCCCATTTGCGTGTCATGTGTATGCCCCAGGCTTGAGTCATGACATTCATCGAATAAGCTTTAAATATTTAGTCACGTATATTCAATCAATACTTCATATAACCCTAACATAATTTATATTCACAATCTATAAAAAGAGATACCCATAGGTAATACAACTTGCAAACGTGCAGTTTTCATGAAAAGAGAAGGATGGGCTCCGTGGGGTGAAAGGGACCTAATGGATGGAACCCACATACTTTAAACATTGAATTCCTTGAAATGAACTTGAAATTGCTTTAGAGCTTGAAATGAATCCTTGAGTTTCAAAATTGAGCTTGAGATCATTAGATTTGAATGAGAGAATTGATAGAGTCTTAGAGAGGTTTGAGAGAAGGTTTTGTGAGTTATAGATTTGAAAGATAGCTAAGTATGGTGATTTCACATTTAAGTGGGCATGGGACCATGATTGCAATGCCCTTGGCTGAAATAGAAAAAAAGGAAAATATTGCACTGGACTGCGCCCCTAGCGCGACGCGGACCAGAAGGGGAGTACTAGATACACTACTCTGCGCCCATGGCACTAGAAATCATAAATTAGTGAAAATTATTTTTCGCTATGGATCTTCTAAAATTCGGGTTATACCCATCTCCCACACAATTTTGGCCCTGATCGAGAATATGAAATTAGAATTTTGAAATCATGCATGGATTTTGAGATATATGACAGTTACGATTATGGGGCATTCCGAAGCACATGTAAAATGTTTCACTTATGTTGGATATTTATTGTTATGATGGTGAGTCTGGGAAGTGTCTTGACCTCCGATCCATTCTAAAGTAGATGTGTTGTTGGATACAATTTTGTATATGTTATGATCTCGACTCTTCTTATGATTTTATGATAATCAAAGACTACGCTTAGTCCCGCTTCCCTTTTTATTGTAGTTGTCTCTTGTAATTGTCTTATTTTGCTTTCGCGACCAACGATGTGTACATGATATGCTAAGAGGCTTGTTTGGGTTGTTTCCAGACTTCGCATTCACCGTGTCATGTCTAGGCCCTAGGCTCGGGTTGTGAAAAACTTAGTATCAAAGCACTAGGTTGTTAATGGTCCTCAGAAATCCAACTCACCGCGTCGATTATAGTCTTATTCACGGTTGTGAAGTGCACCACAACTAAGAATATGAGGCTTTGAGGTGTTTTAGGAAATGTTTCACTTCTTCATTATCTATGTCATGCTTTAGGTGTAAATATAAGGCTTTCCCCCCTAACAAATGCTCTTTCGCTCTTCTAGATCATGCCACAACCAAGAGGAAGACTAAGGAGTGCTCATACACCTGAGGAGAAACCGACCCCACCTATTCTTCAAACTCCTCAAGATAGAGGGGTGGCCCAAGATGAGTTCCAGAATGCCATCACTATGTTGGGCCATGCTATAACCAACCAAATGATCCTAGGGGCCCAAGATCCTCATGCTTCTACTCTGACCTCAAGGGTGAGGGACTTCACAAGAATGAATCCTCTGGAGTTTCATGGGTCCAAAGCAGAGGAAGATCCCCAAGAGTTCATCGATGTGGGGTTTAAGGTGCTATCTATCATAGGGGTAAATTTGGAGGAGAAGGCAAAAATAACTGTTTACAAACTCAAAGGTATGGCCCAAATTTTGTTTGCTCTTTGGAAATTGGAGAGGAGAAGTGATGATGCTATTTCTTTGGAAGAGTTCAAAGCCGCCTTCCTCAACCGGTTCGTCCTTATCGAGTTGAGAAAGGCTAAGATGATGTAGTTTAGGAACCTTAGCAAGGTTCTATGAGTGTGAGGGAGTATGCCCTCAAGTTCAACAAGCTCTCAAAGTATGCTCCTCATTTGGTTGTTGACCCTAGATCAAGGATGAACAAGTTTGTAACGGGGGTGTCTGACATGGTAAATGAAAGTGTCATATCACTATGCTAGTGAGTGATACAGACATCTCTCGACTCTTGACATATGTTGAACAACTTGAGGTGGAAAACTTAGAAAACGGAGAAGTGGGGAGTCCAAAAGGGCTAAATTTGAAGGTGCTTTACGAGGTTCTAAGGGTGCACAATTTCAACAAGGTCACAAGCTCCAAGGCCAAAGGTGCTCTTAACAAGAGGTCTGCTAATGATGGGGTGGCTAACCCAAGATTCCAAGGTCGCAATCATTGGATGACTCTTCCTAAGTTCCAAAAGTGTGGGAGAAACCATGGTGGTCCATGTTTAAACAACTCCAATTCTTTCTTTTTATTGTGGTGAAGTGGGTCACAATGTTGTTGATTGCCCGCCTGCTCAAAACAAGGGTAGGAATGGTCGTTCTCAAGGCTAATGTGCTGATGTGGGTCAAAGGGCAATGGGAGGTCAACGAGGGGGTGCTCCAAGGAAAAATAGGTTATATGCTCTCCAAGGAAGGCAAGGAGTGGATGAGGTTCCCAATATTATTACCGGTATGTCAAAGGATTTTGATTATGATGTGTATGCCTTGATAGATTAGGGTGCCACTCTTTCATTACTCCTTTTGTTGCCAATAAGCTTCATGTGTATCCCGAATTGTTGTGTGAACCTTATGAAGTGTCTACCCCTATTGGTGAGTCCATTATTGCTAAAAGAGTCTACAGAGATTATCCCATGTCTATATTGCATAAAGTCTTATCTTGTGATTTTCTTGAACTTTATACAATGGATTTTGATATTATTCTTGGGATGGATTGGTTACGTGCATATCATACTTCTATTTATTGTAGGACCAATAATGTTAGATTCAAATTCCCTAATGAACCCGTCCTTAAGTGGAAAAGTTGTAATGTGAAGGTCAAGGGTAGATTCGTTTCTTATTTTAAAGCTCAAAAATTGATTTCTATGGGTTGCATTTACCATTTTGTAAGGGTTAGAGATGTTGAGTCTGACGTGCTTTTTATTGAGTCGGTTCCAGTGGTCAATGAGTTTCTTGATGTCTTTCCCGATTAGCTTCCCGGTGTTCCTTTCGAAAGGGAAATAGACTTTGGTATTGACCTCCTCCCTGATACCCAACCCATTTCCATTCCCCTTTACCTTATTACCCCAGTGGATTTGAAGGAGTTAAAAGATCAATTGAAGGACTTGTTGGAGAAAGGTTTCATAAGGCCTAGCAAGTAACCTTGGGGGTGCACCAGCGTTGTTTGTAAAGAAGAAAGATGGCTCCCTTAGAATGTGCATTGATTACCGGCAACACAATAATGTCCTTATAAAGAACAAGTATTCTCTACCAAGGATTGATGCACTTTTTGACCAACTACAAGAAGCTAGTAACTTTTCTAAGATTGATCTTCGATCCGGATACCACAAAGTGAAGGTGAGCGAGTGTTATATTCCCAAAACGGCTTTTCAAACTAGGTATGGGCATTTTGAATTTGTGGTAATGTCTTTTGGCTTCACTAATGCACCAGCAATATTTATAGATCTCATGAATAGGGTCTTTAAACCCTACCTTGATATGTTTGTGATGTTCTTTATTGATCGTATATTGATTTATTCCCGGAGTAAGGAAGAACATGTGAATCACTTGAGGGTGGTGTTGCAAATTTTGAGGGATGAGAGGTTGTTTTCTAAATATGAAAAGTGTGAATTTTGGTTGAAAGCGGTTGCATTACTAGGGCATGTAATAATTCCTTATAACATCCTCTTCTTAGGATTCAATTTGAGTCCATCACCTACGCCCTTAACTCTAACAGATATTAGGAGTTTCTTGGGTTTGGCGGGTTGCTACCAGAGGTTCGTGAATAGGTTCTCCCCTATTGCTTCCCCTATGACAAAGTTGACCTAAAAGAAGGAAAATTTTTTTTGGATCGACGAATGTGATAAGATCTTTTATACTTTGAAAGACAAGCTTATCTCCACTCCTATCTTGGCTCTACCAGAAGGGTTAGAAGGTTTATATTTTATTGTGATGCCTAAAGAATTATTTGGGGTGTGTTTTGATGCAAAATGGCAAGGGTATAACATATTCCTCTAGACAACTTAAGGTGCATGAGCGAAATTATCCGACCCATGATCTTGAATTGTCGGTCGTGGTGTTTACTTTGAAAATTTGGCATCATTATTTGTAGGGGGTCCATGTAGATATGTTTACCAACCATAAGAGTCCCCAATATGTGTTCACACAAAAAGATCTTAACATGAGGCAAAGAAGGTGGTTAGAGCTCCTTAAGGATTATTACATGAGTGTGCACTATCATCCTGGCAAAGCTAATTTTGTGGCCGATACTCTAAGTAGAGTGTTCATGGGTAGTCTGTCTCATATTGATGTTGCTAACAAGGAGTTGGCTAGAGAATTTCACCGGTTATCTAGGTTGGGGGTTAGGTTGAATGAAGTTGAAAATGGTGGTGTAGTGGTTGTTGATTGTTCTAGATCTTCTCTGATTGAGGAAGTCAAGTCAAAACAAGAACTTGAGCCTACCTTGCTAGAATTGAAGGGTTTCGTGAAGGATGGTAAAGTTGAGGTTTTCTCCCAAGGGGGAGATGGTACCTTTAGGTACCAACGTAGGTTGTGTGTGCCTAATGTTAGTGACTTGAGGGAATTAATTTTGAAGGACGCCCATAGTTTATCCTATTCGATTCACCCCCGTTCCACAAAGACATATAGAGACTTGAGGAGGTGTATTGGTGGCGTAGTATGAAGAGAGATATTGCCAAGTTAATAGCCGGTTGTCACAATTGCTAACAAGAGAAAGCCGAACATCAAAGGTCGGTTGGCCTAGCCCAAGACATAGAAATTTCTAGTTAGAAGTGGGAAGAGATCAACATGGATTTTGTGGTTGGGTTGCCGAATACTAGGAAGCACTTTGATTCCATCTAGCTTATTGTTGATAGAATGACAAAGTCAGCCCACTTCCTTACAGTCAGAACAACTTATGGTGTTGAAGACTATGCCAAGTTGTACATTCATGAGTTGGTTAGATTGTATGGGGCACTCTGGTCTATCATTTCGGATCGTGGTGCTCAATTCACTTCTCATTTTTTGAGGTCCTTACAAAGGGGTCTTGCTACCAAGGTAAAGCTTAACAAGACTTTTCATCCTCAAATGAATGGCTAAGTCAAAAGGACTATCCAAACTCTTGAGGATATACTTAGAGCTTGTGTTTTGGAGTTTAAGGGTAGTTGCGATGAACATCTTTCACTTATTGAGTTTGCTTACAACAATAGCTACCACTCTAGTATTGACATGGCTCCCTTTGAAGCTTTATATGGTGGGTATTATAGATCCCCAATTGGGTGATTTGATATGGGGGAGATGGCCTTGTTAGGGCTGGATTTGGTTATGGAAGCTATGGAGAAGGTAAGATTGATAGGGGAGAGATTGAAGATGGCTCAAAGTAAACAAAAGTCTTATTCCGATGTGAGGAGAAGAGACCTTGATTTTAATGTTGGTGAGTGGGTTTTCTTTGAGGTTCACCCATGAATGGTGTATTCTGATTTGGCAAGAAAGGGAAATTGAACCCAAGGTTTATGGGACCTTATAGAATTTTGATGAGGGTTGGTAAGGTTGCCTATGAATTGGAGTTTCCTATGGATATAGACATCCTTCATTTGGTCTGTCATGTGTCTATGTTGAGGAAATGTGTTAGTGACTCAAGTGCTATAGTGCCCTTAGAAGTTGTGGGTGTTTTGGAGGATAATTTTACCTATGTAGAGGTCCCGGTAGAGATATTTGATAGACAAGTGAAAAGTTTGAGAAATCAAGATATAGCATCCGTCAAGGTCCTTTGGAGGAATCAACAAGTTAAAAGTGTCACACTGGAAGCCGAAGCGTACATAAGAAAGTGATATCCATACCTCTTCTACTCTATTCAAGACGAAGATAATAATTTAAGTCCCATCTATGATTTCAAGTCTTAAGTTTCAGTGCTCATGTCATTTTTTCATGCATTCATGTTCATGGTAACAGGTTTATGGTATTTTTGACATTCAGGTTAGGATTTTTGGAAAATGATGTTTAAGTGCATTTGTTGCATTCATGTCGGGCTAAAGTCTTAATAAATTATTTCTCTTATGCATGTTTCTTTGACATTCAGGGACGAATGTTCCCAAGGGGGAGATATTGAAACACCTCTCATATGCTTTGGAATGCCCCATAATCATAATTTCCATATATTTCAATATCCCTGCTTAATTTTAGAAATCCGACTTCATATTTTTCTCGAAGGTACAATTAAGTGGGAATGGGTATAACTCGAATTTTAGAAGATCCATAGCAAAAAATATTTTCCCTAATTTTACAAATTCCAGTGGCTATGCCCGCCTAGGCTAAGACGCACCTGGGGCGCGCACTAGTGTAGTTGTTGCCTCCGCGACTGCTCCGTGTCGCGCCTGAGGCACAGACTAGTGTATTTCTTGCCCTGTTTTTCCAACATAGTTTAAGGGCATTGGGGCCATAACCCAATGCCCATTTAAACACGAAGTCTTCTATACTTAGCCATTTTTCAACTCTAGAACTCACAAAACCCTCTCTAAAACCTCTCTAAGACTTTATCAAATTTCTCATTCAAATTCAAGTATTTCAAGATCAATTTTGGAACTCAAGAACCCATCTCAGTCTTTAAGTTTCCTTCAAGTTCATTCCAAGAAACGCAAGGTTTAAGGTATTTGGGTCTTCATCCATGAGTTCTTTCATCCATGGAGCCCAGTCCCTTTTAAGAAAATTGTATGATTTCAAGTTCTATTACTTATAGGTAGCTCTTATCATGAATTGTGAGCGTAAATTATATTGGGGTTTATCAAGTATTGATTGATTATGCATTAGTATCTATTTTAATCTCATACCATGAGTTGATTAAATCTATTGAAGTTATGCGTGATGTGAACTACGAAAACTATGAACTATTATGAATTTTGAGGTGAATTTCAAGATACCCTAAATGAGGGTTTTGCTACAATATTGGTGAGTTGATTTAAATTGAGTTTAATCTTCTTATTTTACTCTTGAGTTGCATGATTTTGAACAAGTGTCATGAATCCACTATGTGTTTGATGAAATTACATGACGAGAATTCTCAAGTTGTTGATGAACTATTACATGATTTACAAGTCAAGTGATTTCATGATGATTAAGGGATTTCAAGCATGTATTGAATTCATAAAACGTATCTATGATTTTACAAGTGACAAGTTGAGCCCTATTTCAAGATTTTATCCCTTTGTGACCTATTCATGTCAAGTTGAAGGGTAAGGCATGATTGTTATTTTACCCTCATATTCAAGTTCAAGTAAGCTCACTAGAAGAGGTCAAGCATGTAATGAGTTACTCATGTCATGTTATGATGTCTTTTATAAGTTATTCATGTTATGATTGAAGTACGATTATTTCAAGTATTTTGTGGGAATAGACTTAGCACTAATTGAGGCTTAAGATGGGGGCTCGACTCAAGGGTTCCTTATATAAAGTCTTTAGTCTCTAAACTATGTGCCACCATAGGATGATATTATTTCCCTAAATGGGCTTTACTAGTGGATCCATCTAGTTCATGTTATCATGTTGTTATGTTTGGTTTACATGGCAAGTAGACCACACTTCTCCGGGCGGTGTCATGCCCCAAAACCTCATCAACGGGGTGTCATTCCTCGTCACCTCACCAAAGGAGTGTCATGCCTTGGATTCCAAGTAGTAAATCGCTTGGTCTATGTCAGTTAAGGTCTCATCTCACATATGTATGATATATTATGCAAACTAAATATTGTACATGCATGTTTTATTTCAAGTATTTCTCATACAAGTCGTATTGAGATTATATCCATTGCCTATATGTATGCATTTTGAATATTATGGCTTATGTCCTTGTTGCATTGCACCCCACATACTTAGTAAATTTGAAGTACTAATGCATACGCTATGCCTACATGATATTACCATGTAGGGAATGGAGCTCCGTTTGATCAGCCTCCTCCACCTGGCTAGTTCAGTTCTTTAAGATATTTATTGATGAGTCCTCAACTCCGAGGACAATATCTATTTCATTCATGCTATGTTGAGACTTATTCCTTATGTTGGACATTTATTGTTATGAGGCTGAGCCCAAGAAGTTTCTTGGCCCCTGGTCCATTCTAAAGTGGAGGTGTTGTTGGATACTATGATCTTGACTTTTTTATGCTTTTATGATAATCAAAGACTTCCCTTATTCCAACTTTCCTTTTTTTTAGTTATCTCTTGTTATTATCTTATTTTGCTTCTGTAACCAAGGATGTGTACATGATATGCTAAGAGGCTTGTTTTGGTTGACTCTGGACTTCCTTGTCTCCATATCACGTCTAGGCCCCATTCTTGCATCATGACTGTCACGACCCAAGCCTCGGGCATAGACGTGACACAGCTCATAGGGAACCCGAAGGGACCCCAAGCAAGCCTCTTAACATATCAATACAAATTCCTAGTCACGGAAGCAATAAAAAGACAATAAAAGATAGTAAATAGGGATCAACGGGGTTGTGGGACATTTTTCATATCACAGAACACCATAGCATCAAGAGAGAGTGAAGGCTCATAACATCATTACATAACTTCTCCAACAACACCTCTACACATAGAACTTAGCAGGGGCCAAGACAAGCAACCAGGCTCACCCTCATAATCAAAACATGACATAAGGTAAAGAGAGTGTATACATAGCATAAATCAAGAGAAGTGTGTCCTCAAAGTTGAGGACTCACCAACTTGCTTTGAGAGATATCACACTATCCACATGGAGAAGGAGGATGATCAAGTTGGGCTCCGATTCCTACATGGTAACATCATGTAGGCATAAAGTATGTGTTAGTACATTTGAATGTACTAAGTATGTAGGGTGCAATGCAATAAGAGATAGGCAAGAAAATCGAAAAACATATTTAGTCAATGAGTAGGCATATAGAAATATGGCATGCATGATCAATGCTAGTAGTAAAGTATGCTTACATAGAATCTTTTACATGTGTAGGAAGAGACCATCATTAGTAACCAAGGCCTACCACCTCCTCAGCGAGACGATTGAGGTACAAACCCCTCAACATGATTGCACAAGCCTACTACCTCCCGAGCGAGGAAATTGGGGTACAAACCCCCCAACATGGTTGCTCGGGCTTACTACCTCCCGAGCAAGACAATTGAGGTATAAACCCCTCAACATGGTTGTACGGGCCTACTGCTTCCAGAATAAGGCAACTGATCAACTTCCAAAACTATAGATACTTCTCATCAAAACAAAACATTTATACCATCCTTTCATCATCATAAAGTCATACAAGTCATAGATCATGCAATAGAACATCAATAGCTCAAGAACCCTAAACCAGATATCTTATGAAACACTTGGTGGGTGTGTAATGCTAGTGTAAAACCATGCAATTAAAGAGTGAAATCATGCATGAAATTTTGAAATAAATCATCCCACCAATACTTGGTAACACCATCATACAATATATATCAAAACCCTTCATCAAATCTTAAGATAAATCAAAACTTCATAGCTCAACACATGCTAAAACATTCACACTTTTACAAAACCCCAACATAGTTCATAGTCAAATTCACAATGGAAGACTCATAAGTAAAATCAACTTAGAAATATGAAAATTGTGTAAAAATAAATCTTGGAAACCATGGGTGAAAAGACCCAGTGGTTGAAATCCACATACGATGACTTTGGAAAATTCTTGACAAAGATTGGAAATGGAGGCTTGAAGCTTGAGTGAAATCCTTAAGATTTGGATGAGTTTGAAACCCTTGATTTTGAGTAAAATATTTGTTGAAGTGTTTGAGCGAATATCGGGGAATGTCATATATGATATGAAGGTGAAATATGACTAAATATATGTATTTTTACGCACGGGAAGACTTAGACCCAAGACCCAAAAGCGTTGGATTGAGATTAAAATCACTACCAACAAAATGTACAGGTCCGCTTCTAGTTTGTGACGTGGACCCATCACAAAGGGCATTTTTACACTGGTCTGCGATGGCTGCAGTTGCGGTCCTAACGCGGATCACCATTGTTTTGTTCAAAAATTAGAAAATGAAATTTCGATACGATTGCTCCAAATCAGGTTTAGACCCATTCTCCACTCAATTTTGCCCCCTGATCAAGAATATGATGGATTTATAATATCACGTATAGATTTGAGATATATAAAAATTACGATTTCGAGAACTTCCGAGGTACATTTATGGGCACTTTTTGGGATCATTTCAATTTCTCCCTCTTGAGAACATTCTTCCTCAAATGTCAAAGAAACGTACATGAGAAGAGTAATCATGAAGAAATCAGCCCCAAAAAGAATTTAATAATACACTTAAACATCATTTTCAAAAATCTCAATATAAGTGTTAAAATCACCATGAACTTTGTCAAAATAAACATGAATGCATGAAAATGACATGGGAGCTGAAGAATAAGACTTGAAATCATATAAGGGACTTAGAATTAGTACCTTAGGCTTGAGTAGAATGGAAGCGATAAGGATACCTCTTTTGCATGTCCGCTTCGGCCTCCCATGTAGAACTTTCGACTTATTGGTTCCTCCAAAGGACCTTAACGGAAGCAACATCCTTCCTCCTCAACGTATTCACTTGCCTATCAAAGATGTCTACTGGAACTTCTTCATAAGTCAAGTTTTCTTCAACAATCCTCACAACACCCAATGAAACAATAGCATTCGGATCACCTACACACTTCCTCAACATAGATAGATGAAAGACCGAATGAACCAAGTCCATTTCACTAGGCAACTCTAACTCATAGGCCACTTTACCAATCCCCTCAACACACTATAAGGACCCACAAATCTTGGACTTAGCTTACCCTTCTTACCAAAATGAACCAAACCCTTCATGGGTGGCACCTATAAATAGATCCAATCACTAACTTTATACTCAAGATCTCTTCTCCTCACATCGACATAAGAATTGTGACGACTTTGGGGTATTTTCAACCTTTCTCTCATCAACCTTACCTTCTCCATAGACTGCTTAACTCTGAACCCAACAAAGTCATTTCCCCCACTTTGAACCACCCAATTGGTGACCTACAATGTCTACCATAGAGGGCCTCAAACGGAGCCAATATGCTAGAATGATTGCTATTGTTGTAAGCAAGCTCAATCAATGGAAGATGATCATCCCAACTACCCTTAGACTCCAAAATACAAGCTCTAAGCATATCCTCAAAAGTTTGGATAGTTCTTTCGGCTTGACCATCTGTTTGAGTGTGAAAGGTTGTAATAAGCTTCACCTTGGTTCCAAGACCTCATTGGAAGGACCTCCAAAAGTGTGAAGTGAATTAAGCACCACGATCCGATATGATAGACGAGGGCATTCCATGCAATCTCACCAACTCATGAATGTACAATTTATCCGAGTCTTCAGCCCCATAAGTAGTCTTAACAGGTAGAAAATGAGTTGACTTTGTCATTTTATCAACCATAACCCAAATAGAATCAAAACCCTTTCTAGTCTTAGCAATCCAACCAACAAATCCATGTTAATTTCCTCCCACTTCCAAGTAGTAATCTCTTGTCTTAGGTTAGGCCACCCGGCCTTTGATGTTCATCTTTGACTTGTTAGCAACTATGACAACTGGATACAAATTTGTAAATGTCTATCTTCATGCCTCCCTACCAAATGCACATCTTTCAAATCTCTATACATCTTTGTAGAACCGGGATGAATAGAATAGGAAGAATTATTAGCCTCATCAAGAATCTTCTTTCTCAAATCCCTAACACAAGACACACACAACCTATCTTGGTGCCTAAGGGCACCATCTCCCCCTTGGGAGAAAACCTCCTCCTTGCCCTCTTTCACCAACGCCTTCAATTCTAATAAGCAGGGATCAAGATCTTACTTTCTTTTTACCTTATCAACCAAGGATAATTTCGAACCATCAACACCTACAATGCCACCATTATCAACCTCTTCCAACCTAACCCTGAATCTAGCCAATCGATGGATCTCCCTAGCGACCTCATTGGCCCCATCATCAACATGAGCTAGGCTACCCACAGACTTCCTACTCAAAGCATTCACCATAATATTAGCCTTATCGGGATGATAATGCTCACTCATATCATAAACCTTAAGAAGCTCTAACCACCTTCGTTGCCTCAAGTTGAGATCTTTCTGAGTGAACACATATAGGAGACTCTTATGATTAGTGAAAACATCAAAATGCACCCTGTACAAATAATGATGCCATAATTTCAAAGAAGAAACCATGGTGGCCAATTCAAAATCATGAGTAGGATAATTCTTTTCATCCACTTTGAGTTTCCTAGAAGCATAGTGACAAGTCCCACCCATATTCTGCCCCAAAACAGTATAGAAACCTGTCCAGCATGCCCCGGAAGCTTCCAGAACCGTTGGAGCTGCCTTGTAGCCATTATAATAGTGCCATGGCAGTTGGAATAGTGCCCTAGCCATTGGTAAAGGCTTGTGGCCATTTCTGGCCGTTGGGAGGGACTTAGGGGTGTAAATATTATTTACACATTTGCGATTAGGGAGATGTATATATAGGAGGGACATTTTCATTTGCTAGATCATATAATAATCTCAGATTGTAAAGCATTCTTCCAAGAATTAAGAAAGACTTTCTTCCAAAAGCTCTCTTGTCTTTGTTTATCTAGCATTTCCTTAGCGTCTTTCTTTATCTAGCATTCTCTTAGCGATCATAGGCAACAAGCTTACTAGTGTTTGCAAGATCGTGAAAGATTCGTGAGCAAACCGACTAGTACCGCACAGATGTTCTACCTTGAGTTCTAGGGCCATGACAGAGTGGTATCAGAGTAGGTTCATACGAAGGGAAACAATAGCCAGTGAAAGACACATTAACGCCACTACTACCACCAACCTTATGCTAGATGTTGGTAAGAAACACAAGGGGAAGAAAGGCTCCAAGAAGGTTGAGGAGGTGCCGGTCCGACCGTCACCAAGTGAGGCCGTAACAAATCACTCACTTTTGGCTACAGAGTTGAGCAATGATGAACGAGGCGAAGATCCCTCCGACGTCCCGCTCGGCAAAGGATGGGTCGAGAGGGTGGATATTGCTAGGAGAGAAGTAGAGTTCTTAGGCCATCTCTTGAACCAGCACGATGGCAAGTTCAAGACCTTAGAGGAGTTCACCTTTGACGAGACTGGTGACATCCGGAAAGGGTTGGATGTTTGTAAGGCGGCGGAGCTTGAAATGAGGGAGACCATCACTTCCTTGGAGTGCTGGATCATGGAGGCACTTAGCAAGATGGAAGCCATGAGCGCCACCATGAACAATATGGGCAATACCATGGAGGCTATGGGTGAAAAGCTGAGGGAACTTGAGGAAGGCGTGAATGGTGGAAGATATGTTGGGATTGCTGGAGCAGGGTAGGTGAGGATTAAGGCTCCCAAGCCACCTATTTTCAGAGGCATTCGAGACGCATAAGAGGTGGAGAATTTCTTGTGGCATTTGGAGAATTACTTCAAGTGCAACAAGGTAAGCTGCGAAGATACGAAGATCAACATGGCTATAATGTACCTGAGTAAGATGGCGATGCTGTGGTGGAAGCAAAAGGATGCTGAGATAGGAAGGGAACTCTGCACGATCAGCACACGAGAGCAGTTCAAGACAGAGTTCATAAAGACCTTCTACCCCAACAATGTCATCTATGAAGCCAAACAGAGGCTTAGGGAGTTGAGGCAGGACGGTAGCATGAAGGCCTACATAAAGGACTTCATGATGCTCATGCTTCAAATCCCCAGCCTGACGATGATTATATGTTATTCTACTTCATGGAAGGATTGCAGGGTTATGCTAGGACAAAACTGGAGTGTCGACAAGTTTCCATCTTTGACGAGGCCATCACGCAGGCAGAGGCTTTGATGGATGATCGATATGACAGGCGAAGCAGAGACCGAGGGGAAGACTCACATGGTGATTATGACCAAGGTAGGGGAGATGGTGGCATGGACCGAGGATGGAATCCACAACCCAAGTATCATGACACCGGCAAGCCTGACAACAGGTGGTCCGGACGATAAAGCGATGAAGAGGGCAGGGCGCTGTGCTACATATGCGGAGAGCCCCATATTTACAGGAAGTGCCCCAGAATGAAGTGCCTTGGTGCCATACTGCGGCAATGAAAGGAGCAGTAGGCACAGAAGGAGGTGCACGATTCGGGGGAAGATTCAGACACGATCCAAGTAGGCATGATTGGGTTGTGCGGAGCTTTCACGCAACATCCAGAAAGGCTGAAGGAGAAACATGCGCAGTACGTGGACATGATGATCAATGGGCATCCCGCTCGTTCCTTGGTTAACACAGGCACAGAAATGAACGTAGTGACTAAGACTGCGGCAACCAAGTTAGGGCTGAAATACAACCCAAGCAATGCACAACTTAGGATGGTCAATGCGCTAACGACTCCTGTGTGTTGCATAGCTCAGGGAGTCAATATCACATTGGGCGAATGGAATGGCAAGACCAACTTATATGTCACCCCGGTCGATCTCTTTGACATCATCCTTGGGAAGTAATTTTTCCGAAAGAGCCATATGGTGATCGACCCCTTCCTCCAACAACTTGTGGTTTTGGAGCAGGGAGGATGCTGCAGGGTGGCATTAGTACGGATGCCCAAGTCAAAGGGACAAGTTCAGTTGTCAGCCATGGGCTTGTGGAGGGGATCCAGGGTAATCCATTATCATGTCCCATGCCAGTTGGAAGGAGGAAGAGTCGAAGAAGCCAAGCAGAAGCAAGCATTGGAATGGTGCAAACTCCGGACGAGACCACAAAGGGACGGCATGAAGACATGCGGCAGTTCAAAGATGGAGACGGGGGAGTTCTAATAGCAGCATTGTACTGAGCTCATTGCAATATTAGGTGGGGGAGTCTGACATGTCCCGCCTGTATTCTGCCCCAAAACAGCGCAGAAACGTGTCCAGCACACCCCGGAAGGCCCCGAAAGCTTCAAGAATTATTGGAGCTGCCTTGTAGCCATTGGAACAGTGCCACGGCCATTGTAATAGTTCCCTAGCCATTAGTAAAGGCTTGTGGCCATTTCTGGCCGTTGGGAGGGACTTAGGGGTGTAAATATTATTTACACATTCGCCCTTAGAGTGTTGTATATATAAGAGGGCCATTTTCATTTGTTAGATCATCCAATAATCTCACATTGTAAAGCATTCTTCCAAGCATTGAGGAAGACTTCCTTCCAAAATCTCTCTTGTCTTTCTTTATCTAGCTTTCCCTTAGTGATTATAGGCAACAGGCTTACTAGTATTTGCAAGATCCTGAAAGTTTCATGAGCAAGCCGACTATTGTCGCATGAAAGTTCTAGCTTGAGTTCTAGGGCCGTGACAATATCCTATCACCTTACCATTTTGCATCAAAACATAACCCAAACCAATCCAGGAGGCATCACAATACACAACAAACCCTTCCAACCCTTCCATTAGAGACAAGATAGGAGAAGACACAAGCTTATCCTTCAAGGTTTGGAAACTCATTTCACACTCATTAGTCCACACAAACCTAGCCTTATTTTGAATAAACTTAGTCAATTGAGAAGAAATAAAAGAAATCCCATTCACAAACATCTGATAGTAACCCGCTAAGCCCAAGAAGCTTCTAATATATGTAGGGTCAATGGTCTAGGCCAATTTTTGATCACATTCATCTTTTGGGGGTCCACCTTAATACCATCCCCTAGCACCACATGACCTAGGAAGGCAACCTTCTTCAACCAAAATTCACATTTTTCATATTTTGCATACAACTTCTCTTCCTTCAATCTTTGTAGCACTATCCCCAAACAGGCCACATTCTCATCCTCACTATGAGAATAGATCAATATATCATCAATGAAAACCACCACAAGCAAATAAACATAGGGCTTAAAGACCTTATTCATAAGATCTGTGAAGGTAGTCGGTGCATTAGTGTATCCAAAAGACATAACCACAAATTCATAATGCCCATATCTAGTCCGAAAGGCCGTCTTGGAAATGTCACACTCCCCCAACTTCACTTGATGATGCCTGGACCGAAGATCAATCTTAGAGAAGAGACTAGCGCCTTGAAGTTGGTCAAACAGATCATCAATTGTTGGGATAGGGTACTTATTCTTGATGGTAACCCTATTAAGTTACCCGTACTCAATACACATTCTAAGGGACCAATACTTCTTTTTCACAAAGTAACTAGTGCACCCTAAGGTTATTGGATAGGCCTAATAAAATCTTTTCTCCAACAAGTCCCTCAATTGCTCCTTTAACTCCTCTAACTCCGCCGAGGCCATAAAGTAAGTGGGAATAGAAATAGGTTGAGTATCAGGAAGGAGATCTACACCAAAGACTATTTCCCTTTTGGGAGGAACACCGCGAAGCTCTTTTAGAAAGACATCAAAGAACTCATTTACCACCGGAACCGACTCTATATGAAGGACTTTGGACTCAACATCCCTAACCCTTATGAGATGACAGAGATACCCCTTAGAGATCAACATGTGGCTTTAACGCAAGAGATAAACCTACCCTTGACTACCACATCATGACTCTCCCACTCAAGGATGGGTTCATTTGGGAATTGGAATTTGACCCTATGGGTTCTAAAATCAATAGAGCCATAGTATGCATGGAACCAATCCATCCCAAGAATGACATCAAAATCAACCATATCCAACTCAACAAGATCACAAGGAAATATTTTATGCAAGATACAAATGGGAAAATTTCTATAGACCTTTCAAGCAACAACAGATGCACTAATAGGAGTAGACACTTCATAAGACTCACACAACAATTCGGTCTCAACATGAAACTTTTTGGCAATAAGAGAAGTAACAAAAGAAAGAGCGGCACTCGGTTCTATCAATGCATACACATCAAAAGCAAAGACTTTTAACATACCAATGATGACATCGAACACCTCATCAACCCCTTGCCTCCCATAGAGTGCATAGAACTGATTGTTCTTTGGGGCACTACCTTGTTAGCCTCCTCTTCGCAAAGGAACTATATTTGAACCTTGACTTTATGGACGAACAACCTTACCTTTTTTCTAGTTATGAGGATAATCTATCATCTTGTGGCCCATTTCTCCACAACTATAACAAGCATTAGTAGCCCTCAAACATAGGCCATAATGACCTTTACCATATTTTGGAGACATAGCATTAGGTGCCACACCACCATCACCTTGCGACCTTAGGTAGTCATTGGAAAATCTCCTATTAGGAGCATGACAAGATCCTTGGCCTCATTGAAATCATCCACCCTTGAGACTTTGGAACTTACCATTAAAACAAGCCCTCTTGGCCTCATGACCCTTTCTTTTCCTCAATTTCTCCCCCTCCAATTGTTTGACATAATTCATAAGGTGGTACAAGTCCATGTCAGCAATCAACATGGAGATACAACATTCCTCACTCACCAAATCTTATACACGCATCACGAGCTTAGTCATTCTAGACCTCGAGTCAGCAACCAAATGTGGAGCATATTCTGAGAGTTGGTTGAACTTTAGGGAATACACCGACACACTCATAACCTTGCTTCAAATTCATGAACTCCACCATTTTTCCCTCCCTAAGCTCAAGAGGAAAGAACCGGTTGAGGAAAGCCGCCTTAAACACCTCCCATAAAACCACATTTTTATTCCCCTTCTCCTCTTTCCATTGAGTGTACCATATTTGGGCCACCCCCTTATGTTGGTAAGCCGCTAACTCTGCCTTCTCCTCTGACCTCACACCCATGATAGCCAACACTTAGTAAATCTCATCAATAAATTCTTGAGGATCCTCGTCCACCTTAGACCCATTGAACTCTTGTGGCTTCATCCTCATAAATGCCCTCACTCGAGATGCCAGAGTAGGAGCATGAGGGGCTTGGGCCCCTTGGCAAGCATGATTAGCCACAACTTGAGCTAGCAAAGTGAGAGCATCTCAGAGCTCAGCATGAGCCAATTGTTCCTCGGGTGTTCAGGCTCTTCTTCCTCTTATGTTAGGCATGATTTAGCATAGCAAAGAACAATCATCAGAGGAGGGGGGAACCTTACCTTAACTTCTATAGCATGAAATAGAGTAAGAAGCAGGGAAACATTTCTTAAAACGTCTCATAGCCTCTTACTCCTAGTTGTGGTGCACAACATAACTATGAATACGACTCTAATCAACGCGGTGTGTTGGATGCCGAGGACCACTTACAACCTAGTGCTATGATACTTATTTTTTCACGACCCAAGCCTAGGGCCTAGACGTGGCACGGTATATGGGAAACTCGAAGGGATTCCAAGAAAGCCTCTTAACATGTCACTACACATCCTTGGTCATAGAAGCAATAAAAAGACAATGAAAGATAGTACATAGAGATAAAGGGGGTTGTGGGACATCTTTCAAATCATAGAATATCATATAATCAAGGGAGAGTCAAAGCTTATAGCATCATTATATAACTTATCCAACAACACCTCTAAACATAGAACTTAGCTGTGACCAAGACAAGCAATAGGGTATACCCTCATAATCAAAAAATGTCACAAGGAAAAGAGAGTCTATACATAGTATAAATCAAGAGAAGTATATCCTCGAAGTTGAGAACTCACCAACTTTCTTCGAGAGATATCGCACTAGCCACGTGGAGAAGGAAGATGATGAAGTAGGGCTCTGGTTCCTACATGGTAACATCATATAGGCATAGTATATGCGCTAGTACATTTGAATGTACTAAGTATGTAGGGTGCAATGCAACAAGAGACAGGCAACATAATCAAAATGCATATTTAGGCAATGAGTGCGTATATAGAAATATGGCATGCATGATCAATGCTTGTAGTAAAACATGCTTACATAGAACCATTTACATGTGTGGGAAGAGACCATCATTAGTAACCAAGGCCTACCACCTCCTTGCCAAGGAAATTGAGGTACAAACTCCTCAACATGGTTGCATGGGCCTACTACCTCCTGAGCAAAGAAATTGGGGTAAAAACCTCCAACCTGATTGCACGGGCCTACTACCTCACAAGTGAGGCAATTGATGAACTTCCAACACTATAGATACTTTTCATGGAATCAACACATTTATACTATCCTTTCATCATCATAAATTCATGCAAGTCATAGGTCATGCAATTGAACATCAATGGCTCAAGAACCCTAAACCGGGCATTTAATCAAACACTTGGTAGGTGTGTAATGCTAGTGTAAAACCATGCAATTAAATAGTGAAATCATGCATGAAATCTTGAAGTAAATCATCCCACAGATACTTAGTAACACCATCATACAATAGACATCAAAATCCTTCATCTTATCTCAAGATAAATCAAAGATTCATAGCTCAAAACATGCTAAAACAGTCACACTTTTATAAAACCCCAAAATATTTCATAGTAAAATTCATAATAGAATACTCATAAGTAAAATCAACTTAGACACATGAAATTTATGTAAAAAGAAAGTTTGGACACCATGGGTGAAAGGACCCATGGTTGAAACTCACATACCTTGACTTTGGAGAATTCTTGATGAAGATTAGATATGGAGACTTGAAGCTTGGGTGAAATCCTTAAGATTCGAATGAGTTTGGAACCCTTGATTTTGAGTAAAATATTTGTCGAAGTGTTTGAGAGAGTATTGGGGAATGTCTTGTATGATATGAAGGTGAAATATGGCTAAGTATAGGTATTGTTACTCATGGGAAGACTTATGCCCAAGACCCAAAAGCCTTGGACCGAGATAAAAATCACTGGCAACAAAATGTACAGGTCTGCATCTGATCAGAGATGTGGACCCATCGCAGAGGGCATTTTTACACTAGTCCACGATGGCTGCGTGTTACAGTCATAGATCACCACTAATTTGTGCTAACTTGGAAAAGTCAAATTACACTACAGTTGCTCTAAAATCGGGGTTAGACCCATTTTCCACTCAATTTTTTGCCCTTATCAAGAATATGAAGTTGAATTTTTGATGTCATGCAGAAATTTTGAGATATATTTATGATTCTGGGTGCTTTTGAGACACATTTTTGGGAACTTTTTGGGGTCATTCCAGTGACATTCCAAGTCTTCATTGAATTAGGAGGCCAGATTCAAGAAAGACCTTGATCCTACTTTTGGAGAATTAAAGGTCGTGGTGAAAGAAGGCAAAGTAGAGGTTTCCTAGGGGGAGATAGTGTCCTTCGATATCATGAAAGGTTATGTGTGCCAAATATTGATGGATTGATGGATTTGATCTTGAAAGAGGCTAATAATTCATTCTACTCTATTAATCCCTTTTCTACAGAAATGTATAGGGATTTGAGAGAATCGTATTAGTGGAGTAGTATGAAGAGCGATATTGCAAGGTTCATGGCTGAATGTCACAATTTTAAAGAAGTTAAGGTCGAGCACCAAAGGTTAGGTGTCCTATCCCAATACGTTGAAATCCCTACTTGGATGTAGAAAGAGATCAATATGGACTTTGTGATTGGATTGCCAAAGACTAAGAGGAACTGTGATTCCATTTGGGTCATTATTGATAAAATGACTAAGTCGGCCCATTTCTTGTCGGTTAAGACCACTTTGGTGCAGAAGACTATGGAAAATTATACATCCATGAGTTAGTTTAAGTTGAATGGCATTCCATTATCCACATCTCAGACTGTGGTGCCAAATTTTCCTATAACTTTTGAAGATCCTTACAAAAGCGCCTTGGTACTAAAATCAATCTTAGTACTGCATTTTACCCACAAATGGATGGTCAAGACGAAAGGACCATTCAAACCTAAGAGGATGTGCTTAGAGCATATATGTTGGAGTTCAAGGGTAGTTGGAATGAGTATCTCCCACTTATTGAGTTTGCTTAAAATAATAGTTACCACTCTAGCATCAGGATGGAACTATTTGAGGCCTTACATAGAAGGTGATACAAATCCTTGATTGGGTTGTTTGAAGTGAGAGAGATGGCTTTAATAGGTCTAAATTTTGTTTTAGAAGCTTTAGAGAAGGTGAAGTTGATAAGGGAAATATTGAAAGCGGCACCAAGTTGACGGAAGTCTTATGCCAACATTAGGAGGAGAGATATTGTATTTACAGTTAATGATTGGGTGTATTGAAGGGTCTCACCCATAAATGGTGTGGTTAATTTTTGCAAAAATGGGAAATTAAGACCTAGGTATATATGGCCCTACTAGATTTCGAGATGAATTGGTAAAGCTGCTCATGGGTTGGAATTTCCTATAAAAATGAATATGGTTCTTTCGGTCTTCCATGTTTCTATGTTGACGAAGTGCATTGTTGATCCAAGATCCATTGTACCCTAGAAAGTGGTGAATGTTGAAGAGAACTTGACTTATGAAGAAGTCTCAGTGCGGATCTTTGATAGGCAAGTCAAGAGGTTATGAAACATAGATTTTATGTTCATTAAAGTCCTATGAAAGAATCAATAAATTGAAAGCACCACATGGGAAGTGGAAGCGAAGATGAAGAAGTTATATTCCTACCTCTTTCATTATACTACGCCTATGGTATTAAGTGTTCTTTCCAAACACCTTAATTTCCTAACAATTTAGTTTTCATGTCATCCATGCATAATTATATCTTGATGAGGTAGCATATAAATGGTATTTGAAGCATGTGTTTGAAATTCCCCATGAAAAAATGTTTAATTTGCATTTTTGTATGGATTCGGGATTGTTGACTGCTTCTTTACTCTTTAGAGCTTGTTTTTAGCACATTCAAGATGAATGTTCCCAAGGGGAAGATAATGTAAGGCCCCACATATTGAAAAGTATGAAAAGATCAGGGGGTAAAGAAATCTAAAAATTTTAGAGGAATTGTGCGAGCCAAATCTATGGCCCATGGTTCACTATATAATTCGTAGACCAGGCTCACTCTGTCACGACCTGAGCTAATGGCGCAGGAGTGACATGGCGAATGGGAACCCAAGAGTCTCCAAACAAGCTTCATAGCATCTACAGACACATCATCAACTTGGAAATGTAAAATAACACATTAAACAAGTAGTTCTATGGGATGGAAAAATATAACTCACGCTATTGGGATGTTACAGGGACAGGGATTTTCAGGGATTCACATAGCAAATAGCCCAAAGTAAGTAAGGGGCGAGTGAAGTATGACTCATGCTATGGGGATAGAAAGGACTCAGGACTTTCAACATTTCTTATCTCATAATAAACATATCATCACGTCATTAAGGTCAAGAGAAAATCATAGTCATAAACTCAATGAGAAAAAATAGCATAACATAACACGAATCCGTATGTAGAATTTACATGTTGTGCAACAATGCCTCTAAGTCATAATATAGGATGGGGGCCAAGACATATTCCGGGCTCGCCCTCAAAATAAAAACATAAGTAAATAGCATATAGGTAGATAGGAAGAGGTTTGTCCTTTGATGATAGGACTCACCACAAGCAACTCTCAGAAATGCAAGCTAACCATGAAGAGGTGTATGAAGATAGTCTGCAGTTCTTACATGGTTAGACCATATAGGTGAAGAATATGCATTAGTACGTTTGAATGTATTAAGTATGTAGGCGTTCAATTCGTATACTCTCATTAAACCTGAATTCAATATTAGATGACAAGGGTGCATATAGAAAGAAGTATAAGAAAGAATAATATACCAATATTCCTTGAAATCCATGATGCATGAATGTCAAAATAGTTTATACGTAATAGGGATAGGAAAACAATCGACATTAGTCCAAGTTAGCTACAACATGGAACTATGTCGCCTTTCCCACAATGGATGAAGAGGTGACCTACTTACCAAAGGTAGATCCATACATAATCATCCCTAAAAAAGGGCATAAATACAAACCTATATTTCACACATAGTTATGAGACAGGATTAAAGACCCTAGGGGATAGCCCTCCCTTCTTAAAACCTTATTAGATACTAAGTCATCATCCCGCAGGAATATATATACATATATGTGCTTGTAAAAGAGGCATAAGTCTTGTCAAATCATACCAATGCATACGTAGGTTTAAAAGTTAAACATACTTCATAGTCATGCATACTTGGACTAAAAAGTCAAATCACACTTCATGTCATACTTTCATATATAAGAATAGCTCCTTCGTACACATACATCTAGTGTAAAACAACCATCATTGCTCAAAGAGACATATGATAGATATTATGTGATCATATTCTTGTCCTACTCATTCTTAGCTTAGAAAACATAATTATCATCATAATGGAGATTTAACCCATATCATAACTTCAAAAAAACAATATTCATGTATACGTATGCCATGTACGATGAGAGAATAACTTAAACAATAGATAATCATACTTAAATAAAAAATACAATATGAAATCCAAGTAAATCATATTACGAGAAATTCAATGATGAAACAAGCTTCAAGAGTTGCCATGGGTCCCATCAAAAAGTATCATGGCTAGTGTGAAGTCACACAGGCTATATAGCTTCTCATGAGACAGTACATAGAAAAATTTTCCCTGGCCAAGTTTCGAGATGGTGATTCCATACATAGAGAAATCTTTGACCAACACGCTCACGAGACCCCATGCAATCCGTATGGTGCTACACAACCCACGCAGGAATTTGTGTTTGATGTGCCTTAGCCAAAAAGTGGTTTTCAAGGCCAAGGCTCCTACCACAAGCCACTTCACAGCCAGTGGTGAGCCCCACGAGCCGTGAAGGGCTTAGTTGAGGGTCACTTAGTCTTGATCTCCACCACAAGCCCAAGCACACTATATACAAGGCCAAGATCCACCTCAAGGCTCCTTCCCACAGCTCGTGGACTGCTCCACGGCTCATGAAGGGTGGTGTTGTGGTGACACCTTAGTCGAAGACTTCCCAGAACAAAATTTCCACATATCGCTAAGGCTTTACAAGGTATGGGTCCTTTCACATACGTTAAGGATGCATGTGTTATAATATTTCCAAGTGTAATTGTGGTTTATGAAGAGTGTTTATGATCCATAAATGAAACTATGGACCATACTTTGTGCTTGAGGTTCAAGGGTGAAAATTCTAGTACCCTAAGTTAGAGGACCACCAATATACTAATGGAGTTTACGGGTCGTAAAGGGTTATAATGGTCGTATTTAGTGGTCTAAGAATGATAGTCCTACTTAGTGGAATATAGGTTTATAAAGTTCAAGGTACGAATCGAAGGACGAGCAGTAGATTCATTTATGATTTGTCAATTTGATCATATATTGAGTTTTAGAAACTTTTCTAATGGTTCCAAATTTTGACATGATGAGACACAATTTTACAACCCATGATCTGGACTATAACCCGTGATTAAGGGTTCATGGTTTGGGTTCAGCAAATTTTATAAGTGTCATTTTTTAACTTTCCTAGTATGCTACACCTATGATGCGTTATTCAGGCCCCAAATTAGCACCTGTCAAGCCTATTACTCCTAAAACTCATTTCTTCCCCCATTCTAAAAATAACTTAAATAAGAAAATAAACTAGGGTTTTAGAATTTCATGCATCTTTTTTATATTTGCTTTAACAAATCAAAACAAAATATGTGGGTTTGATTTGTGGGGACCTTCCCACCACAAAGCTCAAGTTTCCTCCTTATTTTACTTGGTTTCCAAGTTATGAATATTATAGAATTTCATGAAAATGCTTTCAATTATGAATTGTATGATGCATTTCTATTTATTTGAAGTATACTAATACCATGTAATGATTTATGATGATTATTAGGTTGAAAGTCATGGTTTCCCTAACAAGGGTTATTTTAAGGTCATGGCGAGTTGTTTTGAATGCTTTTTATATTATAATAATCTATCTCATTTATACATATTACTTTCCAAATTCATGCCTTTAAGATTTTGATCATGAACCCACCATGTTTTAAATTTAGTTTATATGCGAATGTAAGGTTAAAGGTTTTACCTTGTGCTATGTGATGTCGCTGAAGTTACACCTCCTTTTAGGGGATAAAGCGATCATCATCAAGAAAAAGAACCTAACGAACATTAGGGTCGAACCCACAGGGAATACGAAGACTCAAGAGAATTCAATGATCCCAATTTGAGTGGCTAACCAACTTACTTTCCCAAAAAGGGGGGAGTTTGTAATATCAATAGAAAATAAAACTAAACTATCTAACACAAGAGTGAAATCAATATGGAGAGAAGCTACGGTATAATGTTCCCCATGATTCCATAACTCAGTATCACCGGATAACCTAATCCTTTTCTAGTGTGTAGCATGTAGGATGGTAAGTCAAGTTCATCAAGCCCTTTGGTCAAAGGTGAGAGGTGAATTTCACTATGTCACTTAGCCCATCTCCATGGTATGCATTACTAACCCTTACTTATTAGTACCAGTACAACCTCTCCTTTGCACTGTTTGGTTGATTAGACGAGAACACATCAATTGAATCCTAATAATTAATCTCTTTTCCTATTCATTCACACCTTGGTCCAGTCAGTAACACTAGGCGGGTTCTAATGTTAGCCACCATCAGAAAACATGCGAACAGAAGAGAGTTAATCAATACATATATGCACACTTTTCAAGAATTATGAGTTATTCGATTTTACTTTGTTAGTTCTTCATGGTTCCCAGAACCATAGTTGTGAATTTAGCTACTCATGCTTTGTGTAGATGCAAGAATTATGGGTTGAGAAACATAATTGAATACTTATACAATAGAATGAAGAACAAGAAAATCCAACTTCAATAAGAATCACAAGCTTTAGATGAAATTCAACTGCAAGTGTTCTCAAAGACTTTTCAAAGTAATCTCATAAGTTTCTCTCTCTAATTATTGAGTTCTCTGAGTACTAGGTAAAACTTATGAAAAACCACCAAAAAAACCTATTTATTAGAAATAAAATACAGGTTTGAAGTGAAATACGATAACTGGTCGGCACGTCATACGAAAGGGGTTTATAGGTCATATTGCATTCCATCTCCCACAATGAGGACCTCGTACTAAGCTGTTGGAAATTTAGATTTCAAGTCTAGGACACCCCTTTATGACTAATAAAGTTGTTTAAGACCCATAAAGGTGTTTCGTCTGAAAAATATTCAGAAAGTCCCAATCTCTTATCCTCAGGGCACAAACTATCTTCGAAGGCTCATAAATCATTTCACAACTCGTTTGCATGTTTGTAAAATCAACTTCAGAAAACATCCCCTCACTGAAATTGTTCATAAAAACAGTTTATGACCCGTAGGATGATCTACAGCCCATAAAGGGTCTTGTATAGTAGCAAAATTCAGTAACTTTTGTACTTCTTCCAAAAATCAAGGACAAACCTATAATCCTAGAAATATAACACAAAAAGACATAAAACCAGCTAACATTGCATAGAGAACACACAAAATTCCATGTTTTAAGCATCAAAAATATTGTACTTTGACAACACATCAATACCCTCAACTTAAAATTGTTGCTTATCCTCAAGCGATGCACTCAATCTATATAGATAATATAGAAACACGACCTCAACTTAATGACATATATCACATAAATCTCAGACTCAGATATCCACACAAACGTTTCAAAAAGGATCAGATAGATGTCTTGAAAATCAATAAAGACCAGTGCATGTGACAACATAACTATGACAAGTGAGGTACTTTCAACAATCCACAATTACTGAAAAAATCTAATGACAACAATGCAATGCAAGTGCCCTTACAGAAAGAAGTCTCATATCGGACACTCAATGATGTTCTTATGTATGACCTTCGGACTATGCAAAATCTCTTAGTCTCCCAAAAGATATTCATGTATCATGCCTAATTCCATTGTATTTCGCCTATACTCATGATAAGACCTTCAACTAGCTGGACTAAGATGGCTTTGGGACTTTCTAGGCTTTTAACATAGGCTCAAGAGGCTTTGGTATGGTATTTTAGGAACATAGTGACTAAAGGCCCTCCTTGACACTACATGTATTCTACACTTTTGCGCTACCAACTCTGTTATTTTCACCTCATTCTCCCTTTCTCCTATTTCTAGTTTTTCTGGGTGCTTTCTTTCTATTTTTCAGATTTTTCCCTTGCTTTTATACTGCATTTTCTTTTTAGCTCACAACTAAGGCATCACATATTTTTCTTGCACCCTATATATGATTTTTTTTCCCTTTTTCTCTTTATCATAAACTCCCCCTCCTTATTTTTCTGTTTCACCCTTACACCAGGCACCCTCAACTTAGGCTTTTGGCCATTGTTGAGGTGCACAATATCCATCCTCCGAACTAAGGCCACTTTTGGTAGCAATCCTCAACTTAGGCTTTTTACAACAGTTAAGGTGCACAATGTTCAAGGAAGGACCAGGGCCAATTTCAGGATTTTACAACTAACAAGGCTAGATCAATCAGGTGTTTTCAAAGAATAGGTACATGTTAGGTTCAAACATTAGGAACAAGGGATATATTGCAATTTTGGTTGGTTATTTAGGAAAGTGGACTATTGAGAACAATGGCCTAATATCCTTTCCTAATCCAATTAGTCAACAGTCTAACTTAAAGTAACAAGACAAGTTCTGAATTAGCACAAAACACATGAATCTAGAAATTTAAACTCACATTCACATGGCACCGCATACATTATTAATAAAAGACTCTCAGATCATGCTTTTTTTATCTCAATTTATCCTCACTTATCCGAACAAACATTAGCAGACACCTAAACGTGCATTGTTGCTATCTAACTACTAATCAAATTTTTTGGTGGGTATAATTTTTCAAGCTAAATCAAAAAACCATGCTACATTCCACAAGTATTAGTACTATATGCTTAAAATACTATATAAAAATCCTAAACATGATGGTTTTGTCACAACCCGAACCTAGGGCCTAGGAGTGACATGGAGAATGGGAACCCGAGAGTCCCCAAACAAGCCTTGTAGCATCTATTCACACGTCATTGGTTTGGAAGCACATATAAATAATAAATGCATGGTTTGAAGGGATGAGAAAGTAGGACTCACACTATAGGGGTGTCATAGGGATAAGGATTAATATGGATTCACATAGCACATAGCACACAAGATCTAAGGGGCGAGAAAGTATGACTCACTGTATGGGGTGATAGGGACTTAGGATCTTCCATATTCCACTTCAAACATACATACATGTCATAATTCTCACAACCAATCCATGATAGCCATATCCAATAGATAACCATGATCATAAGATCTAAATACAGTACATAGCATATCGATCCAATAAGAGTCTACAAGATATCCTACAATGCCTCTAATCATAGGATATGATGGGGAGAAAGATATGTCCCAAGCTCATCCTTAATATAAATAACATAGAAAACACATCATAGGTAGATGAATGGTGGTTCATCCCTGAAAGATAGGACTCACAATGACAATTATCTCAAGATCTAATCTAGCCATTATATAGTGGATGAAGGTAGTCTTTGGTCCCAATATAGTTAGATCATGTAGGCAAAAGTATGTATTAGAATGCTTGAATGTACTAAGTAAGCGAGCACATAATGTATACGACTTATCAAACTTGTAATCCGATGTTAGATGACTAGGGTACATATATGGAAAGAATCACATAACAAAGGAATAATATATATCAAATATGCCATGAGTTACATGATGCATGAATGCAAAAAAACTTCATATATATTGAAGATGGGATCGTAACCAATATGAGACCAAGTGAGCCATGACTTGGAACCCCGTTGTCTCCTCCACAACGGATACGAAGTGACCTACTAGTAAAAGGTAGATCCTTAACATTCTTTTCCCCTTGGGGAATAAATATTTACCTATGATAGCCACATTATTTGATGAAAGGAGTATGGACCCTTGGGGATAGTCCACCCCGACGTCCAATCCATTGGTGCTAGATTATTATCCCACTAGAATACATATATACACATTCTTGTAAAAGAGGCATAAGATTTCAAATTGTTTACATGCATTCCTAGTCTTAAAGGCCAAATTGCATTCTTCATAATCATGCATAATAGGGTAAAAAGCCAAAACATTCTTCATACAATACTTTCATGTATAGAGATAGCTCCTTTGGAGCACCTTCTTGAGAGATGAGTATGGACCCTTGGGGATAGCCCACTCCGACTCAAACCTTTATCAATGCTCCCTTAAACATAGTGGTGTAAACAACCATAATTGCTCCTTGAGCCATTATCTTAGACATATATGTGATCACATTCTTTCTATAACCAACATCTTATAAAAATCATATCATAAAAACATAAGTGGACTTAACCCACTGCATAATTTCCATAAAATCTAATGTTCATGAATGCATATGTCATGAATGATGTAAGAATAGCATGAGTAATTGAGATTCAATCTAAAATCAACATTATAATATGAAATTGAAATAAATCCATATTTAAAATGTAATATAAATCACCCATGTATAAATCAAGCTTAAAAGGGACATGCATGTTCATAATTTCATAATGTCAATGTAAATCATCATAATAGGGCTTAAAGAAACTTAAATCATAAATAAAGTACAGCCCATACGTCAATTGATTTTAATAAATCAAAACAATGAAAACCCAATTTTAAAGTAAGCCTAATTTCATGGAAAATTATTTGAAAAGATTTGGATCTCCTTGATTGGAAGGAACCAAGGATCAAAACCCACATACCTTAGCTAATGAAGGAATTCCAAGAAGGAATTTGAAAAGGAATGTGTTCTCCCCTGATTCCTAAAGTAAAATTCCCATTAGAGTTCTTAAGAGTATATTTGAGAGAATTCCTAAGTGTAAGGATGAAATTTGAATGATAAGAACAGGGTCTACGTTATTTGGAGGTCTTAAGCTAGCATAACGAGTCATAAAAGACCCTTAGGAAGAGCCACAATTAGCAAAAGACCATAAAAAAGCAAAAATCACATTCCTTGTTAGTGGTTAGTGAGGAGGTCTCATGGTCCATATGCAGTTCCATGGGCCATGCAACCCTCCTGCATAGCTTCGCTTAGTCAATTTTCAGAAAAACTGCATAGATGGGCTTTACGAAAACGGGCATAACTTGTTCATTTAAACTCTAAATAAGGTGAAGCCGTATGCATTAGAAATCTAACTCAAAGAGATTCAATTGATAGTTCGTGGGCCACTGAGTTTGTTTTTAGCTAAGGTATATGACCCTTTAAAGTTGACCCTCTATCGGCTCTTGTGAAAAGTTTTGCCAATGGAATTCCTTTGGACTTAGCTTGATGTAGCAGACCCATGATGACCTTAAATCACATAAATATTCTTGAAATTGAGGGCTTAAAAGTGAACTTATCTTGAACTTGAAGATTCATACTTAGAAAAATTTGATGCCAATACCCATACGATTGACTTCACAAGTCGTACCAAGGCAAACAACCTGTTTACTCTGTCGCACTTCACTTAGAAAATTCTTCATCATGAAATTCCAAAACGGTGATCCAACACTTAGAAAAAATTGCACTCCTGATGCCACACGGAAGGGGATTATGGGCTGTGAGGCTTTATACGATCCATGAGAGGGAGCCATACCAAATGCCTTAGTCCCAAACAGTAGGAATTTAAGAGCAAGGCCACCACATGGTCAGTGAAACTTCACATGGGCCATGAGGGGTCCATGTGTGGTGTGCCTTAGTTAAAATTCCACGTTGATGAGCAAAACACTCCTCTTAAGGCCAAGGGTCACTCCAAGGAGGCCCCATATGGGCGTGTGACCTCACACGAAATGTGAGGGCTCCCATGGAGTGTCACTTTTGTCTAGAACTTTTCCAGAACCAAAATTCCATTCTCTATTATGGTCATACAAAGTCTGGGTCCTTACAGGTTCAATATAAAGTAAATATCCACGAGAAAAAAGAACACAAGCAAGAAAACTTGGGATCGAAAATTGTGGTAGTCATGGACCTAAGCTACACAGAAATCATTGAGGACCATACCTACCCACACTCCATCACAAAATCAGAGCAAAATAAAACATAAAAGGGTTATAAAGCATACTTGGGCGCCTAAGTGCTAATGTCTGGCTATGTCTGGCCACTGTCCCCTTATGGGGAAGTCGGCTCAGTAGTAGAACTCCGTCTAGAGAAGCTAGCACCCCTCAAGCTCTCATGTTCTCAAGCCCATCGTCTCTCCTTCTCTTGTCTTGATCTCCTCAAGACAAACTCTAGCATCTCCTGCTCTGTAAGCCCCGTATGTAAGCGTGTATTACCTGGATCATCGTCCTCATGGGATCTCTTCCCGTGGGAAGGCTGGATAGGCTCATTAAGAGAAAAAAGATCAACTATCGGCACTGGAGGCATAGTTGTTGGTAGTGCAACCAGTAATGCTAGTGCTGCTATCATGTCGGGCCAAAGTCGCTGGATCTCTGTGCCATCAAGTCTAATGGTTGGGCCTCGCTCAAGCTCCATTATACCCTATCCCTGAAAGCATCAATGCAAGAATCCACGGCAGAGATACAGTCCTAAATAGAAGCGACCATGAATGCCTGCATATGACCCTCTGAGTTGAAATGGCCTGGCGGAGCCATTGCCTGGTCTAATCAACAAGTCAACTATAGTAGTGTGAGATAACCTCTTTGCTAAGGCCTGAATAGATGCGGCGGACATGTAATCTATGCTCGTGGGAGTAGCCTATGAAGTCGTGGCCTGTGGTACAGAGATAGAAGTAGTGGGCCCCCTGTTCTCATCTCTCAGGTTGTGGGGGTCTCTCCTCACTAGTAGCATCAGTAGCGGTGGTAGTTTGTGAACACTCAAGAGGTGGTGTTGGGGTGAACATCTGAGGCATAGGAGGAGGTTGTGCTTATCGAAGTGCCACTAGGTTCTTTTCAACCTTGATTAGGCTGGGATTCAATGTATACTGTGCCTCAATCAATTGGTCCAGCTAGTGCAAGTTCTCCACCCCTCGACTCTAGACAGAGCATGTATATCAAGCAAGGGAATAGGATGGAGGTAGACCTCTTTAGGGTAGCCTTGTGAATTTTCTTGGCTGTGAGGGAGGCCCAATTAATGTCATAACTAGCTAAGATGCTGGAAGCCAATATTGTATGCTCCGGCATCAATGTATTATTAGCAAGAGTAGGTCAGATGCGTGAACAAATAACCTCCCACCAAAACATGGTGACGAAACTGAGTGAAGCCTTGATAATATGATCAGAGTGTGTAGTGACCCAGGTAGGTTCTGGACCCTGATTAGCAATATAACTAGCCATCCATCTCATTAAGCTAGATTGTCACTTTGGATCTCTCATAATTAGGGGTCCCTTGATTTCCCCACCCTGTAGTTGAACTTTGTGATAGATCATGGCGCAGGGAACTCTAGTCCAAAAAGCATCTGGAGGATAGTGGTCTCTGATAGATCCACTTCCGGCCCCTCAGTCTCGTCTCGGTCAGTCTGGGATGAGCGAGGAGCTTCTTCCCTTTGGGAAGAATATTCTACACCGTGGTTGTGTGTAAAGCATATAACTCCCTCACCAACACAGGGGAGTATCATCCAAGATAGTATGTGAGCTGCTGAAGCCTGTAACGAATCATCGTTTCCTAGAGACCAGGGACACTATCGAGTCTGTTAGAGATAACCTGGGGCTCCTCATAAATAGAATGGGCTAGCTTGTCCTGCTCTTTCTGCTATTGGCCCTCCACATATATCTGCCCTTCATACACTACCGTTTAGTAAAAGCATTTGAAGGAGATGATCAAGGTAATATGGAAGACTTTATCTCCGATACGTCCTCACAGCTTGCCATAGAGCTGGACTCCTCTCTGGATAGAGTAATCTGGGGTAAGTCACTCTCGTCGTTACCTCCCTCATCTGATTGGATAGTACGAACAACGAGAGCCTATGTCCGCCCAACCCTGATAGAAACTCTATTCTGTGGCCGATCAGCCTCTAGGTTCAGGCTGACGCCCAGCTCCTCTACTGATCTGCTTGGAGTCGGGGTCTGCTCATCATCTGAAGACTCATCTCTGAGCCTCTTCCATAAAGCTAGGATCTCATCATGTTTGGCTTTTGCGGTCGTAGTACTTGACACAAGAACATTTACACACCTTGGTTAGCCCCACAAATCAAAAGTTGAAATACAAAACATTTCAATTGAAAATTGCAGAAGGGTCTATGAAAGCATCTTTACGGGTCATAGTTGGTACTACAATCTGCAAAGAGCTTTCGTAAAACAGGGTTCAGACTATTTATATCACTAGAAAATTCTACGAGACCATGTATGACTTGTATAGTGGTTTATGAGTCATAGACTGGGTCATAGTGATTTTCAGTGAGTAAATCTATTCCAGGATAAGATCTATAAGACCTATCTACGAGCCGTAAAGTGATCTACGACTTGTAAAAGGTCTCTTCTGATGGATACTCAGAATCTTCAAGTTTCTAGAATCTTGTATGTGGGGAAATTATGAATCGTGGAATAATCCACGGGCCATAAAAGCCACTCGTAAACAAGAAAACTCAGTTACCTGAGTTTCTAAGCCTATCACAACGGACCCCAAATGACTTTTTCAACAAGTATTTCTACTAGCAAAGAAGCAAAAGCACACACACCCATATGGTTCTCATACCACAACTATGACCCCAACATGTTATACAACACATATATCCCATCGAAAATGCTCAAGCGTGTTCCCCCAACTATTCTTACCCCATATGGCAATTTTTCAACAAAATCCATTCACTTATATCATCACCCACCTATTTTCACACAATATCAATTCAACACACATGGGGGTGATTTAATTGGCACAAAAACTATTCAAAACATTCAAACAAGGCAAAAGTACCCAATTTCAGATTTAGACAAACATTCATACACGGGCAACCCAAATTCAACTAACACATATTAACATCAAACATAGATTTCGAGTCCCAACTACCATTTCCAACATGTTTTCCAATTCAATCATACAAAACAAAGCAAATTAAAGGTTTTGAATTAATCGAAAACATACCTGTGATTAAGTTGTAGAAAATGAAGGAGGTGAACAAGAACTAAACCCTAGGTCGCCGAAAATTCACCAGAAAAAAGGTGTATGGTTGCCGTTAGTAGTCGGAATAGCGTGGGGTTGGGATGGCCGGGTATATTTTTAATTTATATTAGAAATAATGTCTAAATAATTTGACCACATTCTTTATCCCTTGGCCAGGTGCAGAAAGTTAATGGGCCCTGACTCTATAGAACCCCAATTACGGGTCAGAGAATGTTTTACGGCCCGTAAACCATGGTTTTGTAGAACATCCAAACCCTAGATTTCAGGATTGGGTTTCACAGACCAGTCTACGTGTGGTAGAGTAACAGCTCATAGAGTTGGTAGTAGAGACCTAAATAATTAGAAAAATTTCAGAAAACATACCTAGAATCCACGAGACCCATTCACGACCTATAGATTTATCTATGGATCATAAAGTTGGCTCGTTGGCTGGAGTGCACAATTTTCTTTCTAACTAGGAATCTCTATGAGATGGTGTACGGTTGTAAAAAATTTTACGACCCATAAAACAAGTTGTAGAGACTCTTCCATGCTCTTCTCAACCAAAAAAGGCTGACTTAGCCATGTACCTAGATATTCTCCATAAAACACACTATTACCCTATATGCATGATGTCACCCACGTTTCACCTCCTTTTTAGATGATAAAGAGGTCGTTGTCCAGACATAAAACCTAACCAAGATTAGGGTCGAACTCACAGGGAATACATAGAGTCAAGACAAATACACTAATAAGCAATCCAAGTAGTTAACCAACTCAATTCCCCGAAGAGGGTTGCAATAATCCATAAGGAAGTAAATGAAACTAACTGTCTCAAGAGACAATCAATAATAGAGAGGAACTAGGGTATTGTGTTCCACATGATTCCCCAACTTAGTATCACCAGATAATCCAATTCTTGTCTAGTGTATAGCATACAAGTTGGTAATTTAAGTTCACCAATCCGTTTGGTCTAAGGTAGGAGGCAAATTTCATTATGTGGCTTGGCCCCTCTCCATAGTGTATAATACTAACCATTACTTATAATTCCCAGTAAAACCTCCCTTTGGCCCAGTTAGGTTGATTAGATAAGAACAAATCAATCGAATCCTGTTAATCAATCTATTTTCCTATTCATTACTATCTTAGTCTAGTCAGTAACTCTAGGAAAGTGCTAATGTTTTCCACTACTAGGAAACATGCAAAATGAAGAGAATTGACAAATACATGCATATACCAAATCTAAAATTGTAGATTATCTGGGTTTACATTGTTAGTTCTTCATGGTTCCCACAACCCTAGTTGTGGATTTAGCTACTCATGCTATTTGTAGATGAAGAAATTATGAGTTCAGAAAACATAATTAAACACTTAAACAATTGAATTTGGCCCAAGAAAATCCATGATAAATGAGAATTACAAGATTGAAGATCAAATTTATCCACAAGTCTTTTATCACATTTTTCTCTCTCAAGTATTGAGTTCTCCAAGTACAAATCCTAAAAAACTCTAAATAATGACGTTCTCCTCTGAAAAATAACATAAAAGTACTTTTTATAGTTGTTACAATTAATTCCTATATAAATTAGAAAAACTGGTCGACAAACTCTACGAAAGCTCTCTGTGACTCATAATGTGATTTACGATTCGTAGCTGGGGTCATGTAATCAGCTACTAGGATTTTGTATTTCTCTACTACGATACAACTTCATAACTTCTGAACTGATCTACGACTTGTACTACATGTTAATAGGCTTCATATTCATCAAATTGTTCCTCACTGGACATCTTCACGAAACCTATCTACACGACTCGTAGAATGCTCTGTGACACATATGCATGTCTAGTTGAGTTGATCTTTAGAAATCATCTCTCACTAGAATTTGTCATGAGCCCCCCCCCCCCAAAGGCTTATAGAATGTTTTACGATCTATAGAGGGTCTCATAAATCATTAAAATCAGCAACTTCTGCAATTTTGCCCCAAATCATAGCCAACCTGTAATCCTGCCAAATCTAAACACAAGAACACATAAAACCCATAAATCTCATATTGAGAACACACAAAATGCTAAGTTTTAATTATCAAAAGTGTTATATAGGGAAAAAATATCACCACTCTTAACTTAAAATTGTTATTTGTCCTCAAGTGATGATGTGTTGTCAAAATACAGAACATTTGATTCCTAAAACTTAGGATTTTTTGTATTCTCAATGCGGATTTTAGGGTTTTTATGTGTTTTTGTGTGTGTTTTTGTAGGGAAGCAGGTTGGCATAATTTTGGAAAAAGTTGCAGGCTTAGCTAGTTTTTTAGGACATACGAGTTCCTCTATGAGTCATAGCTCAGGCTACGAGTCTTAGAGGTTGTCCCGCAGGGATTTCCAGTGCTTAAAGTGAGAGATCTGATAACATGAAGGTCAGCTAGAGCAGACCTAGTTACAACACGTAGTACCCTCTACGAGTCGTGAAGGGATGTCCCGCAGTGACGTCCAGTGTTGATTGAAGTTTGACCAAGAAAGACAGCTGAAGACTACAAGAGGTTAATATGAGTTGTAGAGTAGATTACGACTCGTAATGGTGTTCCATATCAGTGAAGTCCAAAATTAAAGACATTGAGCATGAAAGCACAATTGTGGCTTGTTCAACGAGTTATGAGTCATAACTTTGATTCGTATCAGGCGCCAACCAGTTTTTCTAATTAATTTTGGGACTTGATTATAAATACTATACATAGTATATTTTAGGTTTTTAGCCGTAAGTTTTTACACAGATTATAGAGAGTAGAGAGAATGTGGCAACCCTTATAGGAGGATGCCACTTTTGTACGCTCTAGGCTTACATAACACTAACTAACATATGGAGAATTTAATATGTAACATATTAATCATAATTAAATAATGAATTCAAAATATTTAAAGTTATTGTATTATGCTCTAAAGGTCGTTTAGTTAATTTCTAATTGAAGATTTTGGCGTAAGTACCTTACAAGTAATTTAACCACTATCTTGCGAGATATTTATATATTGCCCCTACTGTTCTAGCACACTTAAAAGTATTACCAATATTAAAGTACAAGGACATAAAATTTTCTAGTTTTTATTTCATACAATCATCTTAACATAACTGGTATTTTAATATAGAAACAAGCTCGCCGGCTCAAATTTAACCAAACAAGCCAAAACTTAAAGTTACAAACCATGGTTCCTTAATTTATACTAGCCTTTCGAATTTATACGTGCATATGCAACAGGAGAATCATGTACATGTCCCAAAACTACTACAATATATATGTCTAGATGCAAATGTGACCTTCTGCACAACTCCCAAAATTTATCTTTGATGGTCATCCTCAAGCATCATCTCGGGTAGTCACTATGATAGAAACAACTATCGCTAAGCATGAAGTTTAGTGGTGTAAAAGCTTTAACTTTAAATCCCTCAATTTACCTCTTTTAACTCAAAGGGCAACACAATTGGAATACAATAAATAGACCCATTGAAAAAATATATCAATAGTATCAAGTAGGATACTTAAAGATCTAAGTATCAATAGTTCTTGGAACAATTTTTACAAGACATTCAAATGACAAGTTTCGCCCAGTATGTAAGTCATGTGACCACACCAATCATAATTAAGTATCAAAAAGGACTAAATCCATGTATCAATAAGGGGGAAACCCAATTATCAAGAGAACCAAGAACCATATTAAGAGTGGTTTTCTAGTTCGAGCATAAAATGGACTGCTTCCATACTTAGGACGAACCAAAAATTCACAATCAAGATGGTAATTGATCCGAACAAGAGGCATGCTAATGGTGACAAAGTCACAGCCACAACAAGGACAAAGTCCACAAGGATGTCAAGTGATCAGGCAATTCGTACAACTAGGCGAATTAAACAAGTTCCTTGCAAGTCCCAAAATAAATCAACACAACTATATAAAATGAAAAGAACATAGCTAAGATACCAAGATAATATTCAAATGTACTAGCAGGTAACAAAGGCACAAGAATAAGTTTTTACATGAACCTGAACCTTTTAGTACACAACTAACCCTAACGAGTTCAAGTCGTGGATCAATACAACGTCTATTTCTTCAATCCATTTCCTTAAGATTGTACAAGAGTGTGAGCACCTTAATACTCATCTACATGATCATTTAATATTTAGAACTTTCAAAAGGTATAAACTATCAAGATAAATGCCAAAACTGAGTCCTATTTCCTACAAATCACAGTCTTCTTGGCAGTTTTACTGCCTTCTAATAAAACTTGATTTTGATTTGGTAAATGGACAAACTAGGCTTCCAGTATACATAAAAACTATAGGTATATGAATATATATTTCAAAAAATAAAGAATCACTTGAAAATACTCTTTGTACAAATATTTATAATCGAAACAGTAACAGCACACCCCCAGGGATTTCTACATCAAAACGCTGGACAGAACTTGTTCTAGCTTGCGTCCACTGTTTTGAATCTATACTACAAAATTAGGTCCCAAATTAAACATAAGAGACATAGATACATGTATTGGGGTTGCAAATAACTAAGAATCATCACAAATTACGGCTCACACATCAAGATATGATTAAAATACTAACAATAGTACATAGAAGACTTCTCAGATAGAAAATTGGCCAGAACTTTCACCGTGTTTCGCGCCTTTTATGGATACTGTACAAGCAGATTCAGATTTTCATGTAAACATAAAGGTTGTAGGTACGTAACTTACTTTACAAAACATATTTACACATTAAAAACAAAGGAATATATGACAAGATATTCCACAATTACTACACACTATGTAATTTAAAAATAGAATTCAACCACTTACCGAAGGTTAGGGGATTTCTCCACTTTACTCCAAGGAACTTATTTATTTTGTGTATGTTTATCAAATATAAGGTTATGAGAGAGTTTATAACGCTTTATAAGATCATTAAATTGAGTTGCTTCGGGGAAAATATATTTTATGTCAAAAGCATCTTAAAAGAAAAATGATCCAATTAGGTAGCTGCCCTAGTTTTCTCTTTTTTCTAAATTATTTATTTATTTGACACAAAATTATTATTAAGACTTGTATAACATGTACAATTGCATAAAACTAAATAAATTTTACTAAAACAAACCCCTCCCTCATTCATTTCTACTATTCAATAAAACCAATTTCTCTAATACACAAACTCAAGTCAAAGAGTTGTGAAGTAGGAGTTGATTTTATCTTGAGTTAATATCTTTCTAAAAGTTAATACATTATTTAATAATAAGAGAATTAGAATTCTCTATCCCTTAAGAAATTTTATATCAAAATATACCTTATGCTAGACTCGAAATAAGTGCAGATATTGGGTCCTCATATCTTCTTCCCTCTCCTAGGTGGCTTCTTCTCTTGAATGGTTCCTCTTAAGTGCCTTTACTAAGGGAATTTTCTTGTTTCTAAGTTCATTATTTCCTGAGCTTGAATATTGGCAGGTTCCTCCTCATACGTCAAGTCTTGATTAACCTTAATGGATTTAACTGATAGGAAATGAGAGGGGTCAGATCAATATCTTCTGAGCATTGACACGTGGAAGAAATTGTGGAACTTTTCCAAATCATATGGTAATGCCAATTTATATGCAACTGGTCCCACTCTTTGAAGTACCGCATAAGGTCCAATAAATTGGGGGTTAAGTTTTCCCTTTTGGCCAAATCACATAATCTTCTTCCATGAAGATACTTAAAAGAATACCTTATCACCAACTTGAGACTCGATATCATGCCTTTTAGGATCAACATATTATTTTTGCCTATCCGAAGTGATCTTTAGACGATCCTTAATCACCTTTATTTGTATTTTGTTTGATGAACAATTTCAGGACCAATAAGTTTTATTTCACCAACTTCACTCCAACAAAGAGGAGTTCGGCATTTTCATCCATATAAAGATTCATAAGGTGGCATTCCAATATTCGATTAGTAGCTATTGTTGTAAGAAAATTCTACTAACGATAAAGGCTTGTCCCAACTACCCTCAAACTCCACGATGCATGCTTGAAGCATATCCTCAAAGATTTGTATCACTTTTTCTGACTGCCCATCTTGTTGAGGGTGAAATGAGGTGCTAAAATTTAACTTGGCACCCAAGGATTCTCACAAAGCTAGACCAAAATCTAAATGTAACCCTTGGGTCTCTGTCGGAGATAATATAGATAGGGATTCCGTTCAGCCTTACAATCTCATCAATTTATAGTTCTGCTACCATCTCAAGTGAATAATCTGTCTTGATTGCTAAGAAGTGAGCACTTTTCATTAATCCATCCACTATCACCCATATTGTATCATGGTTCTTTCTAGTGCAAGGAAGTCCAGAAACATAGTCCATTCCACTATTCTACCAAAGGTGTTGTTTAAGGGTCTGGTACATTTTCGTACCTCCAGGGTGCATGGCATATGATGAAGTGTGTGCTTCCTTCAAGATTTCTCCTTTCAATCTCTCATCATTAGGGACATGAAACCTATTTTGATAAGATAAGACACCTTCCTTGTTAATGAAAAATCATGTTTTTATCCATCTTGAACCTTTTGGTCAGTTTCATAAGTTTCTCATCTAACTTTTGTTCTTCTCTAACTTGCTCAAGCAATACGGGTCTAACCTTCAGTTGGGAAATAATTGAGCCAAATGAATGAAGTGCAATACAAATATTCATTACTCTTAACTCAACAAACAAAGGCAAGGACACGAGGATAGGCTTGCAAAGGACTTTCGACTTAAGGGATCTGCAGCCACATTAGCTTTTTCTGGATGATAATCGATTGTGCAATCATAATCCTTAATGAGCTGAAGCCATCTACGTTGACTTAGGTTCGGCTCTTTTTGTGTACCCAAGTATTTTAGGCTTTTGTGATCGGTGAATATGTAACATCTTTCTCCATACAGATAATGTCTCCATATCTTTAACGCAAATACTGTGGCAATAAGTTCTAGATCTTGAGTAGGATAATTCAATTCATGTGGTTTTAATTACTGAGAGGCATAAGAAATAACTTTCCCTTCTTACATCAGAACACAGCCTAGATCACGATGCCATGCATCATTATATATCAGATACTCCTTGCCCTCCATTGGTAGAGTATGTATAGGAGCTTGTATCAATAAGGATTTAAGAGTTTCAAAGAACTCTTGGCATTTATCACTCCAAATCAACTTTTCCTCTTTCTTCAAGAGTTTTGTCAAAGGGGAGGCTATAATGGAGAAGCCTTTCACGAACCTCCTATAGTATCCTGGTAACACTAGGAAGCTTCTTACTTAGGTTGGACTTTTGGGAGGTTTCCATTCAACTATTGCTTGTATTTTACTAGGATCCACCACCTTCGGCTGACATGATGTGCCCCAAAAAGGTCATTTCATTTAGCCAAAATTCACACTTGGAAAGTTTTACATAAAGTTCTTTCTCCTTCAAAATTTGCAACACAATTCAAAGATGTTTATCATGATCTTCACTACCCTTAGAATACACTAAAATATCATCTATAAAAACTACCACAAGTTGATCTAGATATGGCCTGACTATGCGATTCATTAGATCCATGAATATTGCAGGAGCATTAGTCAATTTGAAGGGCATCACCGAAAATGCATAATGGCCATACCGAGTTCTAAAAGCATTTTTAGGAATATCTTTCTCTCTAACGAGCAGTTGATGATACCCAGACCTCAAATAAATTTTTGAGGATAGATTAACACCCCTCAAATGATCAAATAAATCATCAATCCTTGGCAGTGGATATCTATTCTTGACTGTAATTTTGTTGAGTTGTCTATAGTCAATACATAATCTAAGAGTTCCATCCTTCTTCTTTAAAAATAAAATAGAGGATCTCTAAGGAGAGACACTAGGATGGATAAAACCCTTCTTAAGAAGTTCTTGCAACTGAGTTTTCAACTCTTTTAATTCTGCTGGAGCCATCCTATAAGGAGTAATGGAAATACGAGTATATCCGAGAATAAGCTCGATTGGAAATTCAACTTCCCTTTATGGCGGTAACCCAGGAAGATTTTCTTGGAACACTTCTTGAAAATCGCAGACAAAAGGTATATCTTTAAGACTATGGATCTCCAAGCATATATCAACTATGTGAGCAAGATACGCATCACAACCTTGTCAGATGATCATTTTTGCCAAGGCCGAGAAATAATACTAGATGTGAATGATCTTTCACCTTGTACAATAATATGAGAAAATGCAGGGTCCTTAAAAGTCACATACTTTGATCTACAATCCACCGTTGCATGATATTTATAAATTCAATCCATCCCAATAATAACATCAAAATATTGGAAGGGCATTTCAATAAAATCTGCCAGGAAAACTAGGTCTTTGATCATGAAGGGAGAAGCTCAGTAAATTCAATTACAAACAACTCATTAGCCGAAGGGACTTTCAACTAGCACATTATAATCAAGCCTCACAAATTTCACATTTTTAGGAAAAAAGAGTGATGAACAAATATAAGAATGTGTAGAACCAGGATCAAATAATGTAAATGCACATAAACCAAATAAGTGAAATTTACTAACAACCACGTCTTGGCCATCTTGATCATCCTTTTGTTTCATAGAATAAGCTCTTGCCATAGCCCTTAGCCCACTAGGTTGATTTGCTCGACTTGCTCCAGCCGATTGGATTTTTTTTGTCTTGAACCCCTATTGGTTTGATGAGGAGGAGTAGTAGAAGGCTTCTGACTGAGCTTTTAGTGTGCAAGGAAGGAACCTATTTAGGAGAATCCTTCACTTTATGATCAAAACTACCACAGTTAAAACATACAGCAGAAGCTGTCCTGCAAACACCATATTTATTCTTCCCACATCGTTCACATGTAGGAACACGAGTCCCGCTATGGCCATTATTTGAAATGCTACCTGTGGAATAGTCTGATCTGCTTTGCTTTGATTGAGACGACCTGCTAATACCACTAGCCTTAGAATCATCAAACCTTCCCCTTTGTATGGACCTCTGAAATCTGATATAGCTTTCCCGAGTGTATATTTATGTCTACTTGCTTCTTCCTTATCAAGTCTTTCCTAGGTAAGAGCAGTGGAACCTAATTTACAGAATCTCTTATGTTACAAGATTGCCACATTCTTTCTAATATAATCATTTAAGCTGTCTTCTATTCTCATGTACTTATCTTTCTCCTCTTTAATAATATCTCCAGCATAAGGAGAATGCCTTAGGAGCTTTTGTTGATATTCAACAATAGACATGCCCCGTTGCCTCAAACTTAATAACTCCTTTTTCTTAGCATCATAGTAGGAAGGTGGAACATACTTCATATGAAACTCTGTAACAAAATCATTCCAAGTAAGAACTAGAGGTTTTACCATGGTATTTGAAATACTCACCCACCAATCATAAGCATCCATTTCTAATAGTGAAACAACATACGTAAATTTTGCAACATCGCAATACTCTAATTGCTCAAACACCCTCTCCATGCATTCCAACCATTGTTCAGCTTCAGTGGGATCAACAAAACCTTCAAATTCTACCCACCCATTTTTCTCATTTTCTCGAAGTTTATCCCATTCGGATCATGCATTGCTTTATCCATGTGGTGGAAGAATTTAGCTATTTGTTGGAAAGCAACTGAGTACCATAGCTCATCTGAAGATGTGGGATAAGTCTTACACTTTGGTGTCCCACTTCAAACCCACAAGTACGGGGGTCGTATTGATCCAAGAGATATTCGTCAATCCCTTCTAGTGAACGAGGTTGGGAATAAGAGTTATCTAATCCTTCCTGTGCTTCTATTATAGGTCTATTAGAGGAAGAGGTCATAATTTAATTCCTTCAAAAAAGAAGTTCACATTGTATAAGGGACATGTAGATAATGCATATGCACTTTACAAGCACTAAAGGAACCGATAACATAGCTTGGACCTTTTACAATATAGACAAGTATATAAGTAATTCACATCAAAAGTCCTAGAGTCCTAAGCCTTAGCTCTAGTAACAATACTTTTGGAACCCCTCGAGGAGGATGCCACTTTTGTACGTTCTAGGCTTACATAACTCTCACTAACATCCGAAGAGTATAACTCGTGAC
>JAABOM020000101.1:13427675-13499579 GCA_011800125.2 Solanum clarkiae
TTTAAGGCCGTAATTTCCTTAATTCACCACAAAACATGTATACCCTCGATCCCCTTAAGCGTTAGACGCACATACAGTCCATTAACATGAGATTCAAGCACTTTTAAAAATTTAGCGTCAATTGGTCCAAATCATGTCATGTTTCATTTGCATTGTGCCAATATTGTAAGGTGTGGGGTGTTACAGGTTGATCTAGAATTGGGGTTAGACCCATTCCCCACTCAATTTTGCCTCTTGATCAAGAATATGAAGTTGAATTTTTGATATCACGCAAGGATTTTCAGATATATGAAAATTATGATTTCGGGCACTTTCGAGGCACATTTTCTAGCACTTTTTGGGTTTGTTTCAATATCTCCCCCTTGGGAACATTCGTCCCTGAATGGACAAGAAACATACATAAGAAGAGTAATCATGAAGAATTCAGCCCCAACAAGAATGCAATAATGCACTTAAACATTATTTCAAAAATCTCAACATAAGTGTCAAAATCACCATGAACTTGTCAACATAAACATGAATGCATACATATGACATATAGGGCTGAAACATGAGACATGAAATCACATAGAAGACTTAGAATTAGTATTACGCTTGAGTAGAATGGAAGAAATAGGTAGATCATTTTTTCATGTTTGCTTCGGCCTCCCATGTAGCACTTTCGACTTGTAGATTCCTCCAAAGGACCTTAACGGAAGCCACATTCTTGTTCCTCAACCTCCTCACTTGTCTATCCAAGATCTCTACTGGAACTTCTATATAAGTCAAGTTATCTTCAACAACACCCACAACATCCAATGGGACAATAACATTTGGATCACCCACACATTTCCTCAACATGGATACATGAAAGACCGAATGAACCAAGTCCATTTCACTAGGCAACTCCAACTCATAGGCCACCTTACCAATCTTCCTCAACACCCTATAAGGACCCATATATCTTGGACTCAATTTACCCTTTTTACCAAAACGAACCTGTCACGCTCAAAGTCTCGTTAAGGTGGACTGGCACCCGTTGCTGATAAGGCCCGAGAGAACAACCTGTATCCATGCTCTTTCTGTACATATTATAATGGATTTATTCATTCAACATGTCTTTAAGAAAGTAAGCAGTAATAACAAGCCAAAAGGAAATGCATATGGCTAGGCCATTGGGGCCACAGTGTCTAAAGTATGAGACACACTACACTTTAATTTACATAGTCTACAAAGCCTCTAGATAAGGAAAACTATCTGATAAGGGTCGGGACGGGCCCCGCCTCGACTAACTATACAATCAAAAATTTAAGCTCTAGACACACAAAGCTCCGAAGCAACCTAGAGCTTGGTAACAATAGCTAGATATCCGATACTCCTACTAGCGAGCGCTACTAGCACCTATACCTGCAACATGAAATGCAGGTCCCCCGTAAGGAACGTCAGTATGAGATAATGTACCGAATATATACGGCAGGAAAAATTGTATATTAAGTAACAACTCAAATGAAACTATGCACTAGTATAGGATAAAAGACCACCTTTAGTTACACTGTGGGATCATGTACCTTATATTCTTTTTATTACTTTACCTTTACTGTATAATCTGTGCACAACATGTAATACAAATGACCAGCTGATCAGTAGTAAATCTTTATCAAGATCGGCCCTAGCTAGACTTTTTTCTTTTCACCCCTTGGGCTACCCCCCATGATAGGATCGATCTTGGCTAGGTGATTCTTCTACCCCTCGGGTTATCACCCATCAATAAGCAATATAATTCAATTACTTTTGAGATGACTCTTGTAGTGGTCATAATATTGGAGCTGTAGGACTGTAGATGTAGCAAATGACATGTAAATAATCATACAAGGCAATACGACAATGAAAAGAGTACATTACACAACTAATGAAATGCGTATGAGATGAAACGACTCATGATTTTTATTTAACAACAAGAACCCATGTAACTTGGTATACAAGTATATATGCAGATTTGAAGGTGACTATGTATGGGAGCATATATGTGAAAGAGTTGAGAAAAGATTAATAGTTGGGTAAGGGTTCGTAAGTGCCTTTATGTTCCAAGGAAGAATATAGATTTCATGCCAAGTAATACGAAATCGAGTAGCCTTAGATATCTCGATATATGACCTCGTTATTACCTCGAAGTAACCTCCTTTTCCCTCAAATATTTATCTACAATAGAGTAGGCAATAACACTAGTGTTAGCAGCTAAGAAACACTTCTTGGCAGTCCAATATAATGTAAAAATAAACTTTGGACAGCAACACATAAGCATCGACCCAACGACGTTATTTCATTCCTTCAACCCATAAACATATGTGTCTATTACCCATTCCATATAAATGGTGTATATAGCCTAGTTTAGGTTTGTAACATGCTGGAAACAGTCCACAATTCACAGCACACACCAACTTCACACGACATGCAATTAGGTAGCACAACCTTACGCCATTTCCCTATATCTCGACGTCAACAATTCAAAACTATCTGGACTTTAACCAAACTGTCCTTAACACATCTATAAATAAAAACAACCTTAAAACAGTCTCAGAACAGCACCAAAGTAGTCATGAAGGATATGAGGCAATAGCCTTCCATCCATCAGCCCCAAGTCCCAATCAAAATCACACTTAAGATAGCACAATAAAACTCGTTGTTAAGTGAAACAAAATCAGAGCAGCAACCTTAGATTAATATCTATAACTTAAACAATGTTAGGAACATCAACTTCTCTTTATAATCCAGCCTACAAACCATAGAGAAGTCACTAAAAAAAAGGCAAGTGTGCAGCAACTTTCTAAGCACATGTTGTCCGACCTTTGTTCACAAGCATAACTAGCATATACTTCTTGTTTGTCATGGGATAAGTATAACAAATACATGGTATTTCCACTTACCTTAGTCTTCATGTTGCTAATATACTATTTCTTGCTATGATTATGCACTTTGATTATTGCCTATATCTTGTTGCATTGCATCCTACATACTTAGTACATTCCAATGTACTAATGCATACTCTATGCGTACATGATATCACCATGTAGGAACCGGAGTCCCGCTTGAGCATTTTCACCCATTTTGGGGACATTATTTATAATCTCTTGTTATGTATTATGACTTTCTCTTTGACTTATGTATTGACTATGAGGGTGAGCCCGGTTTCTTTATCTCGGCCTCCACTCTTATTTATGTAGTAGAGGTGTTGTTGGACATGTTATGTATCTATTCTATGAGCTTGACTCTATTGACTCTTGATGTTTATGATATGGAAGTTAATCCTTGTCCCAATTTCCTCTTGTTTACATTTATCTCTTATTGTCATTCTAATTGCTTCCGCAACCATGGATGTGTATTGATACGCTATGAGGCTTGTTTGGGGTTCCTTCGGGTTCACCATTCGCCAGTCACATCTAGGCCCTAGGCTTGGGTCGTGGCAATATGAAGAATTTAATATGTGACCAATAAGTTATATTTAAGTAATGAATTCAAAATAGTTAAAGGTATAGGATCTCATTCTGAAGGTTGTGCAGTTGATTCTAGCTCATGTTTTTGGCGTGAGTACCTTGCAAGTAATTTAAACTACTATATAGCGAGATATTAACACACTGAAAAGCATACCAAAGTTAAAGTTCAAGGACATAAACTTTACTAGTTTTCGTTTCATACAATCATCTTAACATAACTGGTATTTTAATATGAAAAAGCTCGCCGACTCAAATTTAACTAAACAAGCCAAAACTTAAAGTTACAACCCATGATTCCACAATTTACATTAGTCTTTCAAATTTATACATACATATACAACAAGAGAATCATGTACATGTTCCAAAACTATTACAATACATATGTCTAGACGCAAATGTGATCTTCTGCATAGCTCCCAAAATTTATCTTCAATGGCCATCTTCAAGCATCATCTCGGGTACTCCATACGATAGAAACAATCGCTAAGCATGAAGCTTAGTAGTGTAAAAGCTGAAAGCTGAGAACCTTAAATCCCTCAATTTACCCTTCTTAAGTCAAAAGGAAACACAATTGGAATATAGTAAATAGACCAAATGAACAAATACATCAATAGTATCCAGTAGGATATTAAAAGATCTAAGTATAAAGGATTCCTGGAACAATTTTAACACGACATTCGAATGACAAGTTTTGCTCAGTATGTAAGTTATGCCATCACACCAAACATAATCAAGTGTCAAGAAGGACCGAAGCCCTATATCAAAAAGGGTGAAAACTCAATTTATCAAGAGAAGCAAGAACCGTACTAAGAGTGACTTTCTAGGTCGTACATAAAATGGACTACATCCACACTTAGGATAGACCAAAAATTCACAATCAAGATGACAATTGATCTGAACAAGAGGCATGCCAACAAAGTCACAGCCACAAGAAGGACAAAGTTCACAAGGATGTCAAGTGATTAGGCAATTCGTACAAATGGGCGAATTAAACAAGTTCCTTACAAGTCCCAAAATATATCAACACAACCAGATAAAATTACAAGAATATAGCTGAGATACCAAGATAACATTCAGATGTACCAACAGGTAATAAAGGCACAGGAACAATCTTTTACACGAACCTGAACCTTTTAGCACGCTACCAACTCAACCGATTTCAAGTCAAAGATCAATATGACATCCATTTTTTCAATAAATTTCCTTAAGATTGTACAAGAGTGTGAGCATATTAATACTCATTTACATTCTCATTTAACATTCATCACTTTTATCAGGTAGCAAATAACAAGAGAAATGCCAAAACTGAGTCCTATTTTTGCAAATCATTTTCTTCTTGGCAGTTTTACCGCCTTACAACGCAACTAGATTTTGGATTGGTAAATGGATAAACTAGGCTTTCCAATCTACATGAAAACTGTAGGTATATGAATATAGGTTGCAAATAATCAAGAATAACTTCAGAATACTCTTATTTATGATTGAAACACTAACAGCACACCCCCAGGGATTTTTTTGTCAAAACTCTTAACAGAACTTGTCCTGACTTGCGTCTACTGTTTTGAATCCAAAACTACCAAATTAGGTCCCAAAATAAACAAAAGAGTTGTAGATACATTTATTGCAGTTGCAGAGAACTAATAGGCATCACAAATTACAGCTCACACATCAAAATGTTATTAAAATACTAACAATAGCACATAGAAATCTTCTCAAACAGAAAACTTGGCAGAATTTTCACTTTGTCTCATGCCTTCTTATGATACCATACAAGCAAATTCAAATTTTTAAAAAAACATAAAAGTTGTATGTATGTGAATTAGCTTTACAAAACATATTTACATACTACAAACACAACTATATACAACAAGATATTCCACAATTACTACACACTACTTAATTTAAAGATAGAATTCAATTACTTACCAAATGATAGAGGATTTCTTAACTATGCTCCAACGAACTGATGCATTTCGTTTGTGTTTGTGAAAAATAAGGATAGGAGAGAGTTTATAAGGTCTGATAAAGTCAATAAATCGACTTACTTTGGGGGAAACATATTTTATTTTAAAAGAATCCTAAGAGAAAAAATAAAGGTCCAATAAGGTGGCTGCCCTACTTTTCTCTTTTTCCTTATTTATTTGTTAGCACATAATAATTATTATTAAGGATTGTTTAACATGTATAATTGTATATAAGTAAATAAATTTCACTAAAACAAATCCCTTCCTTATTCCTTCCTATGATTCAAGAAAATTGATTTCTCTAACGACACAAACTCCAATTAAAGAGTGGTGAAGTAGGGGTTGATTTCATCTTGAGCAAGTACCCTTTTTAAAATTGACTACATTATTTAGTAATAAGGGCATTACAACTCTCTCCCCCTTAAAAATTTCATCTCGAAATTTATCTTGTGCTAGTCTCGAAATAACTGTGGATATTGGGTCCTCATATCTTCTTCCCTCTCCCAGGTGGCTTCTTCTCCTGAATGGTTCCTTCAATGTACCTTTACTAAGAGAATTTTCTTGTTTCTAAGTTTATTTATTTCTCGAGCTTGAATATGGATAGGCTACTCATCATACATCAAGTCATAGTTAACCTCAATAGATTCAACTGGCAGGACATGAGAGGGGTGCGAACGATATCTTCTTAGCATTGATACATGGAAGACATTGTGGATCTTGTCCAATTTAGGTGGTAATGCCAATTTATATGCAATTGGTCCCACTCTTTCAAGTAATTCATAAGGTCCAATAAATCAGGGGCTAAGTTTTCCCTTTTGGGAAAATATCATAATTTTCTTCCATGGAGATACTTTTAAGAATACCTTATCACCAACTTGATACTCTATATCACACCTTTTAAGATTAGCATATGATTTTTGCCTATCCGAAGCAATCTTTAGATGATCCTTGATCATCTTTACCTTGTCTTTTGTCTGCTGCACAATTTCCGGACCAGTAAGTTTTCTTTCACCAACTTCACTCCAATAAAGAGGAGTCCGACATTTTCTTCCATATAAGGATTCATAAGGAGGCATTGCAATACTCGACTGATAGCTATTATTATAAGTAAATTCTACTAGAGCCAAATGTTTGTCCCAACTACCCTCAAACTCCATGATGCAAGCTCGAAGCATATCCTCCATAATTGGTATCACTCTTTCTGACTGACCATCTGTCCAAGGATGAAATGAGGTGCCGAAATTTACCTTGGTATCCAAGGCCTCTTGCAAGCTAGACCAAAATCTAGATGTAAACCTAGGGTCTCTTCCAGAGACAATAGAGATAGGGATTTCGTGTAGCCTTAAATCTTATTAATGTATAGTTCTGCTAACATCTCAAGTGAATAATCCATCCTGATAGGTAAGAAGTGAGCACTTTTCGTTAATCTATCTACTATTACCCATATTGCATCATGATTCTTTTGAGTGCGAAAAAGTCCAGAAATTTGTCCATTGTTATTCTCTCCCATTTCCATTCTAGCATTGGCAAGGATTGGAGGAGCCTAACTGGAACTTGATGTTCCGCTTTTACTTGTTGACAAACCAAACATTTTGAAATGTACTCCGCAATGTCTTTCTTCATACCATTCCACTAGTAGTGTTCTTTAAGGGTCCGATAAATTTTTGTACCTCCAGGGTGCATGGCATATGATGAAGTATGTGCTTCCTTCAAGATTTCTTCTTTCAATCTTTCATCATTAGGGTCACACCACCTATTTTGATAAGATAAGACACCATCCTCTGTTAATGAAAAATCATATTTTTCTCCATCTTAAGCTTTTTTGGTCAGCTTTATGAGTTTCTTATCCAACTTTTGTGCTTCTCTAACTTGCTCAAGCAATACTGGTTTAACTTGCAGTTGCGAAATAATCGAGCCAGATAGATGAAGTGTAATAAGAGAATTTGTTGCTCTTAACTCAACAAACAAAGGTAATGGACTCAAGGATAGACTTACAAAGGACTTGCGACTTAAGGCATCTACAACCACATTAGCTCTTCCTAGATGATAATCGATTATCCAATCATAATCCTTAATGAGTTCATGCCATCGATGTTGCCTTAGGTTCAGCTCCTTTTGTGTACCCAAGTATTTAAGGCTTTGTGATCAGTGAATATGTAACATTTTTCTCCATATAGATAAGTCTCCATATCGTTAAGACAAATACTATAGCAGCAAGTTCCAGATTATAAGTAGGGTAATTCAATTCATGTGATTTTAATTTCCAAGAGGCATATGAGATAACTTTCCCTTCTTGCATCAGAACACACCCTAGACAATGATGAGATGCATCACTATATATTACATACTTCTTCCCCTGTATTGGCAGAGTAAGTACCATAGCTTGTGTCAACAAGGATTTAAGAGTTTCAAAGCTCTCTTGGCATTTGTCACTCCAGATGAACTTTTCCTCTTTCTTCAAGAGATTGGTCAAAGGGGAAGCTATAGTGGAGGAACCTTTCATGAACCTCCTATACTATCGCTCCAAGACTAGGAAGCTTCTTACTTCGTTTGGACTTTTGGGAGGCTTCCATTCAACAATTGCTTGGATTTTCTTAGGATCCACCTTTACGCCTTCAGCTGACACGACGTGTCCCAAAAAGGTTACTTTATTCAGCCAAAATTCACACTTGGAAAGTTTTGCATAAAGTTCTTTCTCCTTCAAAATTTGCAACATCATTCAGAGTTGCTTATAATGATCTTCACTATCCTTGGAATACACTAAAATATCATCTATAAAAACTACTACAAATTGATCTAGATATGTCTTGAATATTTGATTCATTAGATCCATGAATATTGTGGGAGCATCAGTCAATCCAAATGGCATCACCAAAAATTCATAATGACCATACTGAGCTCTAAAAGTAGTTTTAGGAATATCTTTCTCTCTAATGCGCAGTTGATGATACCCAAACCTCAAATTAATCTTTGAGAATAGATTAGCACCTATCAACTGATCAAATAAATCATAAATCCTTGGTGGTGGATGTTTATTCTTGACTGTTATTTTGTTGAGTTGTCTGTAGTCAATACACAATCTAAGAGTTCCATCCTTCTTCTTTACAAATAAAACAGGGGCTCCCTATGCAGAGACACTGGGATGGGTAAAACCTTTCTCAAGAAGTTCTTTCCACTGAGTTTTCAACTCTTTAAGTTCTGCTGGAGCCATCCTATAAGGAGTAATAGAAATAGGAGTAGATCCTGAAATAAGCTCGATTGGAAATTCAACTTCCCTTTCCGGAGGTAACCCAGGAAAATTTTCTGGGAAGACTTCCGAAAAGTCACACACAATAGTAATATCTTCATGACTAGGGCCCTCCAAGTGTCTATCAACAATGCGAGCAAGATACACATCACAACCTTGCCAGATCATCTTTCTTGCAAACGCCGTAGAAATAGTATTAGATGTCAATGATCTTTCACCTTCTACAATAATATGAAAAAATGCAGGGTCCTTATAAGTCACATGCTTTGATCTACAGTTGTAACGACCCCAAAAAGTGCCTAAAAGTGTGCCTTGGAAGTACCCAAAAACTTGTTTTCCATATATCTAAAAATTCTTTTGGAATTTCGAAAATCCGACTTCCTATTCTTATTCAGGGGATCCAAATTAGGATAACAAGGGTGAAATTTTTCTGCACTGTCTTTTCCGAGTTCACCCAGATTTTTCTATGTATTGGATCTAAGTTTTCCCAGATGTATTTTCACCTATACTTAGACTTATTTCAACCTCATATCACCCTAACCATTCCCCAATATTTCTCCAAACACTTAGACTCATTTCTAACTCTAAATTCAAGTCCCAAACTCAAGGCCAATCTCAAGGATTTCTTCAAGGATCTCACCCAAGCTTCAAAAATCTATTAAAGTCTTCTTCAAGAACTTCACAAAAGCTAAGGTATGTGGTGTTGAACCATTGGGTCCTTTCACCAATGGTACCTAAACCCTCTTTTACTTAATATTACATGATTTAAAGTTGATTTTACATATGGGTCTTGCATGTTGAGAAATTTACTGCATAATGATTTTAGTTCATGAAAGTATGATTATTTTAGCATGTTTTTCGGCTTCAAATCTTGGATCTAATGTTGGATTTGATGAGGGGCTTTGATATGAATGTCTTACGGGTGTTGTAAGTTGTTGATTAAATGTTTTACCTCTGATTTTCTTGCATGATTTCCTCTCTAAATTGCATGCTCTTTTACCCCCATTACACACCCCAAGGTGTTTGATAAAATGTTCGATTATGGTTTCTTCAGAAAATGAAGGTGCAAAGCATGAGATATTATATAAATGATGTTATGATGGTGAAAATAGCTTATTTATATGATATAATTGACTATATGATGATGAAATTAGCTTATGCATATGATGTACTCAGCATTAGACCATGCCCGATCCGAGGGGACAAGAGCTCGGGTAACCTAGAAAGAGGGTTAATACTCATCTCCACCAGGGTGATGGGGTGGCATCATCATCAACCTAGATGGGGGTTTATACTCATCAACCGAGATGGGGGTTCATACTCATCCATCTAGGTGATAGGGAGGCATAATCACCAATCGACATGGGGGTTCATACTCATCCACCTAATTGATGGGGTAGCATCATTAATAACCCCAAGGGGTTCATACCTTGGAAATCTAGCTTGGTCTCTTCTTTACATATGATATCTTGTTTAATATGAGCATGAGTTACTTAAGCATGTTTTTACTTATGCATTGATCATACATGTCATCTTGCTATATTATGCCTATTGCCCATTGTTATGCATGTTGATCATGAAGCTTATCCCTTGTTGTATTGCTTCCCACATACTTAGTACATTCAAACGTACTAATGCATACTCTTACCTACATGATATCACCATGTAGGGACTGGTGCCCAATTTAATCACCCTCCTCCTCCACATGGCTAGACGATGCTATTCCAAGCTTGTTGGTAAGTCCTCCATTTTAGGGACCTCGGTCTAAGTTACTAGTATCCTTGTATTGAGACACTTCCTTATGTTCTATCGACTATGAGGGTGAGCCCGGTAGCTTGTCTTGGCCCCCGCTATATCTATGTGTTAGAGGTGCTTGTTGGACATGTTGTGTACTTATGATCTTTGACTCTTCACACTTAATTATGATATTTATGCAAGCTTTCCCTTAGTCCCATTTTCCCTTGTTCATGTTTCTTATGAAGTTTTATATTGCTTTCGCGACCAAGGATGTCTAATGATATGCTATGAGGCTTGTTTGGGGTTCCTTCAGGTTCCCCATTCGCAGGTCACATCTAAGCCCTAGGCTTGGATCGTGAGAAACTTGGTATCAGAGCACTACATTGATAGATCCGCCAAATGAGAAGGCGGAGTTGGCGACGTACCAACTTAAGGGGGTGGCCCAAATTTGGTTTGATCAATGGAAAGGTAAGAAGGGTAATGACTATGTAGTGCTTTGGGAGGAATTTAAATTGGCCTTCCTTAATTGATTCTTCCCTCTTGAGCTCAGGGAAGCAAAGTTGGTGAGTTTATGAACTTGAAACAAGGTGGTGTGAGTGTGAGGGAATATGCCCTCAAATTTAATCAACTTTCAAAGTATGCTCCTCACTTGGTGGCCGACTCTAGGTCTAGGATGAATAAGTTTATTATGGGGGTTTACGACTTGGTAAGTGGAGAATGCTTGTCCGCCTTGCTTATTTGTGACATGGACTTTTCTCGGTTGATGACATATGCCAAGCAAATAGACGATGAGAAGTTTAGAAAGAAGAGGGGTCATGAGGCCAAGAGGGCCCGGTTTGAGGTAGGTTCCACAAGGGTGTTGGACTTCCACAAGGCCAAAGGCCTCCACATCCTAGGCCACTGGTGTGGGGTGGCTCCTATTGATGTGTGTCCTAGATGTGGGAAGGTCATAGTGGCCCTGTTTGAAGGGTACTAGTACATGCTATAGTTATGGGGAGATTGGTCACAAGAAAGTAGATTGTTCAAGAAACCGTGGCAAGGTTCGAAGTGCAAATGCGGTTCCATTGGGTAAAGGTGGTCCTCAAGGTGGTGCCCCAAGGCACAATCAATTCTATGCTCTACATGGGAGGCAAGGGGTTGGTGAGGTCCCTAATGTTGTTACCAGTATATTAAGAATCTTTGATCTTGATGTATATGCTTTGATTGATCTCGGGGACACCCTTTTCTTTGTTACCCCCTTTGTTACTAGAAAGTTCCATGTCAAATCCGAATTGTTGCAAGAGTCATATAAGGTGTCCACTCCTATTGGTGCATCTATTGTTGCTAGGAGGGTGTATAGAAATTATCTGGTTTGCATCTTGCATAAGATCTTACCTTGTGAATTGTTGAATTAGATATGGTTAATTTTGATATTATTCTTGGGATATATTGGTTGCATGCCTACTATGCTTCTATTGATTGTAGAACCCATAGGATCAAGTTTCAATTCCCAAATGAACCCGTCCTTGAGTGGGATAGTCATGAAGTGGTAGTGAGGGGTAGGTTCATCTCATGCATTAGAGCCCATAAGTTGATTTCAAAGGGGTGTTTGTATAATCTTGTGAGGGTTAAGGATATGGAGTCCAAAGTCCCTTCCATTGAGTCAGTTTCAGTTGTAAATGAGTTTCTTGATGTCTTCCCAAGTGACCTTCCCAGTGTCCCTCCCAAAAGGGAGATAGATTTTGGCATCGATCTCCTTCCCGACACCCAACCTATCTCCATTCCCCTTTACCATATGGCCCCAACAGAGTTGAAGGATTTAAAGGAGCAATTGAAAGATTTGTTGGAGAAGGGATTTATTAAACCTAGCCAATCACCTTGGGGTGCACCGGTGTTGTTTGTAAAGAAGAAAGAAGGGTTACTTAGAATGTGCATTGACTACTGGCAACTCAATAGAGTCACTATAAAGAAATAGATATCCTCTTCCAAGAATTGATGACTTGTTTGACCAATTGCGAGGGGCTATATTTTTCTCTAAGATTGATCTTTGGTCCGGGTACCATCAAGTGAGGGTGAGGGAGTGTGGTATTCATAAGACGGCCTTCCAGACTAGATATGGGCACTATGAATTTGTGATGATGTTCTTTAGATTGACTAATGCACCGGCCATCTTCATGGACCTAATGAATAGGGTCTTCAAGACCTACATTGATTCCTTTGTTATGGTTTTCATTGATGATATTTTGATCTATTCATATAGTAGGGAAGAGCACATGGGCCATGTGAGAGTTGTGTTGCAAAGATTGAGGGAGGAAAGATTATATTCTAAGTATGACAAGTGTGAATTTTGGTTGGAGGAGGTTGCATTCTTGGGTCATATAGTGTCGGGGGATGGTATAAAAGTGGATCCTAAGAAAACTTATGTGATTAGGAATTGGCCTAGACCATTGACCTCATCGGATATTAGAAGTTTCTTGGGCCTTGAGGGTTACTACAGAAGATTTGTGAATGGGTTCTCTCCTCCATTGCTTCTCCTATGACAAAATTGACTCAAAAGAAGGTTAAGCTTTTGTGGACCGATGAATGTGAGAAAAGCTTCCAAACATTGAAAGATAGACTTATGTCCGCTCCTACATTGTCACTAGCGGATGCGCTTGAGGGTTTTATTGTGTATTGTGATGCATCTAGATTTGGTTTGGGTTGTGTGCTAATGCAAAATGGTAAGGTCATAGCCTATGCTTCTAGACAACTCAAGGTACATGAAAAGAACTACCCTACCCATGATCTTGAATTATCCGTCATCGTGTTTGCATTAAAGATTTGGTGACATTATTTGTATGGGATGCATGTTGATGTCTTCACTGATCATAAGAGCCTTCAATATGTCTTCACTCAAAAAGATCTCAACTTGAGACAAATAAGGTGGCTAGAACTCCTTAAGGACTATGACATGAATGTGCATTACCATCCGGGTAAGGCAAAAGTTGTGGTAAATGCTTTGAGACGGGTGTCCACGGGTAGCCTAGCTCATGATAATGGTGGTGAAAGGAAGATGGCTAGGGAGGTGCATAGGTTGGCTAGATTGGGGGTGAGGTTGGAAGATGTGGGTAATGGTGTTGTTGTGGTTGATGGTTCTGAATCTTTTTTGGTTGATGAGGTGATATAAAAACAAGATCTAGACTCCTCCTTGCTTGAATTGAAGGCCTTGGAGAGAGAGGGCAAAATAGAGGTTTTCTTACAAGGGGAAATGGGGCCTTTAGATACCAAGGTAGGTTGTGTGTTCCATGTGTTGATAGTTTGAGGGAGAAAATTCTTGATGAAGCCCAGAATTCCTCTTATTCTATCCACCTCGGTTCCACCAAAATATATAGAGACTTGAGGGATGTGTATTGGTGGGGAGGCATGAAGAGGGACATTGCCAAATTTGTTTTCGCTTGCGATAGTTGCCAACATGTCAAAGCCGATCGTCAAAGGATGGGTGGCCTAACCCAAGACATAGAGATTCCTATTGGAAGTGGGAGATAGTTAATATGGATTTTGTGGTTGGATTGCCCAGGACTAGAAAAGATTTTGATTCAATATGCGTGGTGGTTGATAGGATGACAAATCAGCTCACTTTCTACCGGTGAATACTACATATGCGGCTGAAGAGTATGCAAGGTTGTATATCCATGAATTAGTGAGGTTATGTGGGGTTCCTTTATCCATTATATATGACCGTAGTGCACAATTCACTTCACACTTTTGGAGGTCCTTTCAAAAGGGTCTTGGTACCAAAGTTCATCTTAATACGGGCCTTCCACCCTCAAATGGATGGCTAAGACGAAAGGACAATTTAAACACTTGAGGATATGCTTAGGGCATGTGTCTTGGAGCTTAAGGGTAGTTGGGATGACCATCTTCCATTGATTTAGTTTGCCTACAACAATAGTTATCACTCTAGCATTGGTATGGCTCCTTTTGAGGCTCTTTATGGGAGACGTTGTAGATCACCGGTGGGATGGTTTGAGGTTAGAGAGGTGGCTTTATTGGGGCCAGATCTGGTTATGGAGGCTCTTGAGAAGATTAAGATAATTAGGGAAAGGTTGAGGACAGCCCAAAGTCATTAAAAATTCTACGCCGATGTAAGAAGGAAAGACATAGAATTCTAAGTAGGTGATCGGGTCTATTTGAAGGTTTATCCATTGAAAGGTGTGGTCCGTTTTGGTAAAAAGGGAAAGTTGAGCCCAAGGTATGTTTGTCCTTATGAAGTGCTAGAGATGGTTTGCAAGGTAGCTTATGAGTTGAAGTTGCATACCATGTTTCTATGTTGAGAAAGTGTGTTGGCAATCCTAATGCCATTGTACCTCTTGATGTTGTGGGTGTTGTTGAGAATAACTTGACTTATGAGGAGGTTCCGGTTCAGATCTTGGATAGGCAAATAAAGAGATTGAGGAACAAAAAAGTGACACCTGTTAAGGTCCTTTGGAGGAACCAACAAGTCGAAAATGCTACATGAGAGGCCGAAGCGGACATGCAAAGGCAGTATCCTTATCTTTTCCATTCCACTCAAGCCTAAGGTACTAATCCTAAGTCCCATATGATGATTTCACACTTAAGTTGAGGATTTGAAAATGGTGTTTTACATGTTATATTGAATACTGGTTGGGCCTGATTTGTCCATGATTATGCTTGTCTTGTGAGTCTCTTCTACATTCGGGGACGAATGTTACCAAGGGGGAGATATTGTAACGACCACAAAAAGTGCCTAAAAGCGTGCCTCAGAAGTACCTGGAAACTTGTTTTCCATATATCTAAAAATCCATTTGGAATTTTGAAAATCCGACTTCATTCGCTTGTTCAAGGGTTCCAAATTAGGGTGACAAGGGTCCAACATCTATTTTAAAGCAAAGGAATCGAATTATGAAATTTGCACTTAGTGCAAATTTCAGTGGGCATTCGCCACCTCTCCGCAGCGCGGAGAGGTGTTATTTCTGCACTGTGTTTTCCTAGTTAGCCCAGATTTTTCTAGGTGTTGGACTTAAGTTTTCCCAAACGTATTTTCACCTATACTTAGCCTTATTTCAACATCATATCACCCTAATCATTTCCCAATATTTCCCCAAACACTTAGACTCATTTCTAAACCTAAATTGAAGTCCCAAACTCAAGGCCAATCTCAAGGATTTCTTCAAGAATCTCACCCAAGCTTCAAATATCCATTAAAGTCTTCTTCAAAAACTTCACAAACGCTAAGGTATGTGGTGTTGAACCATTGGGTACTTTCACCCATGGTACCTAAACCCTTTTTTACTTAATAATGTATGATTTAAAGTTGATTTTACATGTGGGTCTTGTATATTGAGAAATTTACTGCACAGTGATTTTAGTTCATGAAAGTATGGTTCTTTTAGCATATTTTGAGCTACAAATCTTGGATCTAATATTGGATTTGATGAGGGGTTTTGATGTGAATGTGTTAGGGGTGTTGCAAGGTGTTGATTAAAGGTTTTACCTCTGATTTTCCCGCATGATTTCATCTCTAAATTGCATGCTCTTTTACCCCCATTACACACCCCAAGGTGTTTTGATAAGATGTTCGGTTATGGTTTCTTGAGGAAATGAAGGTCCAATGCATGAGATATGATATGAATGATGTTATGATGGAGAAAAGATCTTACATATATGATATAATTGATTATATGATTATGAAATGAGCTTATGCATATGATGTACTCTATATAAAGTATTGCATTAGACCATGCCCGATCCGAGGGGACAAGTACCCGGGTAACCTAGAATGAGGGTTAATACTCATCTCCACCAGGGTGATAGGGTGGCATCGTCATCAACCTAGATGGGGGTTTATATTCATCAACCGAGATGGGGGTTCGTACTCTTCCACCTAGGTGATAGGGCAGCATAATCACCAACCAAGATGGGGTTCATACTCATCCACCTAAGTGATGGGGCAGCATCATCACTAACCCCTAGGGGTTCATACCTTGGAAAGCTAGCTTGATCTCTTCTTCACATATGATATCTTATATGAGCATGAGTTACTTAAGCATGTTTTTACTTATGTATTGATCATACATGTCATCTTGCTATATTATGCCTATTGGCTATTGTAATGCATGTTGATCTTAAAGCTAATCCCTTGTTGCATTGCATCCCACATACTTAGTACATTCAAATATACTAACGCATACTCTTGCCTACATGATATCACCATGTAGGGACCGGTGCCCAAGTTGATCATCCTCCTCCTCCACGTGACTAGATGGTGCTATTCCAAGCTTATTGGTGAGTCCTCCATTTTGGGACCTCGATCTAAGTTATTATTATCCTTGAATTGAGACACTTCCTTATGTTCTATTGACTATGACGGTGAGCCATAGGTTGTCTTGGCCCCGCTATATCTATGTACTAGAGGTGCTTGTTGGACATGTTTTATACTTATATATGAGCTTTGACTCTTGACTCTTAATTATGATATTTATGCAAGCTTTTCCTTAGTCTCATTTCCCCTAGTTCATATTTCTTATGATGTTTTATATTGCTTCCGTGACCAAGGATGTGTAATGATATGCTATGAGGCTTGTTTGGGATTTCTTCGGGTTCCCCATTCGCTTGTCACGTCTAGGTCCTAGGCTTTGGTCGTGACAACATCTAATCCATCCCAATAATAACATTAAAATCTTTGAAGGGCATTTTAATCAAATCCACCGGGAAAACTAGGTCTTTGATCATGAAGGGACAAACTTGGTAAATTCAATTACAAACAACTTGGTAGCCCAAGGGATTTTCAACTAGCACATCATAATCCAGCATCACAGATTTCATATATTTAGGAAGAAAGAGGGACGAACAAATATAAGAATGTGTAGAATTAGGATCAAACAATGAAAACACACATAAGCCAAATAAGTGAAATTTACCTACAACCACATCTTGTCCATCTCGATCATCCATCTGTTTTATAGCATAAGCTCTTATCGTAGACCTTGGCCCAATAGGCTGATTTGCTTCACTTTCTCCAGCCGCTTGGATTTTTTTGGTCTTGCGGGTCTATTAGTTTGGGGAGGAATAGTAGCAGGTTTTTGAACTGAGCTTTCAGTGCACAAGGAAGGAATCTGTTTAGGACAGTCTTTTACTTTATGATCAAAACTGCCGAAGTTAAAACATGCACCAGAAGCTCTCCTACAAACACCATAATGATTCTTCCCATATTGTTCACACGTAAGAGCACGAGTCTTGCCTTGACCATTATTTGGAGTGCTACCTGTAGAATAATCTGATCTACTTCTTGGGTTGTGGTGACTTGGTAATACCACTAGCCTTAGAATCATGAAACCTTCCCCTTTTGTATGGACCTCTGAAATCTGATCTAGGTTTTTGGAGCTTATTTTTATGTCTACCAGCTTCTTCCTTACCAAGTCTTTCCCAGGTAAGAGCAGCGAAAATTAATTTTAGAAGTTCTCATGTTGTAAGAATGCTACATTCTTTCTAATAGAATCATTTAAGCCGTCTTCAAATCTCCTGCACTTTCTTTCTCTTCTTTTATAATATCTCTAGCATAACAAGAAAGCCTTAAGAACTTTTTTTAATATTCAGCAATGGACATGCCCCGCTGCATCAAACTTAGAAACTCCTTTTTCTTAGCATCACAGTAGGCAGACGGAACATACTTCATATGAAACTCCTTAACAAAATAATTCCAAGTAAGAACAGGAGGTTTTACCTGGGCATTTTGGAACACTCACCCACCAATCATAAGCATTCTTTTGTAATAGTGGAACAACATACTTAAATTTTACAACATCTGAACAATCTAATTGCTCAAGTACCCTCTCCATGCGCTCAAGCCATTGTTCAGCATAAGTGAGATTAACAAAACCTTCGAATTCTACCCCACCCATTTTCCTCATTTTCTCGAAGTTCATCCCATTAAGATCATGCATTGTTTCATCCATGTGATGGAACAATTCATCCATTAGTTGGAAAGCTCTGAGGATATGTCTTACACCTTGGTTTCCCACTTCAGACCCACTAGTGCGGGGAACGTATTGATCTGAGAGATGTTCGCCAACCCTTTCTAGTGGATGAGGTTGGCAATAAGAGTTATCTAATCCTTCTAGTGCTGCTTCCTTAGGTCTATTAGAGGAAGAGGCCATAACTTAAATCCTTCAAAAGAGAAGATCACATTGCATAAGGGACATGTACATGATGCATATGCACTTCACCGACACTAAAATATTATTAATCATATCAATGAACAAATAATGTAGCTTGGACCTTTTACAAAATAGATGAGTATACAAGATATTCACATCAAAAGTCCTAGAATCACAAGCCGGGCTCTGATACCAACACTTGTGGCAACCCTCGCGGGAGGTTGCTACTTTTGACATCCTAGGCTTACGTACCACTTACCAACATATGAAAAATTTAACATGTGACTTATTAATCATATTTAAATAATGAATTCAAAATAGTTAAACATATAGAATTTTGTTCTGAAGGTTGTGCAGTTGATTTTAGCTCAAGTTTTTGGCATGAGTACCTTGCAAGTAATTTAAACTACTATATTGCGAGATATTTATATATTGCCCAAACTATTGTAACACGCTGAAAATTATTACCAATGTTAAAATACAAGGACATAAAATTTACTAGTTTCGTTTCATACATTATCTTAACATAACTAGTACTCGTCGACTCAAATTTAACTAAACAAGCCAATACTTAAAGTTACAACCCATGGTTCCATCATTTACATTAGCCTTTCAAATTTATACATACATATGCAATAGGAGAATCATGTACATGTACCAAAACTACTACAATACATATGTCTAGATGTAAATGTGATTTTCTACATTGCTCCCAAAAAATTATCTTCAATGGCCATCCACAAACATTGTCTCGGGTACTCCCTACGATAGAAACAACTATCGCTAAGCATGAAGCTTAGTGGTGTAAAAGCTAAAAGCTGAGAACCTTAAATTCCTCAGTCAAAGGGAAACACAATTAGAATATAGTAAATAGACCAAATGAACAAATACATTAATAGTAACTAGTAGGATATTTAAAGATCAAAGTATCAAGGGTTCCTGGAACAATTTTAACATGACATTTTAATGACAAGTTTTGCCCAGTATGTAAGTCTTGCCATCACACCAAATATAATCAAGTATCAAGAAGGACCGAAGCCCTGTATCGAGAAGGGTGAAAATTATCAAGAGAACCAAGAACCATACTAAGAGTGACGTCTAGTTCATACATAAAATGGACTGCATCCACACTTAAGATGGACCAAAAAATCACAATCAAGATGGAAATTGATCCTAACAAAAGGCATGCCAATGGTGACAAGGTCACAGCCACAAGAAGGACAAAGTCCACAAGGATGTCAAGTGATCAGGCAATTCCTCCAGATGGGCGAATTAAACAAGTTCCTTAAAAGTCCCAATATACCTCAACACAACCAGATAAAATGACAAGAACATAGGTGAAATGCCAAGATAAAATTCAAATGCACCATTAGGTAACAAAGGCACAAGAACAAGTTTTTACACGAACCTGAACCTTTTAAGATGCAACTGACCCTACCGATTTCAATTCGTTGATCAATACGACATCCATTTTTTCAATCAATTTCCTTAAGATTGTACAAGAGTGTGAGCACATTAATACTCATTTACATTCTCATTTAATATTCAGCACTTCTAACCCATAGAAACTAACAAGAGAAATGCCAAAATGGAGTCCTATTGTTGCAAATCAGGTTCTTCTCGGCAGTTTTACTGCCTTGCAATGCAAGTAGATTCTAGATTGGTAAATGGACAAAACTAGGCTTTCCAGTCTAAATGAAAACTGTAGGTATATGAGTATATGTTTCAAACGATCTAGAATCACTTCAGAATACTCTTTGTATAAGTGTTTATGATCGAAACACTAACAGCACACCCCCAAGAATTTTTATGTCAAAATTGTGGACAGAACTTGTCCTGAATTGTTTCCACTGTTTTGATTCTAAAACTACCAAATTAGGTCCCAACATAAACATAAGAATTGTAGATACATGTATTAAGGTTGCAAAGAACTAATAAGCATCACAAATTACGGCTCACACTTCAAGATGTTATTAAAAATACTAACAACAGCACATAGAATGCTTCTCAGATAGAAAACTTGGTAGAACTTTCATTGTGTTTCACGCCTTTTTTGGATACCATGCAAGAAGATTTGATTTTTACATAAGCACAAAAGTTGTAGGTATGTTAATTAGCTTTCCAAAATATATTTACACACTACAAACATAGCTACATACAATAGGATTCCAAAATTAATACACACTACTCAATTTAAAGGAAGAATTCAATCACTTGCCAAATGATAGTGGATTTCTTAACTATGCTCCAATGAACTGATGTATTTCGTGTGTGTCTTGAAAAATAAGGATAGGAGAGAGTTTATAAGTCAATAAACCGACTTACAATAAGGATAGGAGAGAGTTTATAAGTCAATAAACCGACTTACTTTGGGAGAAAACATATTTTATCTTAAAAGAATCTTAAGAGAGAAAAAAAGGTCCACCTTTTCTCTTTTTCCTTTCTTATTTATTTGTTCACACATAAACTCCATTTAAAGAGCCCCTCCCTTATTTCTTTCTATGATTCAAGAAAATCGATTTCTCTAATGACACAAACTCCAATTAAAGAGTTGTGAAGTAGGGGTTGACTTCATCTTGAGGGAGTACCCTTTTTAAAAGTGACTACATTATTTAGTAATAAGAGCATTACAATGTCACACTCCCTAACTTTCACTTGGTGATACCCGAATTGAAGATCAATCTTAGAGAACTGACTAGCCCATTGAAGTTGGTCAAACAAATTATCAATCTTTGGTAAGGGATACTTATTCTTGATGGTGACTCTATTAAGTTGCCGGTAGTCACTACACATTCTAAGGGAGCCATCTTTCTTCTTCACAAACAACACTGATGCACCCCAAGGTGAGTGGCTAGGCTTAATAAAACTTTCTCCAACAAGTCCCTCAATTCCTCCTTCAACTCCTTTAACTCCACTGAGACCATACAGTAAGGGGGAATAAAAATGGGTTAAGTATCGGGGAGGACGTCTATGCCAAAATCTATTTCCCTTTCGGGAGGAACACCAGAAAGGTCATTAGGAATGACATCAAGAAACTCATTTACTATCGGAACCGACTCTAAAGGAAGGACTTTGGACTCAACATCCTTAACTCTCATAAGATGATAGAGACACCCCTTAGAGATCAACTTTTAGGCTTTAATGCAAGAGATAAACCTACTCTTGACCACCACTCATGACTCTCCCACTCAAGAGGCATAAATAAGCATGCAAGCAGTCCATCCCAAGAATGACATTAAAATCCATCCTATCCAACTCAACAAGATCACAAGGCAAAAAGTTATGCAAAATGCGAACAAAACAATTTCTATAGATCTTTCTAGCAATAATAGATGCATCAATGGGAGTAGAAACCGCATAAAGTCTCACACAACAATTCAGGCTTAACATGAAATTTTTTGGCAACAAAAGGAGTAACAAAAGAAAGAGTGGCACCCGGCACTATCAATTGCATACACATCAGAATCAAAGACTTTTACCATACCGGTGACGATATCGGGCACCTCATCAATCCCTTGTCTCCCTTGGAGTGCATAGAACTGAATGTACCTTGGGGCACCACCTTGTTGACCTTCTTTCCCCCAAAGGAACAGCATTAGCACCCTGGCCTGATGGACGAACATCTTTACCCCTGTTGCGATTATGTGGACAATCCATTACCTTATGCCCCACATACCCACAACTATAACAAGCACCAGTATACCTCAAGCATGGGCCACTATGACCCTTACCACATTTTTGATACATAGCATTAGGCGCCACACCGCCACCACCTTGGTCCCTTGGGTAGTCATTGATAAAACTCCCATTAGGAACATGAGAAGACCCTTGGCCTTAGTGAAGCCGACCACTCTTGGGCGTTTGGAACCTCCCATCAAAACAGGCCCTCCTAGCCTCATTACACATCCTCGTTCTCAATTTCTCCCCTTCCAATTGATCGGCATAAGTCATTAGGCGGGACAAGTCCATGTCACTAATCAATATAGCGGGCCGGCACTCCTCATTCACCAATTCGAATACTCCCATCATGGACTTCTTCATCCTAAACCTCGGCTCGGCAACCAAATGTGGAGCATATTTAGAGATTTGGTTGAACTTGAGGGCATCCCTCACACTCACTGATCCTTGCTTCAAATTCATGAACTCCATCTTTTTGGCCTCCCTAACCTCAGAAGGGAAGAATCGGTTATGTAAAGCCGCCTTAAACTCCACTCAAAGAATCATGGTTGATCCCCTTCTCCTCCTTCCATTTAAAATACCATATTTGAGCCACCCCCTTGAGTTGGTAGCCGCCAACTCCACCTTCTCTTCCAATCTCACACCCATAATAACCAACACTTTATATAGCAAACAGAGATGCCACTTTCAATGATGGACACCGGCCCTTGTGTTAAAGTAGCATCGAGTTTCGCTTGGAAACCGGCAAGTTTCGAGTTTCCAAATAAGTGGTACCCTTTCTTTAGAGTCCGGTAGGTCAATTAAGTTGCCTAAATCTCTTCCTTATCTGCTGCTCTATAGCTGCCTTCCTCGCTTCGTCGTCGGCTTTCAGAGTTGTGAACCTTATCAACAAATTCTTAAGGGTCCTCATCCACCTAAGACCCATAGAACTCCAGTGGGTTCATCCTCATAAAGTCCCTCAACTGAGATGCCAAAGTAGGAGCATGAGGGGCTTGGGCCCCTTGATTGACTTGATTAGCCATGGCTTGAGCTAGCAAGGTGAGAGCATCCTGGACTCTCCATGAGCTGGTTGTTCCTCGGGTGTGTGGGCTCTTCATCCTCTTATGTTTGGCATGATCTAGCATAGGAAAGAACAATCGTTGGGGGGCGGGAACCTTACCTTAACTTTTATAGCACGACATAAAGTAAGACGAAGGGAAACATTTCTTAAAATGCCTTATAGTCTCATACTCATATTTGTGGAGCAAAACACAACCATGAATAAGAATCTAATCTATGTGGAGTGTTAGATGCTGAGGACTATTAACAACCTAGTCCTCTGATACCAAGTTTTCATGACCCAAGCCTAGGGCCTAGACATGACACGGGGAATGGGGAACCCGAAGGAATCCCAAGAAAGCCTCACAACATATCATTACACATCCTTGGTCGCTAAAGCAATTAAAGAGCAATAAAAGAATAGAAATAAGGGCAAAGGGACTAAGGAAAGACTTTCATAACATAAACATCAAAAGCATGCATCAATTTAGGATCAATACATAACTTGTCTAACAACACTTCTAAAACATAGAATTAAGTGGGGGCCAAGACAACTTTCTGGGCTCACCCTCATAGTCATAAGCATCCATCAAAAGAAAGAGAGTCTTTATACATAGCATAGTACCAAAGACATTGTCTCCGAAATTGAGGACTCACCAACTTGCTTTGAGATAAATTGTACTAGCCACATGGAGAAGGAGGAGATCAAGTGGAGCTCCGGTTCCTACATGGTAACATAATGTAGGCATAGAGTATGCAATAGTACATTTGAATGTACTAAGTATGTAGGATGTAATGCAACAAGAGATAGACAACATGATCTAAATCTATATTTAGGAAAAACAATGAGCATATAGCAATATGGCATGCATGAATGATGCTTGTAGTAAAATATGCTTAATAGAACATTTTACAGGTATTGGAATAGACCATCACTAGTAACCAAGTCCTACCATCTCCTCGGAGAGGCGATTGAGATATATACCCCCCTAATATGGTAGCATCGGCCTACCACCCTCGAGCGATGCGATTGAGGTATTAAGCCACCAACATGGTCGCACGGTCCTACCACTCCCGGCGCTAGGCGATTGAGGTATATACCCCCCAGCATTGTAGTTCGAGCCTATTACCTCCCGAACAAGGCAAATGATCAACTTCTAACACTATAGATACCATTCATGAAATCAACACATATACACATCCTTTTCATCATCATAAAATCATTTAACTCACATACCATGTATTAGGCCTTCAACAACTCAAGAAGCATTAACCTGACATTTTATCAAACACTTGGTAGATGTGTAATACTAGTATAAACCATGCACTTGAAGAGTGAAATCATGCAAGTAAATTCAATGTAAAATCACCCACCAACACTTGGTAGTACCCTCATGCAATATGTATCAAAACCCTTCATCAAATCTCAAGACAGATCAAAGATTCATAGCTCAAAACATGCTTAAACAGTCACACTTTTATGAAACCCCAACATAGTTCATAGTCATTAATAGAAGACCCATAAGTAAAATCAACTTAGAAACTAGTAATTTCGGTAAAAAGAATGCTTGGGCACTATGGATGAAAGGATCCAATAGTTGAAACCCACATACCTTAGCTTTGGAGAATTCCTTGATGAAGTTTGGGTTGGGAACTTAAAGATTGAATGAATTCCTTAAGATTTGGAAGGAGATTTGGTACTTGAATTTTGAGTGAAATATTTGTCTAATTGTTTGGGAGAGTATTGGGGAATGTCTTGTATGATATGAAAGTGACATATGGCTAAGTATAGGTTATTTCACATAAAGGAAGACTTAGGCCCAAGACCCAAAAGCCTTAGACCGAAATGAAAACTGAACAAAAATAATACTATGGCGTGCCCCAGCTGTGTCATGCTAAGGGCGCGCACTGCTCACTGTAAATTGCAACTTGTGAAATTCAAAGTTTGATACGGTTGCTCTAAAATCAGGATTAGAACCATTTCCCACTCAATTTTTTCCCTAATCAAGAATATGAAGTTGAAATTTTGATATCACGTACAGATTATGACATATATGGAAATTATGATTTCGGCCACTTTTAAAGCACATTTTCGACCACTTTTTGGGGTCATTTCATAAAATATCTTGACAAGGATTCATAAGTCATTGATAGTCTATTACATGGTTTATAAGTAAAGTGGCTTATGATGATTAAGGGCTTGCATTTATTCATTGAATTCACGAAAAGTACTACCATGTATCGGGGTAGATAACTCGACCACCTTGTGACATGCTCATACTACCATGTTGAGGGGTAGATATCTCGACCACCTTGTTAGGGGGTGGCATGCCCATACTACCATGTTGAGGGATAGACACGTCGATCACCTTGTTGGGGGGTGACATGCCCATACCACCATGTTGAGGGGTGGATGCCTCAATTACCTTCAGGGGATAACATGCCTTGGATTCCCATTAGCAGTTGCTCGGTCTATGATTATGGTCTTTTCCCACACATATAATCTATATTTGCAAGTTATATGATTTACAAGCATGTGTTGCCTCACGCATTGATCATGCATGTTATATTGATATTATACCTATCCATTGCTTATGACTATGCATTTTGACTATGTTGGCTTATGTCTTGTTGCATACATACTTAGTACATTCAAACGTACTAATGTATACTTTATGCCTAGATGATGTTACCATGTAGGAATCGAAGCACCTATCGATCATCCTCCATGTGGGTAGTTTTGGCATTTTGGAAGATAAGCTTTCTTAAGTCCTTAAGTCTAGGGACACTAGCTATGCTACTCTTACTAGTTGATATCTCTTTTTGTTAAATACTTGATACTTTGAGGCCGAGTGCGGAAAGTGTCTTGGCCACCGCTATAATCTATGTTAGAGGTGTCGTTGGAAAAATTCATGTACTTATGATATGACCTTGACTCTTGAGTATTTTATGATTATCAAAGACTTACCTTAGTCTCGTTTCCCCTATTTATACCTTTTGTTGTATTTATTTTGCTTCCGCAACCAAGGAATGTGTGATTGATATGCTAAGAGGCATGTTTAGGGTTCTTTCGGGTTTCCCATTCACCGTGTCACATCTAGGACCTAGGCTTGGGTCATGACCCCATTAATGATGAACAACCGAAGAAAAATGGTTTAGGCTAGATATGGGAGTTATTACCAAAGGGAAATGGTTTCGGCGGATGTATGGTCAATATTTCGCCCCCATCAGTTCCGTCTGAGGCAGTCATCTGGTCAATGGATGTGTATCGGAGGATACACATGAATCATGATTATTTTAACATAGCATCGCATTATTCATATCTCATGGCATACACTCCATCTCATACTATATCTAATTAATATTAGCTATATATTATTTATGAGATAGTATACGTATTGTATTCCTAATTTTGAGTAAGTGTTGTATCTACTTATATACTTGTTCTAATGATACATTATGCCGGGTGAAGAGTAGAATTGTACTCATTGTGAAATGTATGTTATATTGTGCTAGGGCTTTTTTGAGTCCAATGTTGTAGTTCGGCAGATTGTGGTTAGGGTTTAAGGAGTTACTTGTATTCTTCATTTCTTTACTTTAGGTTAGTTCCGCTTGTTGAGTTCCCTGTTGTTTGGTGCGACCCCTTGCTACATTTTGTACGTTGTGAGCTCGGTCCATCCTGCTAGACTTTTTTCTTGTTGGATCAAGGTAGTCGCCTATGTCTTCAACAAGCCTTGAGGATTCTACTTCATGTTCTAGTTCTATTTGAGGACTAGACATTACGTCTTTGTATGTCATTTGAGTAATCTATACTTAGAGGCTTGTACATCTAACACCAGTTCTGGGATGTTTTTAGCGTGTTATCTTTCACTTATCTACAATATTAGATTGTTATGCTCCACTTATATTGTGACTGTTAAGTTGTTTATGTTTTTGGCTAATTCAGCTTGGTGGATTGGGTGAGTGCTCACACTCGAATTTCAGACCATGACAGATTTCTTTCTTCTTGCATTCCACTTCTTTTATTATCTTGATTTTTAGCATATCTTCTATACATGTGATGCATCCTTCCTTATAGAAAAATTTACATTTTCCCCATTTTTCCCTGCTAGGGTGCCATTCACATATAGTATATTGATTACTATCTATCCCTTTGTTTCTTTCAAATTCATGACAACACTCTTGGAAAAAATTTACCACTGCGCTCGCTTATATTTCTTCTAAATTTAGGTTGCTCACTTCTAATCTGATTTCGTTTATTAAGTATTTTTGCTCTAAGTTGGAGGAGTCTAATTGTGGTCTCTTGGCTGGCTCTATACTAACAACAGAGTATATACTTTCACTATCTGACATATATTCATCTACATTTATTAGTATTTCTTGAAAATCTTTTGTTAGTTGTGAATTTTTTGTCTGACTATTGTTTCTTTTTCGACATACATTTGCCAAATGTTCTATGCTAACACAAGTAAAACGTTCTAGTTTATTTCTATAATTTCTATTAGTTTTATATTTTCTAACAAGTCTATTTCTATCTAGATATGTTCTTTTAGCTGATGAATTTCTTAGGTAATACTTACTTTTATTATATGTATTCAGATAATATAACCTATTGAAACGTCCCAAAATGTGCTTTAGAAATGCCCACAACGTAATTTCTATATATCTCCAAATCCGTGCATGATATCAAAAATCCGACTTCATATTATTGATCAGGGGCAAAATTGAGTGGAAGATGGGTATAGGCCGGATTTTAGAGGACCCATAGAGAAAATTGATTTTCGCTAATTTTTCGAAAAAAGTAGTGTGTGATGGCTCCGCGATGTGGACCCATCACGGAGCAGTGTTAGCTCCTCCTTATTATCTATTTCGGCCTAAAGGTATTAGATTCATGACCTCATGCCCATTTACATATGAAATATCCTATACTTAGCCATTTTTCAACTCTATATCACTCAAGACCCTCTCTAAAGCCTCTCAAACGCTTTATCAAAATTTTCATTCAAATTTCAAGGATTTCAAGCCTAACTTTGGAAGTCAAGGATTCTCTTCGAGCTCCAAGTTCTCTTCAAGCTCATCTCAAGAAAATCCAAGTTTGAGGTATGTGGGTTTCATCTATTAGGTCCTTTCACCCATGGAGCCCAATCTTTCTTTTTATAAAAATTGCATGTTTTCAAGTTGTATCATCTATGGGTATATTTTATAATGCATTATTAGTATAAATTATGTTGGGGTTTTATGAAATGTTGATTTATTATGCATTACTATCTATTTCAAGCTTGTACTATGAATGTGTTTTGTCTATTGAGACTATGCATGTTTTGAGCTATGAAACTATGATCTATTATGAGATTTGATGATATATTTCAAGGTACTCTACATGAGGGTTTTACAACATGTTGGTGGGTTGATTTGTATTGAGTTTTCTCACATTATTTCACTCTTGAATTACTTGGTTTTGAACTAACATGATGAAACCACCAAGTGTTTGATAAAATGTTAAGTCAAGAATTCTCAAGTTATTGATGATCTATTTCATGATTTACATGTCAAGTGACTATATGATGATTAAGGGATTTCATGTATGTATTGAATCCATGAAAAGTCTCTATGATTTTACAAGTATCAAGTTAAGCCTTATTATAAGATTTTTAAACCTCTTGTGAGCCATTCATATTAAAGCAAGGGTTCATGTATGATTATGATCTACTTTCATGTTTCAATTTAGGCTCACCCATTAGAGGTCAAGCATGTTTAGCAGCTACTCATGTCATGTTTCTTACAATTTATTACAGTTATGATTATATCAAGTATTCCGTGGCATTAGACTTAGCAACGATGGATTGGATGTCGACGTGGACTATTTTCAAGGGTCTATACTCCTTTCCTCAAACAATATGCCAACATAGGATTATGATTATTACCCTTGGTATACTAGTGGATCTATTTAGTGCACTTTATAATGAAATCCACCCCGAAATGGGACTGGTTCCCGTAAGGGGGATTACTTCTCTTATTGAGACGGGCTCCCGTGAGGTGAAGTATGGTTTACCTTGACAAGTAGACCACTTCTTTATCGATGAAGGATAATCATCGGGATTCCACGTTGTAGCTAGATCGGTCTTACTTTTGTCGATTAGGGTCTCTTCCCACACATGTATTATGTCCTACATAAGATGAATGATTTACAAACATGTTTTACTTCAAGTATACACCACACATGCCATAATGAGATCTCAATTATCTATTGCTTAATACTACGTAAGTTGACTATATTGGCTCATGTCTTATTGCATTGCATCCTATATACTTAGTACAGTCAAACATTCTAACCCATACTCTATGCATATATGATGTTACCATGTAGGGACCAAAGCACCACTTGATCATCCTGCACATGGCTAGTACAATCCATTGAAGCAAGATTTGCTGAGTCCTCAATCCCGAGGGCACTATCTTTATAATCCTGCTATATTGAGATTTCTTTGGTCGAACACTTGTTGTTATGAGGGTGATCCCATAAAGTGTCCTGGCCCCTGCTCCATTCTATGTTAGAGGCGTTGTTGTAATATTATGATTTGTTTATGCTATAAGCTTGACTCTTTATGCTTTTATGATTATCAAAGACTTCCCTTAGTCCCGCTTCCCTAGTTTTATACATCTTGTTATTGTTTACTTTGCTTCTGCTACCAAGGTTATGTGATTGATATGCTAAGACGATTGTTTGGGCCCCTTCGGGTTTCCATTCACCGTGTCACGTCTAGGCCCTAGGCTTGGGTCATGAAAAACCTAGTATCAGAGCACTAGGTTGTTAATTGTCCTCGGAATCCAACACACCGCGTCGATTAGAGTCTTATTCTTGGTTGTGAAACGTGCCACGACTTTGAATGGGGGGCTATGAGGCGCTTCAGAAAATGTTTCAGTCCTTCATGGTCTATATCGTGCTTTAGATGTAAGTGTAAGGCGTTTTCCCCTAACGAATGCTCTTTGCTATTCTAGATCATGCCGATTCTAAGAGGGAGACAAAAGAGAGCTCGCACACCCGAGGAGCAACCAACTCCTCCCACTCCTCAAGCTCTTCAAGGTGGAGGGTTAAGCCAGGATGAGTTTCGAGATGCTATTGCAATGTTGGCTCATGCTATGGCCATCCAAATCAACCAAGGGGCCCAAGCCCCTCATGCTCCTACTTGGGCTTCTAAAGTGAGGGATTTCACTAGAATGAACCCACCGGAATTCCATATATCAAAGACAGATGAGGATCCCTAAGATTTGATAGATGAGGTGTACAAGGTGCTATCCATCATGGGGGTGAATTCGGAGGAAAAGCCGGAGTTGGCGGTGTACCAACTCAAAGGGGTGACTGAAACTTGGTTTACATAACGGAAGTTGGATAAGGGGATGATGATGTTATCCCTTGGAAGAGTTCAAAGCCACATTCTCAACCTATTCTTTTTTATCGAGCTAAGGGAGGAGAAAATGATGGAGTTTATGAACCTAAAGCAAGGTTCCATGAGTGTAAGGGAGTATGCCCTCAAGTTCAACTAACTCTCCAAGTATGCTCCACAGTTAGTTGCCGAGCCTAAATCAAGGATGAACAAATTTATGTCGGGAGTGTCCGACTTGGTTAATGAGGAGCGTCGTACCACTATGCTAGTAAGTGTATGTATTTGTCCCGCCTTATGATATATGTCGAGCAACTAGAGGTAGAGAAGCTTAGAAAAGGAAGAAGTGGTGAGTCAAAAATGGCTCATTTTGAAGGTGGTTTCCAAGGTTCCAAGGGTGGCCGGTTTCCTCAAGGCCTCAAGTTCGAAGGACAAGGGTCTTCTAATGCTCCTAATAAGAGATTTGATAGAGATAATCCAAGATTCCAAGGTGGTAATAGAGAAATGATAAAACCTGAATGTCCAAGGTGTGAAAAAAATCATAGTGGTCCATATTTGAGGAATTCTAATGCTTGCTTTGGTTGTGGTGATATGGGTCACAAAGTTATTGATTGTCCGCATGCTCAAAACAAGAGTAGAGATGGTCGTCCACAAGGCCAAGGTGCAAATTCGGGTAAAAGGGGAAGAGGAGGCCAACAAGGGGGTGCACCAAGGTAAAATAGATTTTATGCTCTTTAAGGGAGACAAGGGGTAGATGAGGTGTCCGATGTCATCATCGATGTGTTAAAGGTTTTTTATTTTGATGTGTATGCAGTGATCGATCCGGGTGCCATTCTTTCTTTTATTACTCCTTTTGTTTCCAAAAAGCTTCATATTATTCCCGAATTGTTATTTGAACCTTATGAAGTGTCTACCCCCGTTGGTGAATCTATTGTTGCTAAAAGAGTATATAAAAATTGTCCCGTGTTCATCTTGCATAAAATCTTGCCTTGTGATTTTGTTGAATTAGAAATGGTGTATTTTGATGTCATTCTTGGGATGGATTGATTGCATGCATATTATGCTTCTGTTGATTGTAAAACCTATAAGGTTAAATTTCAATTCCCTAATGAGCCCATCCTTGAGTGGGAGAGTCGTGATGTGGTGGTCAAGGGTAGATTCATTTCTTGTCTAAGACAAAAGTTTATTTCTAAGGGTTGTCTTTGCCATCTTGTGAGGATTAGGGATATTGAGTCCAAAGTCCTTCCTATTGAGTCGGTTCCAGTGGTTAATGAGTTTCGTGATGTCTTTCCCAACAATCTTCCTGGTGTTCCTCCCGAAAAGGAATTAGATTTTGGTATAAACCTCCTTCCCGATACTCAACCCAATTCTATTTCCCCTTAGTATGGCCTCGGTGGAATTGAAGGAGTTAAAGAAGCAATTGAGGGATTTGTTGGAAATGGGTTTTATAAGGCCTAGTAAGTCACGTTGGGGTGCACAATATTGATTGCCGACAACTTAATAGAGTCACTATAAAGAACAAGTACCCTCTACCAAGGATTGATGACCTTTTTGATCGACTTCAAGGTGCTAGTCACTTTTCTAAGATTGATCTTCTGTCCGAGTATTACCAAGTAAAGTCAGGGAGTGTGATGTACTTTGGGTTGACTAATGCACTGCTATATTTATGGATCTCATGAATAAGGTCTTTAAACACTACCTTGTGTTGTTTGTGGTGGTTTTCATTGATGATGTCTTGATTTAGGAGGAGCATGTGAATCACTTGAGGATGGTGTTGCAAATCTTGAGGGAGTAGAGGTTGTATGCTAACTATGAAAAATGTGAGTTTTGGTTGAAAAAGGTTGCTTTTCTGGGGCATGTGGGGGTGGGTGATGGCATTACGGTGGATCCTAAGAAGATGCAGGTGATTAGAAATTGGCCTGGACCTTTAACTCCATCGGACATTAGAAGTTTATTAGGTTTGGCAGGTTATTACCGGAGGTTTGTGAATGGCTTCTCTTCCATTGCTTCTCCTATGACTAAGTTGACACAAAAGAAGGAAAAATTCATGTGGACCAATGAATGTGACAAGAGTTTCCAAACTTTGAAAGATAAGCTTGTCTCTGCTCTTATCTTGTTTCTACGGAAGGGTTGGAAGGATTTGTTGTATATTGTGATGCCTCAAGAATTGGTTTAGGGTGTATTTTGATGCAAAATGGTAAGGTTATAGCATATGCCTCTAGACAACTTAAGGTGCATGAGAAGAATTATCTCACCCATGATTTTTAATTGGCGGTTGTATTATTTGCTTTGGAAATTTGGCGTCATTACTTGTATGGGGTTCATGTTAATGTGTTCACCGACCACAAGAGTCTCCAATATGTGTTCATCCAAAAAAGATCTTAACGTGAGATATAGAAGGTGGTTAGAGCTCCTTAAAGATTATAATATGAGTGTGCATTATCACCTTCGCAAAGCTAATATTGTGGTCGATGCTCTAAGTAGGGTGTCTATGGATAGTCTAGCTCATGTTGATGATTGTGGCAAAGAGGTGGCTAGAGAGGTTCACTGGTTGGCTAGATTGGGGGTTAGGTTGGATGAGGTTGACAGTGGGGGTGTAGTGGTTGTTGATGGTTCTAAATCTTCTTTCATTGAGGAGGTAAAGGTAAAACAAGATCTTTACCCTGCCTTACTAGAGTTGAATGCCTTGGTGGGAGATGGAAAAGTGGAGGTTTTCTCCCAATAGAGAGATGGTGCCCTTAGGTACCAACGTAGATTATGTGTGACAAATGTAAATGATTTGAAAGAATTGATCATGAAGAAGGCCCATAATTTATTCTATTCTATTCACCCTGGTTCTCCAAAGATGTATAGAAACTTGTGGAAAGTGTATTGGTGGGGTGGCATGAAGAGAGACATTGCCAAGTTCATATCCGGATGTCATAATTGCCACAAAGTGAAAGCAACATCAAAGGCCGGGTGGCCTAGTCCAAGATATAGAGATTCCTACTTGGAAGTGGGAAGAGATCAACATGGATTTTGTGGTTAGGTTGCCTAAGACTAGGAAACATTTTGACTCTATTTCGGTTGGTGTGGATAGAATGACAAAATCGGCTCACTTTCTACTGGTCAAAACTACTTATGGCGTCGAAGATTATGCTAAGTGTACATCTATGAGTTGGTTAGATTGCATGGGGTGCCCTTGTCTATCATTTCGGATTGTGGTGCTCAATTCACTTCTCACTTTTGGAGGTCCTTCCAAAGAGGTCTTGGTACCAAGGTTAAGTTTAGCTCGACTTTTCATCCTCAAACAGATGGTCAAGCCGAGACGACTATCCAAAACCTTGAGGATATGCTTAGCGCTTGTGTTTTGTAGTTTAAGGGTAGTTGGGATGAACATCTTCCACTCATTGAATTTGCTTACAACAATAGCTACCACTGAAGTATTAGTATGGCTCCCTTTGAAGCATTTTATGGCAGGCATTGCAGATCCCCAATTGGGTGGTTTGAAGTGGGGGAAATGGATTTGCTAGGTCTTGATTTGGTCATGGAAGCCTTGGAGAAGGTGAAGAGAGATTGAAAAACAGCCCAAAGTAGAAAAAGGTCCTATTGCAATGTGAGGAGATGAGATCTTGAGTTTAAGGTTGGTGATTAGGTTTATTTGAAAGTCTCACCTATGAAGGGTTCGTGGAAATTGAGCCCAAGGTTCATGGGTCCTAGTTTTGAGGAGACTGGGTAAGGCTGCATATGAGTTGGAGTTGCCTATGGAGATGATTATGGTTCATCCGGTCTTCTATGTATCCATGTTGAGAAAATGTGTGAGTGACCAAAGTGCTATAGTGCCCTTGGATATTGTAGGTGTTGTAGAAGATAATTTGACTTATGAGTATATCCTGGTGGAGATTTTTATAGACAAGTGAAGATGTCCCGATGGAGATTTTTGATAGACAAGTGAAGAGGTTGAGAAATAAACATGTAGCTTTAGTCAAGGTCCTTTAGAGGAACCAACAACTTGAAAGTGCCACGTGAGAAACTGAGGTGAACATGAGAAAGCGATACCCATATCTCTTTCACTCCACTTAAGCTGAAGGTACTAATTTAAATCCTCCATATGATTTTAAGTCTTAAGTTTCAGCCCTCTAGTCATTTTGCATCCATTCATGTTTATGTTGGCAAGTATATAGTGATTTTTGACATTCATTTCGAGATTTTTGAGAATGATGTTTAAATGCATTTGTTGCATTCATGCCGAGCTAAAATCTTCATCACTATTTCTCTTATGCATGTTTCTTTGACATTCGGGGATGAATTTTCCCAAGGGGGAGATATTGAAAGGCTCCAAATTGTTCTTCGAAAATGCCTATAATCGTAATTTTCATATATCTAAAAGTTTGTGTGTGATATCAAAACTCTGACTTCATATTCTTGATTAGGGGTAAAAATTGAGAAGAAAATAGGTATAGCCCGGATTCTAGAGGACACGTAGTGAAAATTGATTTTTGCTAATTTTTCAAAAAAAGTAGCTATGTGTGAATGTTATGCGACGTGGACCCATCGTGTAGCAGTGTTAGTTCTTCCTTATTTTCTATTTCGGCCTAAGGGCAATGGGTTCATGGCCCCATGTCCATTTACACGTGAAATATTTCATACTTCACCATTTTTCAACTCTATATCACTCAAGACCCTCTCTAAAACCTCTCTAATACTTTATCAAAAATTCCATTCAAATTTCAAGGATTTCAAGAATAACTTTGGAACTCAAGGATTATCTTCAAGCTCCAAGTTCTCTTCAAGTTCACCTCAAAAAAAAATCCAAGTTTGAGGTTTGTAGGTTTCATCCATTGGGTCCTTTCACCCATAGAGCCCAATCTTCCTTTTTATGAAAATTGCATGTTTTCAAGTTGTATTATCTATGGGTAGCTTTTATTATGCATTATTAGTATAAATTATGTTGGGGTTTTATGAAATGTTGATTGATTATGCATGACTATCTATTTCAAGCTTGTATATGAATGGGTTTTGTCTATTGAGACTATGAATGTTTTGAGATATGAAACTATGATCTATTATGAGATTTGATAATGCATTTCGAGGTACCCTACATGAGGGTTTTACAATATGTTGGTGGGTTGATTTGCGTTGAGTTTTCTCACATTATTTCACTCGTGAATAGCATGGTTTTGAACTAACATCATGAACCCACTAAGTGTTTGATAAAATATCAAGTCAAGAATTCTCAAGTTATTGATGATCTATTTCATGATTTACGTGTCAAGTGACTATATGATGAATAAGGGCTTTCAAGTTTGTATTGAATCCATGAAAAGTCACTATGATGTTACGAGTATCAAGTTAATCCCTATTTCAAGATTTTTACCTCTTATGAGCCATTCATTTTAAAGCAAGGGTGAACATTTATGATTATGATCTACTCTCACATTCAAGTTAAGCTCACCATTAGTGGTCAAACATGTTTAATAGCTACTCATGTCATTTTTATTACAAGTTATTAAAGTTATGATTATTTCAAGTATTCCATGGGATTAGACTTAGCACCAATGGATTGGATGTCGGCGTGGACTATCTTCAAGGGTCCATACTCCTTTCCTCAAACTATATACCAACATAGGATAATGATTAACTTAACTATACTAGTGGATCCATTTAGTGCACTTTATAATGAAATCCACCCCGAAATGGGACTGGTTCCCGTAAGGGGGATTACTTCTCTGATTGAGACGGGCTCCCGTAAGGTGAAGTATGGTTTACCTTGATAAGTAGACCACCTCTTTACCAATGAGGGGTAATAATAGGGATTCCAAGTTATAGCTTGCTTGGTCTTACTTTTGTCCGTTAGGGTCTTTTCCCACCTATGTATTATGTCTTACGCAATGAAACGACCCCAAAAATTGCCTGAAAATATGCATCGGAAGTGCCCAAAGCTGTAATTTTCATATATCTCAAAATCTGTGCGTGATATCAGAAATCCAACTTCACATTCTTGTTCAGGGGGTCAAAATTAGGGGGACAAGGGTCTAACCCCAATTTTAGAGCAATCATATCAAAATTCAAAATTCCCAAAATGCAATTTCTAGAGAGCAAAGTGTGCCCCTTCTGCGATGCGCCTCTGCCTTATTTTGTGACTTTTTTTTAGTTCGATCCAAGACTTTTAAGTCTTGGGCCTAAGTGTTCCCAAGTATATTTTTACCTATACTTTGTCACATTTCACCCTCATATCATCCTAAGCATTCCCCAATACTTACTCAAACACTTAGTCATATTTTTCACACCTACATTCAAGTCTCAAAACCCCTCATCCGGAACTAAGGATTTCCTTCAAGCTTCAAGTCTCCATTTTCAGTCTTCATCAAGAGCTTCTTCAAAGCTAAGGTATGTGGGTTCCAACCAATGGATCCTTCCACCCGTGGCACCCTAATATCCTTTCTACTCAATTTCCATGATTTAAATTTGATTTTACAATTGGGTTTACTAGTATGAACTTGTTTATGAACTATATTAAAGCTATGTAAAGTTTTAACTTGATATATGTTGCTTGAGGGTGTTGCAAGGTGTCGATTGATGGTTTTATAATGCATTTTTTGCATGATTTTATCTCTATATTTCATAGTTTAATACTAGCATTACACACCCGCCAAGTGTTTGATAAGTGTTTGGTTATAGTTTCTTGAGGAATTAAAGGTCCAAAACATGAGGTATGATATGATTGATGTTATGATGATGAAAGGAGCTTATGTATATGATAAAATCTATATAAAGTGTTGCATTAGATCATGTCCAATTCGGCGGGACTAAGAGCCCGGATAACCTTGCCGAAGGGTTTGTACCTTGATAACTGAGGGTGGGGGTTTTTACTCATCAACCATGTGATGGGTTTGTACTTCCCACCAGAATGATAAGGTGAAACTATCATCAACCATGTGTGGGGTTTGTACCACACCACCAGGGTGATGGGGTGAGACTATAATCAACAAACCAAGGGGTTTATACTTTGGAAATCTGGCTTGGTCTCTTCTACACATACGATACATGAGTATGGTTACTTAAGCATGTTTTACTTGAGCATTGGTCATTTATGCCATATTGTTATATGAGGTCTATTGCCTATTTTTATGCATTTTGACTATGATGCCTTTTTCTTGTTGCATTGCATCCTACATACTTAGTATATTTAAACGTACTAACGCATGCTCTTGCCTACATGATATCACCATGTAGGAACCGGTGCCCAAGTTGATCATCATCCTCTAGGTGGCTAGTTCGGTACTACTCAAGCTAGTTGGTGAATCCTCCATTCCGCGGATGTTTATCTATGGCTTCTCTTATTGTGTATTGAGACACTCTTCTTTATGTTACATTTTCACTATGAGGGTGAACCCAGTTGCTTTGTCTTGGGCCCCGCTCTTATCTATGTAATAGAGGTGTTTGTTAGACGTGTGATGTATCTATGATATGAGCTTGGACTCTTTGTCTCTTGATTATGATGTTATGCAAGCTTTCCCCTTAGTCTTTTTTGCCCCTATTCTTACTCTTTATGTCTTTTATATGCTTCTGCGACCAATGATGTATAATAATAAGTTAAGAGACTTGTTTAGGGTTCCTTCGGGTTCCCCATTCGCCGTGTCATGTCTAGGCCCTAGGCTTGGATCGTGACAAACTTGGTGTTAGAGATCTAGGTTGATAGATCCTCGGACCAACACACCTCATTGATTAGAGTCCTATTCATGGTTGTGAAGCGTGCCATGACTATGAATAGGAGGCTATGAGGCATTTTATGAAATATTTCCCTTCTTCATATTCTAAGTCATGCTATAGAGTTGTGGAAAGTTTTCCCCCCTAATGATTGTTACTTTCTATGCCAGATCTGCTGAACACTCGAAGAAGAAGGGCCCAAACTCCCGAGGAGCAACCTACCAATGGTGAGCTCCGGGATGCTCTCACTATGCTTGCCCAAGTTATGGCCAACCAAGTCAACCAAGGGGCCAAGCTCCTCATGCTACTACCCCGGTTGTTAGGGTAAGAGACTTCATGAGAATGAATCCTCCGGTGTTCTATGGGTCAAAGGTGGATGAAGATCCACAAGATTTCATTGATGAGATCTGCAAGATCTTGAAATCATGGGTGTTGGGCCGAATGAAAAGGTAGAGTTGGCGACAGACCAACTCAAAGGGGTAGCCCAAATATGGTATGGCCAATGGAAGGGGCAGAAAGGAAATGGTAATGTGGTGCTTTGGGAGGAGTTCAAATTGGCTTTCCTTAATCGGTTCTTCCCTCTTGAGCTTAGGGAGGCTAAATTGGTGGAGTTTATGAACATGAAATTAGGAGCTATAAGTGTGAGGGAGTATTCCCTCAAATTCAACCAATTTTCAAAGTATGCTCCTCATTTGGTGGCCCATCCTAGGTCTAGGGTGAATAATTTCATGATGGTTGTCTCCGACTTGGTGAGTGAAGAATGTCAATCTGCCTTGCTAATTAGTGACATGGACATGTCTCATTTGATGACATATGTCGAGCAAATGGAGGAAGAAAAGTTGAGGAAGAGGAGGGGGCAAAGGCCAAGATGTCCTGGTTTGAGGGTAAATTCCAAAAGGGTGCTAGATTTCATCAAGGCCAAGGGTCTTTTCATGCTACTAATAGGGGGTTTGCCAATGATTTCCCTAGACCTCAAGGTGTTGGTGGTGTGGATCCTATTGATGTGTGCCCTAAATGTGGAAGGAGCTATGGAGGCCCTTGTTTGAAAGGTTCTAATGCATGCTTTGAATGTGGGGAGCTTGGTCACAAAAAGGTGGATTGTCCAAGAAATTGTGGCAAAGGCCAGGGTGCGAATGCGGTCCTATTGGGTAGAGGTTTCCTCAAGGTGGTGCCCAAGGGACAATTGATTTTATGCTCTACATTGAAGGTAAGAGGTTTGTGAGGTTCCTAATGTTGTTACCGGTATGTTGAAAATCTTTGACTTTGATGTATATGCTTTGATTGATCCCGTGCCACTCTTTCTTTTGTTACTCCTTTTGTTGCTAAAAAGTTCCATGTTGACCTCGATTTGTTACATGAGTCATATGAAGTGTCTACTTCTATTGGTGCATCTACTTTTGCTATGAAAGTTTATAGAAGTTGTCCTATTTACATCTTGCATAAAGTGTTGCCTTGTAATATTGTTGAGTTAGACATGGTCGATTTTTATGTCATTCTTGGAATGGATGTGTTGCATACCTACTATGCTTGTATTGATTGTAGAACCAGTTGGGTCAAATTCCAATTTTCAAATGATCCCGTCCTTGAGTAGAATAGTCAAGATATGGTGGTCAAGAGTAGATTCATCTCTTACATTAAACCCCGTAAGTTGATCTCTAAGGGGTGTCTTTACCATCTTGTGAGGGTTAAGGATGTGGAGTTTAAAGTCCTTTCCATAGAGTTGGTTTCGGTTGTAAATGAGTTTCTTGGTGTTTTCCCAAATGACCTTCCAGTTGTCCCTCCCAAAAGGGAGATAGATTTTGGCATAAATCTTCTTCCCGATACTCAACCCATCTCCATTCCTTATTACCTTATGGCCCCGACGGAGTTTAAGGAGTCAAAAGGACAATTGAAAGATTTATTGGAGAAGGGATTTATTAGGCCCAGCCAATCACCTTGGGATGCACCAGTGTCGTTTGTAAAGAAGAAGGATGGGTCACTTAAAATATGCATTGACTACCAGCAACTCAATAGGGTCACTATCAAGAATAAGTATCCCTTCCAAGGAATGATGATTTTTTTGACCAATTGCAAGGGGCTACCTTTTTCTCTAAGATTGATATTCGATCCAAGTATCATCAAGTGAGGGTATGGGAGTATGATATTCCCAAGACAGCCTTCCGGACTAGACATGGACATTATAAGTTTGTCGTGATGTTGTTTGGGTTGACCAATTCACCGACCATCTTCATGGACCTAATGAATAGGGTTTTCAAACCCTACCTTGATTCCTTTGTTGTGGCCTTCATTAATGATATATTGATCTATTCACATAGTAAGGAGGAGCACATGAGGGTTGTGTTGCAAAGATTAAGAGAGGGGAAATTGTATACAAAGTATGAAAAGTGTGAATTTTTGTTGAAGGAGGTTGCATTCTTAGGTCATGTGATGTCGGGGAATAGTATTAAGGTGGATCCTAAGAAGATTGATATGATTAGAAATTGGCTTAGACCATTGACCCCGTCGGATATTAGAAGCTTCTTGGGCCTAGTGGGTTATTATAGAAGGTTCGTGAATGGGTTCTCTTCCATTGCTTTCCCTATGACAAAATTGACTTAAAAGAAGGTTAAGTTTGTGTGGACCGATGAATGTGAGAGGAGCTTCCAATTATTGAAAGATAAGCTTGTATCCACTCCTATATTATCACTACTGGATGGGCTTGAGGGATTTGTTATGTATTGTGATGCTTCTAGAGTTGGTTTGAGTTGTGTGCTAACGTAAAATGGTATGGTCATAGCCTATACTTCTAGGCAACTCAAGGTACATGAAAAGAACTACCCTACCCATGATCTAGAGTTAGCTACCATTGTGTTTGCATTAAATATTTGGCGTCACCATTTGTATGGGGTGCATGTGGATCTTTTCAGCGATCATAAGAGCCTCCAATATGTTTTCACTCAAAAAGATCTCAACTTGAGGCAAAGGAGATTGTTAGAACTTCTTAAAGACCGTGATATGAGTGTGCATTATCATCCGGGTAAGGCAAATGTTATGACGGATGCTTTGAGTAGGGTGTCTAGGGGTAGCCTAGCTCATATTGATGGTGGTGATAGGGAAATGGCTAGGGAGGTGCGTCAATGGCTAGATTGGGAGAGAGGTTGGAAGAGGTTGGTGATGATGGTGGTGTTGTTGTTGATGGGTCTAAATCTTCATTGGTTGATGAGATCATAGCAAAACAAGACCTTGACTCTTCCTTGCTTGAATTGAAGGCCTTGGTGAAGGAGGACAAAGAAGAGGTTTTCTCTCCCAAGGGGGAGATGGTGCCCTTAGGTACCAAGATAGGTTCTGTGTGCCTTGTGTTGATGGTTTGAGGGAGAAAATCTTTGATAAGGCCTATAATTCTTCTTATTCTATCCAACCAGTTCCACCAAAATGTAAAGAGACTTGAGGGATGTGTATTGGTGGGGAGACATGAAGAGGGACATTGCCGAATTCGTTGTCAACAAGTCAAAGCCAAACATCAAAGGCTATGTGGCCTAACCCAAGACATAGAGATTCCTACTTGGAAGTGCTAAGTGATTAATATGACTTTTGTGTTTGGGTTGCCCAAGACTAGAAAAGGTTTTGATTCCATTTATGTTATGGTCGATAGGATGACAAAATCGACTCATTTTCTACCGATTAAGACCACATATGGGGCTGAAGATTATACAAGGTTATACATTCATGACTTGGTAAGGTTGCATAGGGTTCCTTTGTCCATCATATCGGATCATGGGGCACAATTTACTTCATATTTTTGGAGATTTTTACAAAGGGTCCTTGGTACTAGAGTTAAGATTTCTACAGCCTTTCCACCCTCAAACAGATGGCCAAGCCGAGAGGACCATCAAAACCCTTGAGGATATGCTTAGAGCATGTGTATTGGAGCTTATAGGTAATTGGGATGATCATCTTCCATTGATTGAGTTTGCCTAAAACAATAGCTATCACTCTAGCATCAGTATGGCTCCTTTTGAGGCTCTTTATGAGATACGTTGTAGGTCACCGATTGGTTGGTTTGAGGTTGGTGAGGTAGCATTGTTGGGACTAGATTTGGTTATGGAGGCTCTTGAGAAGGTTAGGATGATTAGGGAAAGGTTGAAAACAACCCAAGGTCGCCAAAAATCTTATGCCGATGTGAGGAGAAGAAACCTTGAATTCAAAGTGGGTGATTTGGTTTATTTGAACATTTCCCCAATGAAAGGTGTGGTTCATTTTGGTAAAAAAGGGAAGTTAAGTTCGAGATATATTAGACCTTATGAGGTGATAAAGAGGGTTGGCAAGGTAGCTTATGAGTTGAAGTTTCCTGGAGAAATGGATTTGGTTCATCCGGTGTTCCATGTCTCTTTGTTGAGGAAATGTGTGGGTGATCCTAATGCTATTATGCCTCTTGATGTTATGGATGTTTTTGAGGATAACATGACTTATGAAGAGGTTTCGGTTCATATTTTGTATAGCCAAGTGAATAGATTGAGGAACAAGGAGGTGGCATTCGTTAAGGTCCTTTGGAGGAACCAACAAGTCGAAGTGCTACATGAGAGGCTGAAGCGAACATGCAAAAGCAGTATGCTTATCTTTTCCACTCCACTCAAGCCTAAGGTACTAATTCTAAGTCCTCTATGTGATTTTATGTCTTACATTTCAGCCCCTGTGTCATTCATATGCATTCATGTTTAAGTTGGCGAATTTATGATGATTTTACACTTATGTTGAGATTTTGAAAATGGTGTTTTAAATGTAATGTTACATTCTTGTTGGGGATGATCTATTTATGATCACTCTTATCATATATGTTCCTTTATAATCTGGTACGAAGGTTTCCAAGAGGGAGATATTGGAACAACCCTAAAAAGTGCCTGAAAATGTGCCTCGGATGTGCCCAGAAATTTAATTTTCATATATCTCAAAATCTGTGCATGATATTGAAAATTCAACTTCATATTCTTGTTCAAGGGGTCAAAATTAGGGGGGGGAAAGGGTCTAACCGATTTTAGAGCTATCGATCAAAATTTGAAATTCCCAAAATGCAATTTCCAGAGAGCAAAGTGCGACCCTTCTGCGACGCGCCTCTGCCTTATTTTGTGACTATTTTTTTATAGTTCGGTCCAAGACTTTTAAGTCTTGGGCCTAACTGTTCCTAAGCGTGTTTTTACCTGTACTTAGTCATATTTCACTCTCATATCACCCTAAGCATTCCCCAATACTCACTCAGACACTTAGCCATATTTTTCACTCCTAAATTCAAGTCTCAAAACCCTCATCTAGAACTAAGGATTTTCTTCAACCTTCAAGTCTCCATTTTCAATCTTCATCAAGAGATTCTTTAAAGGTAAGGTATATGGGTTCCAACCATTGGGTCCTTCCACCCATGGTTCCCTAATCTCCTTTCTACTTAATTTGCATGATTTTAAGTTGATTTTACAATTGGGTTATATGAACATATCTATGAACTATGTTAAAGCTATGTAAAATTATGACTGTTTAGCTATGTTTTAAGCTATAAATCTTGGATCTATTGTAAGATTTGATGAGGGTTTTTGATATATGTTGCTTGAGGGTGTTGCAAGATGTTGATTGATAGTTTTACAATGGATTTTCTTGCATGATTTCATCTCTATATTTCATGAATTTATACTAGCATTACACATCCGCCAAGTGTTTGATAAAGTGTTCGGTTGTAGTTTCTTGAGGAATTGAAGGTCCAAAGTATGAGGTATGATATGATTGATGTTATGATGATGAAAGGAGATTATTTATATGATATAATCTATATAAAGTGTTTTATTAGACCATGCCCGATCTGGGGGGACTAAGAGCACGATTAAGCTTGTCGAGGGGTTTGTACCTTGATAATCAAGGTGGGGGTTTGTACTCATCAATCATGTGAGGGGTTTGTACTTCACCCCTGGGTGATAAAGTGAAATTATCATCAACCATGTGAGGGTTTTGTACCACACCACCAGGGTGATAGCGCAAGACCATCATCAACCAACCAAGGGGTTTGTACTTTGAAAATCTAGCTTCGCCTCTTCTACACATATGATACCTTATATGAGTATGAGTTACTTAAGCATGTTTTACTTGAGCATTGGTCATTCATTCCATATTGTTATATGATGTCTATTGCCTATTGTTATGCATTTTGACTATATTGCCTATCTCTTGTTGTATTGCGTCCTACATACTTAGTATATTCAAATGTACTAACACATGTTTTTGCCTACATGATATCACCATGTAGGAAACCGGTGCCCAAGTTGATCATCCTCCTCCACGTGGCTATTTGGTACTACTCAATCTAGTTAGTGAGTCCTCCATTCCGAGGATGTTTATCTATGTCTTCTCTTATTATGTGTTGAGACACTCTTCTTTATGTTCCATTTTGACTATGAGGGTGAGCTCGATTGCTTTGTCTTGGCCTCCGCTCTTATCTCTGTAGTAGAGTTGTTTATTGGACGTGCTATGTATCTATGATATGAGCTTGGACTCTTTGTTACTTGATTATGATGTTATGCGAGCTTTCCCCTTCGTCCCTTTTGCTCCTATTCTTACTCTTTATGTATTTTGTATGCTTCCTCAACTAATGATGTGTAATGATAAGTTAAGAGGCTTGTTTGGGGTTCCTTCGGGTTCTCTATTCGTCGTGTTACATCTAGGCCCTAGGCTTAGGTTGTGACACGCAAGCTGAATGATTTACAAGCATGTTTTACTTCAAGCATTGACCATACATGCCATATTGAGATCCTACTTATCTATTGCTTATGACTATGTATTTTGACTATATTTTCTTATGTCTTGTTACGTTGCATCCTACATACTTAGTACATTTGTACGTACTAACACATACTCTATGCTTACATAATGTTACCATGTATTGGATGGAGCACCACTTGTTCATCCTCCCCGTGGCTAGTATGATCCATTGAAGCAAGCTTTGGTGAGTCCTCAATTCTGGGGACACTATTTTTACTACTCTTGCTATATTGAGACTTCTTTTGTCAAACACTTGTTGTTATGAGGGTGAGCCCGGAAAGTGTCTTGGTCCCCGCTCCATTCTATGTTAGAGGTGTTGTTGGAATATTATGATGTATTTATGCTATAAGCTTGACCCTTTATGCTTTTATGATTATCAAAGACTTCCCTTAATCCCGCTTCCCTTGTTTTTATACCTCTTGTTGTTGTTTACTTTGCTTCTGTGACCAAAGATGTGTGATTGATATATTAAGAGGCTTGTTTAGGTCCCTTTAGGTTCTCATTCTGCGGGTCATGTCTAGGCCCTAGGCTTGGATCTTGACACCTATTTCCTTTATATTTGTTTTTCAATTTTGATCTTTATCATATCTTTGAGTAGTATATATTACGTTTATATAGAAACTCATCTCATTTTGCTTTAATTATTTTTGAATTTGTATGTTTATACATTTTTCCATTAATATTTTAATTTCGTGCAGCACCTATCTCCTATTGACCATCATAAAAGACTCTTTTTTCCTTGCAACATATACCCCTTCCCTTTCATCTACCTTTATGTATCTAACCTTTCCCTAACCAAAAAATTTTTCTAACTAAATAAAATTTGTTGTTGTAAATTAGTATGCTAGTAATTTGACAAGTGTGTAAGAGTTTGTCATATTTCTCGAAAGGAACACCTTTCTCAGTCAATGTCATGTAAGTTCTTACATTTTACTTCCTGTTTTCTCCCCAAAAAATATGTTATAGTATGTACATTATGTTTGAATTTATGTTGTCATGTTTAGTATGTTATCTTATGTTCAATTTATGAAGTATCGTGTATATTATGTTTAAGTTATGCTTAAATATCATGTATATTATGTTTGATGATTTACACGCAATCTTACGCCTAGTATATGGTCAGCCTCTTAACTACTTAATAATAATGATGGATTAACCTGTAAATTTCTAGAATTTTAAGGATTTAATATCCGAAAAACTTTCAAAGACAGATTAATTGCCCCATCCAAGGTGGGGTTAAAGAAGAAATTATTAAGTATATATGGTTAAGAGGAAGAGATGAACAAGATAGATTAACAAAAAAAAATTAGAAATTAGAAAAACGTACGAGTTTCTGGCTTATGACGTACACGAGAGAGGGAGTAACGAGTAGGACTAGTTCAATATTTAACAACCAAAAATATAATTTTATACATTTTATAAATTTTCCCGCTATTTCATGAATTTTTACCTTTATTTTAGGATAAAGAGAATAACCAGAGATTAGAGGAACTGATAGACATAATATCTAGACTAGAATATAAGTTACTAGGACACCTAAAATCTATGAATATTTTATAGAAATTCTATAAGAACATATAGATTTGCTACAATAGCATAAAATACTGATTTTATTGAAAGGAAGTAAAACAATGAAGACAATTAATACAACTAGAGAAAGCATTAAGTATATATATACAAGTAGTAGAAGCAGCGGACCTAACTGACCCAGTAGTACGTAGGCTCTTAGTCCAAAAATTCTAAGTGTGTTAAGGTGGGAACGAGAAGGTATTAGACGAGACATAGAAACCTATACGTAGAAAATAAAATTTCAATAAAAACTTTGCAAAGTAACCACTCCTTTAGGATAAAAGATATCTTATTAAAAATATTTGACAACAATAGATCTCCTTAAGAATCTTGAGTATTTAGACCTAAGAATTCACCATGAAAACCAATTGAGAATATTAAAAGACAATACAGTGATAAGGTGTAATTCTAACAGAGGGAAACACATATTACATTCTGAGGACAAAATAATATAATACATTTATAGACTTAATAATAAATTTTAGCAAAAAGGCTCAAGAAAATAATAAACCTATAAGACTGCTCGATCTAATAGAGGATAATCAAAACAATTAGAAAAAGATATTAGACAAGATAGAACAAAACTTTGATTTTCTAAAGTCGCATGAATTGGAAATAAACAGAAAAATTCAATATTTGAATAATAAGTTTAATATAGAAAGAATATCTACTAAGGTCGAAATAGAAAATTCATCAGGACAATAATAGAAAAATCCAAAGAATTAAAAGTCAAAACAATGCATTTAGTAACAATAATAACAGGGAAAGTAGTACCAGTAATGATCAAGATTAACGAATTAAAAAGGAAAGTAGATAAGCTTGAAGAACTCTCTCTGTCATGAATGATCTAGACGCAATTTATGCAAAGGCACTAACTTTTACATCACAACTACAAACTGATCCTCAAGGATTTTCAGATTATTTACTCCAAAGCACGTTCGGTCAAGTTATTATTTAACAAAATAATACTATAATAACACAATTGCTAGAGATAAATATAAAAATAGATAAATTTTTTAAAGCAAAGGATGAAGTAACATAACAACCAAGGAATACTAAAATAGAGGAATTAATAGTACGGTTAAAAATGTAGAAATAAGACCACAAAAAGACAGACCAAAGATGACTAGAAAACCTCAACTATGGACCTTTTTTCAGGTAGGACAAGAACAACTGAAGAAAGGCCAAGAGTAAACCTTTTCAGATAATAAAATAGGAAATAACCTTATAACAAGAATCCTATCACAAAGTAAACAAGAAAGTCTAAATCAAGAATTAAATCAGATAAATAACATAGATAGGGATTTAAGAATCTTCAAAACAACCAGTTAAAATTATTAAATCCTGAGACATTATGTGATACAAAATGCTTCTGAAGAAATACTCAACAACATAAACATTATAGAGAAAACAATTCTCATCCATAGGAAACGAGACAACGATTACAGATTTAATTAATCCAGAATCATTTAAATGGGAGTTAATACCAGAATTACTCTAATGCACATGGGATTAATTGTACTTTGATTAAAAGGACTAACTAGAAAGAACTTAGGTACTAAAGTGTTAATTGAAATATGTGATGATAAATGGTTTGATCGAAAGAAATCCATCATAGGACTATCCGAGGTTGATATGACTAACAGTGGAGAAATATTCTTGTCATGGGCCAAGCCTAGGTCCAAGACGTGACACAGCAAATGGGAATCCGAAGGGACCCAAACAAGTCTCTTAGCATATCAATCACACATCCTTGGTTGCGGAAGCGAAGTAAATAACAACAAGAGATATAATAAAAAGGAAAACGGGACTAAGGGAAATCTTTGATAATCATTAAAGCATAAAAGAGTCAAGCTCAAGCATAAGTACATCATAATATCTAACAAAACCTCTAACTTGGAAATGGAGCGGGGGCCAAGACAGTTTTTGGGCTCATCCTCATAGTAACAAGTGTTCAACATAATGAAGTCTCAAAATAGCAAGAGTAATGATTCTCAAAATAGCAAGAGTAATGTAGATAGTGTCCTCAAACTTGAGGACTCACCAATGCTTATCTCCGAAGTATCAAACTAGTCACGTGGAAGATCATCAGAAGGTGCTCTAGTCCCTACATGGTAATATCATGTAGGCGTAGAGTATGCATTAGTATGTTTGAATATACTAAATATACGAGATGCAATGCAACAAGAGTCATATGCCATAATAACAAGATGCTTAATCATAATCAAGGAACATAAACTCAATATGGATTATATACTCGAACCCTAGACAAACATGCATGAAATGAGCCAAATAGCCACATACTCACTTTATGGCATGACCTTTTCGGAGAGTGTTACCAATACCCCTACATTACGATATAGTCTTTTTGATAAATAGTATAAGAAGTCCCCTACTTTATGATATAATCATTTAGGTAGGAGCCATGATTTATTGTACCTTATGTCATAGCCTTTTTTGTAGGTGATGTAAGATGTACTTACCTTACGATATAATCTTATCGGTAGGGACCATGATTTAGTGTACCTTACAGCATGGCCCTTTCGGTAGGTATTATAAGATGTCCTTACCTTATGATATAATCTTTTCTGTAGGAGACATGAAAATAGTTCATGAAACCATCACGTTCTTGTATCAAGAAAGGACTTCACATTTCCCAAGAACATAACAAAACATAGGAGCTCAATAATTCACTTGTAACTTATAGGTACTTTCCATGAATTTAATACATGTTTGGAAGTTCTTAATCATCATGAAGTCACTTGACTTGTAAATCATATAAATAACTTGAGAATCATGGTCATGTAATTTCATCAGACACTTGGTGGGCACTTAATACTTGTTCAAAATCATGCAACTCAAGAGTATAATAAGATGAGTAAATCAATTCAAAATCAATCCACCTACATAATAAAACCCAAATTGGGTATCATGAAATCCATCAATATCTCCCATCATGCACGGATTTTGAGATATATGAAAATTACGATTATGGACATTTCGAAGAACATTTTTGGGGCGTTTCAATATCTCTCCCTGGGAACATTCATCCTCGAATATCAAAGAAACATGCATAAGAGAAGTACTCATGAAGATTTCAGCTCGACATGGATGCAACAAATATGCTTAAACATCATCTTAAAAAAGTCTCAATGAATATCAAAAATCACTATAAACTCATTACAAAGAACATGAATGCATGCAGAAATGTCATGAGGGTTGAAACTTAAAACTTGAGATCATAGAAAGGACTTAGTTTGCTTTCTTAAGCTTTAATAGAATGAAAGAGGTACAGATATCGCTTCTTCATGTCCGCTCCGGCTTCCTATGTGGCACTTTCAACCTGTTGATTCTTCCAAAGAATCTCGACGGATGCTACATCCTTATTCCTCAACCTTCCCACATGTCTATCAATATCTCCACCAGAACCTCCTCATAGGTCAAATTATCCTCTACAACACCCACAGCCTCTAAGGGTACTATAGCAATTGGTTCACCCGCACATTTTCTCATTATCAACACATGGAAGACTGGATGAACCATATTGATCTCCTTAGGCAACCATAATTCATGTGTAGCCTTACCAATTCTCCTCAAAATTCTATAAGGACCCACAAACCTTGGGCTTAAATTAACTTTCTTAAACCGGATCACACCCTTCATGGGTTAGACTTTCAAGTAAACCAATCATCAATATCAAGCATACATAGCCTACCTTGGTACCTAAGGACCCCATCTCCCCTTTGGGAGAAAACCTCCACCTTACAACCTTCAACAAAGCCTTCAATTCTAGCAAGATGGGGTCAAGGTCTTGTTTTGACTTGACGTCCTCAACAAAGAAGATTTGGAACTATCAATAATCACTACACCACCATTTCAACTTCACTTAACCTAAACCCTAACCTAGCTAACCAGTGCATCTCTAGCCACCTCTTTCTTACCCAAAACTCACACATTCATATTTAGCAACAACCTTTCATCCCTCAAAATTTGCAATACTACCATCAAATGACTCACATGACCTTCTTCATTATGGGAATAAATCTGTATATCATCAATAAAGACCACCACAAACGGGTTAAGGTAGGGTTTAAAGACTCTATTCATGTGACCCATAAATATTATCGGTGGATTAAGGCAAGCTAAAAGATGTTACCATAATTTCCAAAATGCCAATACCTAGTTTGAACACCCGTCTTAAGAATATCACACTTCATCACTCTCACTTGGTGGTATCCGGATCGAAGATCAATCTAAGAAAAATGACTAGTCCCTATCAGAAAGGACGTCAAGAAACTCGTTGACCACGGGAACCCACTCTATAGGAATAACTTTAGACTCATCATTTATAAACCTTGCAAGAAGGTAAATGCAACCCTTAGAAATCAATTTGGGTCCTAAGACAACAAATGAATCTACCCTTAACTACCACATTACAACTTTCCCACTCACAGACGGGCTCATTAGGGAGTTGGAGTTTAACCTTACGGATTCTACAATCAATAGAAGCATATACAACCAATCCATCCTAAGAATGACATCAAAATCCACCATGCCAGGTTGAACAAAATAACAAGACAAGACTACAAAACTTCTAGCAATAATAAACTCACCAATGAGGGTAGACACCTAAAAGGTTCACATAGCAATTCGGGACATATATGAAGCTCATAACAACAAAAGGAATAATGAAAGAAATAGTGGCACCCGGACCTATCAAAGCTTGCACATCAAAATCAAAAACCTTTAGCACACTGACAACATTGGGCACCTCATCCCCTCCTTGCCTTCCTTGAAGAACATAGAATCGATTATGTCGTCGAGCACCCCCTTGTTGGCCTTCTTGAGCCTTTTTATCAGCATGACCACCTTGCCCTTGTGGTCGGCCCTCTTTACCCTTGTTTTGAGCATGTGGACAATCTAGAAGTTTGTGGCCCATCTTGCCAAACCAAAAGCATGTACTCGTGTTCCTCCAACATGTGCCACCATGTTTCCTCTCAAATTTTGGGCATCTAGGATGAGTCACCCCATCACCACCTTCTTGGAGCCTTTGGTTAGGCACCACATCCTTAGCAACCCTCTTGTTTGGTTAGCGGATCCTTGGACTTGATACTCGGGACCTTGTTGAAACCAGCCACCTTCAAACTGAGCCCTCTTAGTCTTCCCACTTCTCCTCTCCCTAAGTTTCTGCCCCTCAAGTTGTTCGCGTAGGTCATGAGCCGAGATAAATCCATATCACTTACAAGCATCGCGGTACAGAACTCTTCATTTACCTAGTTGGACACCCTCGATACAAACTTGTTCATCCTTGATCTAGGTTCGACAACCAATTGTGGAGCACACTTAGAGTGATTGTTGAACTTGAGGGCATAACCCCTCGCACTCATGAAACCTTGCTTAAGATTCATGAACTCTATCATTTTAGCCTCTCTCAACTCAATAGGGAAGAACCAATTGAGGAAGATGGTCTTGAGCTCCTCCCAAGGAATAGCATCATGATTTCCCCTCTCCATCTTCCATTGCACAAACAAAATTTTAGCCACATCGTTTACTTGATAGGCTAACTTCCACCTTTTAAACGCCCCAAAAAACCCCGAAAGTGTGCCACGAAAATATAATAGTAGTTTCTATATATCTCAATATCCATGTGTGATATCAAAACTTCGACTTCATATTCGTATCAAGGGGCAAAATTGAGTCGAAAATGGGTATAAACTCTCCTGTGCATAAAAGCACCTACGCTTAGCCATTTTTCAACTTTATATCACTCAAGACATTCTTAAAACCCTCTCTAACACTTAGCCAAATATTTCACCCAAATTCAAGTATCCCAACCTCATCTCTGGATCTCAAGAATTTCATTCAAGCTTCAAGTTCTCATTCAAATCTTCATCAAGGAAATCCCTAAGTTTGAGGTATGTGAGTTTCAACCATTGGGTCCTTCACCCATGGTGCCCAACCTTATTTTTTTATATAAATTGCATATTTTCAAGTTAGATTATCTATGGGTATCTCTTATTATGAAATTTTATTATAAACTATGTTGGAGTTTCATGAAATGCTGATTGTTTATGCATGTTTTGAGCTATGAATCTATGACCTATTATGAGATTTATTGAGGGGTTTCAAGCTATCTTGCATGAGGGTTTTACTAGGTATCAGTGGGTTGATTTACCTTAAGTTTTCTCACATGATTTCGCTCTTGAATTGCATGAATTTGAACTAGCATTACATACCCGCCAAGTGTTTGATAAAATATCTTATTAAGGATTTTGAGTTATTGATGATCTACTGCATGACTTATGAGTTGAATGACTTTATGATAATGAAAGGAATATATGTATGTGTTGAATTCATGAAAAGTATCTATGGTGTTGCAAGTTGACCATACCTTTTTAAGGGTGACATGCCTTGATCACCTTGTTGAGGGGGTGACATTCTTCAATCACTATGTTGAGGGGGTGACATGCCTCAATCACCTTGTCAAGGGGTAGCATGCCTCAATCACTATTTTGAGGGGGTGACATACCTCAATCACCTTACAAGGGGGTGACATGCCGTAGATTATAAGTAGTAGCTCGCTTGATCTATGTTGGTTAATGACTCTTTCCATACATGTACTATATTCTATGCATCTTAAATTATTTACAAGCACATTTTACTTCTAGCATTACTTATGCATGCCATATCGATATTATACTTATCCCTTGCTTATGACTATGAATTTTGACTATGTTGTCCATGTAACAGCATTGCATCCTATATACTTAGTACATTAAGACATACTAATGCATACTCTATGCCTACATGATATTAACATGTAGGGATCGAAGCTCCTCTTGATCATCCTCCATGTGGCTAGTTTTGACATCTTGAAGAAAAGCTCTGGTAAGTCCTCAAGTTCGGGGATACTAGCTATGCTATTCTTGCTTTTGTTATCTCTTTATGTTAAACGTTTGATACTATGAGGGTGAGCCCAAAAAGTATCTTGGCCCCCGCTCTAATCTATGTTTAGAGGTGTTGTTGGAATAAGTGATGTACTTATACTTGAACTTTGACTCTTCTATGTTTTATGCTATCAAAGAATTCCCTTAGCCCTGTTTTCCCTTATTTATATCTCTTGATATTGTTTATTTTTCTTCTGCAACCAAGGATGTGTATATGACATGCTAAGAGGCTTTTTTAAGTTCTCTTCGGGTTCCCTTTCGCCGTGTCATGTCTAGTCCCTAGGCTTGGATCGTGACAAACTTGGTATCAGAGCACTAGGTTTTTAATGGTCCTCAAAATCCAACACACCGCATTGATTATAGTCACATTTGATGGTTGTGAAGCGCGCTGCAACTATGAATGAGAGGTTATGAGTCTTTTTAGGAAATGTTTCACTTCTTCATGGTATATATCGTGCCTTATTTTAAGGTAAGGCTTTTTCTCCTAATGAATACTCTTTGCTCTTCTAGATCATGATGTTTTTAAGAGGAAGACCAAGGAGGGACGGTGCACCCGTGAGACAACCGGCCTATCCCATTCCTCAAGCTCCTCAAGGTGGTGGGGCTATCAAAATTGAGTTCTAGAATGACATTACTATGTTGGTCCATGTAATGACCAACCATTTGAATCAAGGGGCCAAAGCTCCTCATGCTCATACTCCGGCCTCAAGAGTGACGGACTTTACTAGGATGAACCCCCTGGAGTTCCATGGGTCCAAAGCGGAGGATGATACCCAAGAGTTCATCGATGAGGTGTATAAGGCGCTATCTATTAAGGGAGTGAATCTGGAGGAGAAGGCAGAACTAGTGGTCTATCAACTAAAAGGTGTGGCTTAAATTTGGTTTGTACAATGGAAGTAGGAGAGGGGAAATCAAGATGTTATTCCTTGGGTCTTGTTCAAGGCCGCCTTCCTCAATTGGTTCTTCCCTATTAAGTTGAGAGAGGCTAAAATGATGGAACTTATGAAGCTCAAGCAAAGGTCCGTGAGTGTGAGGGAGTATACCTTTAAATTCAAAAAGCTCTCCAAGTATGCACCATAATTAATTGTCGAGCCATGATCTAGGATGAACATGTTTATGTCGGGGGTGTCCGACCTGGTAAATGAGGAATGCCATACTGTGATGCTTGTAAGTAAAATGGACTTCTCTCGACTCATGATTTATTTCGAACAACTTGAGGAGAAAAAACTTAGAAAGAGGAGAAGTGGTGAATCCAAGAGGGTTCGATTTGATGATAGCTTCCAAGGTCAAGAGTTCTCCATTTCTTCAAACAAGTGGTTGCTATTGATGGGGTGTTTAACCGTGGGTGTTAAAAGTGTGGGAGGAACCATGGTGGCCTATGCTTGAGGAAAACCAATGCTTGTTATGGCTATGGTGAAGTGGGTCACAAGCTAATTGATTGTCCTTAGGCTCGAAAGAGGGGAAACAGTGGTCGACCTCAAGAACAAGGTGGTCATGTTTATCAAGGGGCTCAAGGTGGCCAACAAGGGAGTGCTCCATGACATAATCGGTTCTATGCCCTTCAAGGGAAGCAAGGAGGAGATGAGATGCCCGATGTTGTTATCGGTATGTCAAAGGTTCTTATTCTTGATGTGCATGCCTTGATAGGTTGAGGTACCGCTATTTCTTTCATTTTCCTTTTTAGTTGCTAGTAAGCTTCATATGTGTCCCGAGTTGCAATGTGAACCTCTTAGGTGTCTACCCCATTGGTGAGTATACTGTTGCTAAAAAAGTCTATAGGGATTGTCTCATGTCCTTATTGCATAAAGTCTTGCCTTGTGATTTTGTTGAACTTGGCATGGTGGGTTTGGAAGTCTTGGGGTGATGTGGTCACATGCATATCATGCTTCCAAAGAGTGTGGAACCTGTAAGATTGTAACTTGATGGTTAAGGAGAGATGACCTATTTGAACAATTATAAGGGGCTAGTCATTTTTTTCTAAGATTGATCTTCGATCGGCTTCTTTTTCCCCTAATGAGAGTGAAGGAGGGTGATATCCCTAGATGTCGTTTCGGAGTAGGAGTGAGCATTTTGAGTCGTGGTGGAGTGTTTGATTGATTAGTGCACCGGCTATGTGAGTGGAAGTTTATGGATGGTACATTGATTTATTTCCGGAATGAAGAAGAGTTTGTGAGTCATTTGAGGGTGATGTTGCAAAGCTTGAGGGATGAGAGGTTGTTTTTTAAATATGATAAGTATGAATCTTGGGCAACAAAAAGTTGTTAGAGAAGTACACCGGTTGGCTAGGTTGAGAATAAGGTTGGATGAAGTTGAGAATGGTGGTCTAGTAGTTTTGATGGTTACAAATCTTCTTTGGTTGATGAGGTCAAGTCAAAGCAAGACTTTGACCCCGGCTTGCTAGAGTTGAATTCTTTGGGGGAAGATGGTGAAGTGGAGGTTTTCTCCCGGGGGGGGGGGGGAGATGGTGTTCTTAGGTACTAAGGTAGACTATTATGCTTGTGTTGATGATTGGGTTCCTTGAAAGTCCCACCTATGAAGGGTGTGATCCAGTTTGGCAAGAAAGGGAAATCGACCTAAGGTTTGTCGGTCCTTGTAGAGTGTTGAGGGGAAATGGTAAAGTTGCTTATGAATTGGAATTGCCTATGGGAATATGGGAATAGATAGTGTTCATCCATGTATCTAGGTTGAGGGGATGTGTTGGTGACCCGAGTGCTATAGAACTCTTTGACGTTGTGGGTGTTGAGGAGGATGAGTTGACTTATGAGGAGGTCCCAGTGGAGATCTTGTGTGGACATGTGAAAAGGTTGAGAAGCAAAGGTATAGCATCTGTCAAGGTTCTTTGGAGGAATCAATAAGTTGAAAGTGTCTTTTGGGAGCCGGAGCGGATATGAAAAAGCAATATCCATATCTTTTTCATTCTATTCAATCTTGAGTTAGCAAACTAAGTCCTTTCCATAATTTCAAAGTCTTAAGTTTCAGCCCTTATGTCATTTGCATGCATTTATGTTTATGTTACCACGTTTATGGTGATTTTGACATTCATGTTGAAATTTTTGAAAATGATGTTTAAGTGTATTTGTTGCATTCATGTCGGACTGAAATTTCCATAATTATTTTTCTTATCTATGTTTTTTGACATTCAGGGATGAATGTTCACAAGGGGGAGATATTAAAATGCCCCAAAAACACTCGAAAATGTGCCCCGAAATTGCCCATAATCGTAGTTTTCATATATCTAAAAATCCGTATGTAATATAAAAAATTCATCATATTCGTGATCAGGTGGCTAAATTGAGTGGGGAATGGGCATAACCCCGATTTAAGAGGACCCGTAGTGAAAATTTATTTTCATAAATTTGAGAATTTCGGAGAGGGTCTGTGCCCTAGCCGCAACGCGCTAGGAGCGCGAACCGGTGTTATTTTGTGCTTCGAAATTCTATTTTGGCCTAAGGCATTGGGGCCTTGGTCCCATGCCCTCTATGCGTAAAAACACCTATACTTAGCCATTTTTCAACTCTATATCACTCAAGACATTCTCAAAACCCTCTCTAACACTTAGCCAAATATTTCACCCAAATTCAAGTGTCCCAAAATCTTCTACGGATCTCAAGAATTTCATTCAAGCTTCAAGTTCTCATCCAGATCTTCACCAAGGGAATCCCCAAGTTTGAGGTATGTGCATTTCAACCATAGGGTCTTTTCACCCGTGGTGCCCAACCTTCTTTTTTATGTAAATTACATGTTTTCAAGTTGGATTATCTATGGGTATCTCTTATTATGAAATTTGATTATAAACTATGTAGGCGTTTCATGAAACGTTGACTGTTTATGTATGTTTTGATCTATGAATCTATGATCTATTATGAGATTTATTGAGGAGTTTCAAGCTATCTTGCATGAGGGTTTTACTAGGTGTTGGTGGGTTAATTTTCCTTGAGTTTTCTCATATGATTTCACTTTTGAATTGCATGATTTTGAACTAGCATTGTACCCGCCAAGTGTTTGATAAAATGTCTTGCTAAGGATACTTGAGTTATTGATGATCTACTGCATGGCTTATGAGTCGAATGACTTTATGATGATGAAAGGAATGTATGTATGTGCTGAATTCATGAAAAGTATCTATGGTTTTGGCAAGTTGACCACACTTGTTGAGGGGGTGAATGCCTCAATCACCTTGTTGAGGGGGTGACATGGCTCAATCACCTTGTTGAGGGGGTGACATGCCTCAATCACCTTGTTGAGGAGGTGACATGCCTCAATCGCCTTGTTGAGGGGGTGACATACCTCAATCACCTTGTTGAGGGGGTGACATGCCTTGGATTATAAGTAGTAACTCGCTTGATCTATGTTGGTTAAGGACTCCTTCCACACATGTACTATATTCTATACAACTTGAATGATTTACAAGCATGTTTTACTTCTAGCATTGCTCATGCATGCCATATCGATATTATACTTATCCCTTGCTTATGACTATGCATTTTGACTATGTTGTCCATGTCTTATTGCATTGCATCCTACATACTTAGTACATTCAAACCTACTAACACATACTGTATGCATACATGATATGACCATGTAGGGATCGGAGCTCCTCTTGACCACCTCCACGTGGCTAGTTTTGGCATCTTGAAGATAAGCATTGGTGAGTCCTCAAGTTCAAGGACACTAGCTATGCTACCCTTGCTTTTATTATCTCTTTATGCTGAACGTTTGATACTATGAGGGTGAGCCCAAAAATAGCTTGACCCCCTCTCCAATCTATGTTTAGAGGTGTTAAAGGAATAGATGTACTTATACTTGAGCTTTGACTCGTTTATGTTTTATGCTATCAAAGACTTCCCCTTAGCCCTATTTTCCCTCATTTATATATCTTGATGTTGTTTATTTTGCCTCCGTGACCAAGGATATGTATATGATATGCTAAGAAGCTTGTTTGGGTTTCCCTCGGGTTCCCTTTTACCATGTCACGTCTAGGCCCCAGGCTTGGGTTGTGACAGCCTTCTCCTTCGAATTTACCCCCATGATGGATAGCACCTTATACACCTCATCTATGAACTCTTGGGGATCTTCCTCTGCCTTGGACCTATGAAACTCCAGAGGTTTTATTCTAGTGAAATCCCTCACCCTTGAGGCCGGAGTAGGAGCATAAGGAGCTTGGGCCCCTTGATTTAATTGGTGGGTCATTGCATGTGCCTACATAGTGATGGCATTCCAGAACTCGACTTGAGTGGCCCCTTCTCCTTGAGGAGCTTGGTGAGTCGAACCCTTCTCGGGTGTGCGGTCCCTCCATGGTCTTCCTCTCTGTAGCTGCATAATCTAGAAGAGCAAAGAGCATTTGTTAGGGGGAAAACCTTATATTTACATCTAAAGCACGATATAGATCACGAAGAAGTGAAACATTTCCTAAAATGCCTCATAGCTTCCCGTTCATAATTGTGGTGAGCTTTACAAGCATGAATAAGACTCTAATCGATGTGGTGTGTTGGACTTCTGAGTAACAACCTACTTCTCTGATACCAAGTTTGTTAGAACTAAATCCTAGGGCCTAGTCGTGACACGGCGAATGGGAACCCGAAGGGACCCGAATAAGCCTCTTAGCATATCAATCACATCCTTGGTCGTAGAAGCAAAGTAAACAATAACAAGTTGTATAATAAAAAAGGAAGCGGGACTAAGGGAAATCTTTGATAATCATTAAAGCATAGAAGAGTCAAGCTCAAGAATAAGAACATCATAATATCCAACAACACCTCAAACTTGGAATGGAGCGAGGGCCAAGACACTTTCTGGCCTCACCCTCACAGTAACAAGTGTTCAACATAATGAAGTCTCAAAATAGCAAGAGTAATGTAGATAGTGTCCTTGGACTTGAGGACTTACCAATGCTTCAATTTTGTCATGACGCCTAGGATCTAGACGTGACAAGGAGAATGGGAAGCCGAAGATACACAAACAAGCCTCTTAGAATATCAATCACACATCCCTGGTCGCAGAAGCAAAGTAAACAACAACAAGAGATATAGTAAAAAGGGAGGCGGCAATAAGGGAAATCTTTGATAATCATTAAAGTATAGAAAAGTCAAGCTCAAGCATAAGTACATCATAATATTCAACAAAACCTCTAACTTGGAATGAAGCGGGGGCCAAGACACTTTCCGGGCTCACCCATATAGTAACAAGTGTTCAACATAATGAAGTCTCAAAATAGCAAGATTAATGTAAATAGTGTCCTCAGACTTTAGGACTCACCAGTGCTTATCTCTGAAGTACTGAACTAGCCATGTGGAGGATGATCAAAAGTTGCTTTGGTCCCTATATTGTAATATCATGTACACATAGAGTATGAGTTAGCACGTTTGAATGTACTAAGTATGCGAGATGCAATGCAATAAGAGTCATATGCCATAGTAACAAGATGCTTAATCATTATCAAGGAGCACAAACTCAATATGGATTATATACTCGAAATGTACACAAACATACATGAAATGGGCTAAATAGCCACCCACTCACCATATGGTTTGACCTTTTCGGAGAGTGTTACCAATACCCCTATCTTACAACAGTCTTTTTGATAGGTAGTATAAGATGTCCTCTACTTTACGATATAATCTTTTAGGTAGGAGCCGTGATGTATTGTACCTTATGGCATGGCCTTTTTTCTGTAGGTGACACAATATGTCCTTTACCTTACGATATAATCTTTTTGGTAGGGACCATGATTTAGTGTACTTTACGGCATGGCCTTTTAGGTAGGTATTATAAGATGTCCTTACCTTACGATATAATCTTTTCAGTAGAGACCATGAAAATAGCTCATCAAATCCATCATATTCAAGTATCAAGAAAGGACTTCACATTTCCCAAGAACATAACAAAAAATAGGAGCTTAATAATTCACTTGTAACATTATAGGTACTTTTCATGAATTTAATACATGCTTGGAAGCCCTTAGTCATCATGAAGTCACTTGATTGTAAATCATGTAAATAACTTGAGAATCATGGTCATGTAATTTCATCAAACATTTGGTGGGAACATAATACTTGTTCAAAATCATGCAACTCTCGTATAACAAGATGAGTAAATCTATTCAAAATCAACCCACCAACATTATAGAAAAATCCCAGATTGGGTATCATGAAATCCGTCTCAAAAGTTCATCATAATTCATTGCTTTCATAGCTTAAATCATACATAGTTTCAATAGACAAAGATCAACTCATATTATAAACTTAAAATCTATGTTCATGCATAATCAACAAAATTTCATAAAAGCCCAACATAATTTATATTCATAATCCATAATAAGAGATACAAATAGGTAATACTACTTGACAACATGCAATTTTCATTAAAACGAAGATTGGGCTCACGGTTGAAAGGACATAATGGATGAAACCAACATACCTTAAACTTGGGTTTTCTTGATATGAGCTTGAAGGAAACTTAGAGCTTGAAGTGAATCCTTGAGTTCCAAAGTTAAGTTTGAAATCCTTGAATTTGGAACAATATATTTGGTTAAGTTTTGGAGAGGTTTTTGTGGGGGTTTTGAGTGATATAGATCTGAAAAATGACTAAATATGGGGGATTTTATGTTTAAATGGGTATAGGGCTATTACACCAAAGCCCTTTGTTGGAATAAGAAAAACAAGGAAAAATTTGTTCTGGTCTAAGCCCCAGGCACGATGCAGACCAGGCAAGCCTCACATTTTACACTCTGTGCACCGTAGGCGCGTCGTGGCCTGGGTGTGTAGGCTCTCTAGAAATCAGTCATTTAGCGAAAATTATTTTTTGCTACGGGTCATCTAAAATTTGGATTATACCCATTTCCCACTCAATTTTTCCCCCTGATCAAGAATATGAAGTCAAATTTTTTATGTCACACACATATTTTGAGATATATGGAAATTATGATTATGGGCATTCAGAAGAACATTTTTGGGTCATTTCAATATCTCCCCCCTTGGGAATATTCATCCCTGAATGTCAAAGAAATATGCATAAGAGAAGTAACCATGAAATTTCAACCTGACATGGATGCAACAAATGCGCTTAAACGTCATTTTCAAAAAGTCTCAACTTGAATATCAAAAATCACTATAAACTCGTTACAATGAACATGAATGCATGAAAAAATGTCATGAGGACTGAAACTTAATAGTTGAAATCATAGAAAGGACTTAGTTTGCTATTAAGCTTGAATAGCTTGATAGAGGTACGAATATCACTTCTTCATATCCACTCCGGCTTCCTATGTGGCATATTCAACTTGTTGATTCCTCTAACGAACCTCGACGGATACTACATCCTTGTTCCTCAACCTCCCCACATGTCTATCCAATATCTCTATCGGGACCTCCTCATAGGTCAAATTATCCTCTACAATAACCACAACCTCTAAGGGCACTATAACACTTGGTTCACATACACACTTCCTCAACATCGACACATGGAAGATAAGATGAACCATATTCATCTCCATAGGAAACCCCAGTTCATATGCAGCCTTACCAACCCTCCTCAAAATTCTATAAGGACCCACAAACCTTGAGCTCAATTAACCTCTCTTGCCAAACTGGACCACACCCTTCATGGGTGTAACTTTCAAGTAAACCCAATCATCAACATCAAGAACACATAGCCTACCTTGGTACCTAAGGACCCCATCTCCCCCCGGGAGAAAACCTCCACTTTACCAACCTTCACCAAAGCCTTCAATTCTATCAAGATGGGGTCAAGTTCTTGTTTTGACTTGACTTCCTCAACAAAGAAGATTTTGAACCATCAACAACCACTACACCACCATTTCTACTTCACTCAACCTAAACCCCAACCTAGCTAACCGATGTACTTCTCTAGCCACCTCCTTGTTACCCAAAATTCATAATTTTTATACTTAGCAATGACATCTCATCCCTCAAAATTTGCAACACCACCCTCAAATGATTCACATGACCTTCTTCACTATAGGAATAAATCCATATATCATTAATAAAGACCACCACAAACATGTCAAGATAGGAGGATTTAAAGACCCTATTCATGAAACCCATGAATATTGGCAGTGCATTATCCAAGCCAAAAGATGTTACCACAAATTTCAAAATACCCATACCTGGTCCGAAAAGCCATCTTGGGATATCACACTCCCTTACTTTCACTTGGTGTTCTTCAAACTGAAGATCAATCTAAGAAAAATGACTTGCCCCTATTAGGAAGGACGTTAAGAAACTTGTTGACCACCAGAATCGACTCAATAGAAATGACTTTAGACTCAACATTTCTAACCTTTGCAAGATGGTAAATGCAACCATTAAAAATCAATTTGGGCCCTAAGACAAGAAATGAATCTATCCTTAACTACCACTTTACAACTTTCCCACTTAAGGATGAGCTCATTAGGAAGTTGGAATTTAACCCTAAGCATAAATATGCATGCAACCAATCCATCCCAAGAATGACATATAAATCCACCAAGCCAAGTTCAACAAAATAACAAGACAAGACTATAAGACTTCTAGCAGCAACAGATTCACCAATGGGGGTAGAAACCTAAAAGGTTCACATAGCAATTCAGGACACACATAGCAATAAAAGCAATAATGAAAAAAATAGTGGGACCAGAACCTATCAAAGCATGCACATCAAAATGAAAAACCTTTAGCATACTGGCAACAACATCAGGAACCTCATCCCCTCCTTGCCTTGAAGAGCATAGAACCGATTATGTCATGGAGCACCCCTTTGTTGGCCTTCTTGGGCCCTTTGTTTAATGTGACCACCTTGCCTTTGTGGTTGGACCCTTTTTACCCTTGTTTTGAGCATGTGGACAATCCAAAATTTTGTGGCCCATCTCGCCACACCCAAAGAATGCACCCGTGTTCCTCCAACATGTACCACCATTTTTCCTCCCACATTTTGGGCATCTAGGACGAGTCATCCCATCACACCCTTCTTGAAGCCTTGGGTTAGGCACTCCATACTTACCAACCCTCTCAAACTGAGCCCTCTTGGACTCCCCACTTCTCCTTTTCCTAAGTTTCTCCCCCTCAAGTTGTTTTCATAGGTCATAAGCCGAGACAAATCCATATCACTTACAAGCATCGCGGTACCGCACTCTTCATTTACCAAGTCATACACCCCCGACACAAACTTGTTCATCCTTGATCTAGGTTCGGCAACCAATTGTGGAGCATACTTAGAGAGCTTATTGAACTTGAGGGAATACTCCCTCACACTCATGGAAGCTTCCTTAAGATTCATGAACTCCATTATTTTAACCTCTCTCATCTCAATAAGGAAGAACGGATTGAGGAACGCGGCCTTGAACTCCTCCCAAGGAATAGCATCATGATTTCCCCTCTCTATCTTCCATTGTATAAATGGAATTTGAGCCACACGTTTTAGTTGGTAGGCTGCTAGTTCTGCCTTATGATGGATAGCACCTTATATACCTTATCTATGAACTCTTGGGGATCTTCCTCTTTGGACCCATGAAACTCCAGAGGGTTCATTCTTATGAAATCCCTCACCCTTGAGGCCGGAGTAGGAGAATGAGAAGCTTGGGCCCCTTGGTGAGTCATTGCATGTGACAACATAGTGATGGCATTCCTAAACAAGACTTGAGTGGCCCCTACTCCTTGAGGGGCTTGGTAAGCCAGACCCTCCTCGGTTGTGCAGGCCCTTCGAGGTCTTCCTCTCTATATCGGTATAATCAAGAAGAGCAAAGAACATTTGTTAGGGGAAAACATTATATTTACATCAAAAGCACGATATAGACCACGAAGAAATGAAACATTTCCTAAAACACCTCATAACCTCCCATTCATAGTTGTGTGCTCTTCACAATAATGAATAAGACTCTAATCGACATGGTGTGTTAGATTTCCAAGGACCATTAACAACCTACTGCTCTGATACCAAGCTACCATTAGGTAGTTTGTCATGACCCAAGCCTAGCTCCTAGATGTGGCACGATTAATAGGAACCCGAAGGGACCCAAACATGCCTCTTAGTATATTAATCACACATCCTTGGTCATATAAGCAAAGTAAACAACAAAAAGTAATATAATAAAAAGGGAAGCGGGACTAAGGGAAATCTTTGATAACTGTTAAAAGAGTCAAGCTCAAGCACAAGTACATCACCCTCACAGTAACAAGGGTTCAATATAATCAAGTCTCAAAATAGCAACAATAATGTAGATAGTGTCCTTGGACTTGAGGACTCAACAATGCTTATCTCCGAAGTACTGAAATAGCCACAGGATGATAAGAAGGTGCTCCGGTCCCTACATCGAATATCATGTAGGTATAGAATATGCATTAGTATGTTTGAATGTACTAAGTATGCGAGATGTAATGCAACAAGAGTCATATGCCATAATAACAAGATGCTTAATCATAATCAAGGAACATAAACTCAATATGGATTATATACTCAAACCTTAGATAAACATGCATGAAATGGGGCAAATAGACACCCATTCACCTTACAGTATGACCTTTCAGAGAGTGTTACCAATACCCCTACCTTACAACACAGTCTTTTTGATAGGTAGTATAAGATGTCCCCTACTTTACGATATAATCTTTTAGGTAGGACCCATGATTTATTGTACCTTACGGCATGACTTTTTCGGTAGGTGATGTAAGATGTCCTTACCTTATGACATAATCTTTGCGGTAGGCACCATGGTTTAGTGTACCTTACAGCATGGCCTTTTTGGTAGGTATTATAATATGTCCTTACCTTACGATATAATATATTCGGTAGGAGCCATAAAGATAGCTCATCAAATTATCACATTCAAGTATCAAGAAAGGACTTCACATTTCCCAAGAACATAACAAAACAAAGGAGCTCAATAATTCAATTTTAATGTCATAGGTACTTTTCATGAATTTAATACATGCTTGGAAACCCTTAATAATCATCATGAAGCCACTTGACTTGTAAATCATGTAAATAACTTGAGAATCATGGTCATGTAATTTCATCAATCACTTGGTGGGCACATAATACTTGTTTGAAATCATGCAACTGAAGAATAAGATGAGCAAATCAATTCAAAATCAACCCACCAACATTATAGTAAAACTCCAAATTGGGTATCATGAAATCATTCTCAAAAGTTCATCATAATTCTTAGCTTTCATAGCTCAAATAATACATGGTTTCAATAGACAAAGATCAACTCATAGTATAAGCTTAAAATAGATGTTCATGCATAATCAACAAAATTTCATAAACCCCAACATAATTTATAATTCATAATAAGAGATACCTATAAGTAATACAATTTAAAACATGTAATTTTCATAGAAAAGAAAATTGGGTTCTATAGGTGAGAGGATCCAATGGATGAAACCCACATACCTTTGGTTTAGTTGAGATGAGCTTGAAGGAAACTTAGAGCTTGAAGTGAATCCTTAAGTTCCAAAGTTAAGCTTGAAATCCTTGAATTTGGAACGAGATTTTGGTTAAGTCTGAGAGAGGTTTTGTGAGGGTTTTGAGTGATATTGAGTTGAAAAATGGCTCAGTATGGGAGATTTTACATTTAAATGGGTATGAGACTATTACACCAATGTCCTTGGATGGAATAAGAAAAACAAACAAGACCTTGCATTGGTCCATGCCCCAGGTGCGATGTGAACTAGGTGCGCCTCACATTTTCCATTACTGCACGCCCCAGGCGTTGTGCAGGCTCTTTAGAAATTAGTTCTTTAGCAGAAGTTATTTTTTGCTACGGGTCTTCTAAAATCCGGGTTATACCCATTCTCCACTAAATTTTTTCCTCAGATTGAGAATATAAAATTAAAATTTTGATATCTTGTATGAATTTTGAGATATATAGAAATTAGGATTATTGGCATTTTGAAGCACATTTTTGGGGCATCTCAATTCTACATCAGCACCAATTTAATGCTAAACTTTAGTGAATTTAGAAAAAATATATAAATTGGAATACTACCATGGTATCTCTGGAACTGATTTTGCTTTCCTCGCTAGGAGGCAGGCCAGGCGAGACAGACTTTTTCTCCTTTCTCTTGATGGAATATATCAATACCCGAGCTCCAGCTTTGCATACAGACTAAAGGATATGGAGAAATTGAGAGGGGTAATAATCTGTTAATGTGTAGGATTTATAAGAAAAATGGCTCTAAGTAGTGATACAAAATGTAAGATTAAAGTAGATGATGTAGTTGAAGTAATGGGGGATAAAGGAATAAAGATAATAAAATGTATAAAGTTAAATCCAAAAGAATATGCATGGCTAGAATGAAATTTAGAAAGATTTAACAAGAAAATGCATTGGTACCAAAATATCACTTGATGTATACAAATACTAAAGGAGAGACATCTATAAGATTCATTAAATATAAATACTCTATGAAACGGAATTAGATGACAAAATAGACACAACTATAGAAACGATGAATGTAGAAATAATAGAAAAAGAATTTGGGGTAGACGAAGCTTTAAGAAAGGCAAAAAGAAAGTATAAAGAAAATAGAAGTGCAACATTTAAATACAAAGGGTGTAAGAAAGGAGCATCGAAGAACACAAAAAATACAAGCCTAAAGACGAAAAATACAAGTCTAAAGATAGTCTAATGACAAATTGATTATATAGCAAAAAATAATGGGAATATTTATGAAAAACGGGAAAATTTATAATATTATATTTTTGGTTATCAAATATTGAACTAGTCCTACTCGATACTCTCTCTCTAGTGTACGTCTTAAGCCAAAATACTTGTACATTTTTCTAACTTTTTCCATACTCTTTTTTTAAATCTACCATGTTCATCTCTTCCTCTTAACGCTATATACTTAATGATTTCTTCTTTAACCCCACCCCAAATGTGGCAATTAATCTATCTTTGTAAGTTTTTTGCACTTTAAAGCCTTAGAATCCTAGGAATTTAAAGTTAAGAGGCTAACTGTATACTAGGGGTAAGATTACATACAAATCATCAAACATAATATACATTATATTTAAACATGCATTAAACATAATATACATGATACTTCATAACTTGAACATAAGATAACATACTAAACATGACAACATAAATTAAAATATAATGTACATACTACAAAAAAAATTTTGTCGAGAAAATAGGAATTAAATTGTAAGATCTTACGTGACTTAAACTGAGAGAGGTTTCCCTTTCAGGAAACCCGATGAACTCTTACACGTTTGTCAAATTACTAAGAACACTAATACAAATAACAATATTATTTAGATAGGAAAATTTTTAGTTAGGGAAAGGCTGGATACATAAAAGTAGATAAAAGAGAAATGGACTATTAAGTCTCTACATTCATTAATTCTGTTTCTTGTGTAGGTTCCGGTTGCCAGTCTTCTTCCATATTTTCTTTTACCTTTTCTAGGGCACTTATTCTTTGTTCCAGCTCATTTACTTTAGTTTCGAATGTCATTATTCCTAAAGCAGTAGTTTGATTTCTTTCTTATTTGTATTCTCTTCTTTTATTATCTTAATTTTTAGCATATGTTCTATACATACGATGCATCGTTCCATATAGAATAATTTATATTTTTCCTTTTTTCTCTACTATGGTACCATTTACATATAGTACATTGATTACTATCTATTCCATTGTTCCTTTCAAATTCATGACTACACTCTTGCAAAACATTTATCATTATGCTCGCTTGTATTTCTTCTAAATCTAGTTTCTCCATTGTCCTATTTTGTTTATTAATTCTTCTTGTTCTGAGTCGGAGGAGTCTAATTATGGTCTCTCTGTTGTTTCCATACTAACAACAGTATATATACTTTCACTATCTCACATATATTCATCTACACTTATTAGTGTTTCTTAAAAATCTTCTATTAGTTGTGAATTTCTTGTCTTACTATTGTTTCTTTTTCGACATACATTGAAACGACCCTAAAAACTGCCTGAAAATGTGCCTCGAAATGCCTAGAATTTTAAATTTCATGTATCTCAAAATTTGTGCACGATATCGAAAATCAGACTTCATATTCTTGTTCTGGAGATGAAAATTAGGTTAAAAATGGTCTAACCCCGATCTAAGAGCAAAAGATTAGCAATTATGAATTTTGAAAATGCAAATTCCAGAGAGTTGTGCGCACAGCTTCCGCGACACGCACTAATACATATTGGTGACCATTTTTCTACTTCGTCCAAAATTTTCTAAGAGGTGGGCCCAAGTGTTCCCAATCGTATTTTTATCTATACTTAGCCGAATTTCACCCTCATATCATCCTAAATATTTCCCAATACTCACTCCAACACTTAGCCATATTTTCACTCCCAAATTTATGTCTCAAACCCTCTTCCCAAGCTAAGGTTTTCCTTCAAGGTTCTTCTTCAAACTTCCATCTCCAATCTTCACCAGCCAAGTTCATCTCTAAGCTAAGATATGTGGGTTTATTTCATGGATTCCTTTCCCCCATGATACCCAAGCCCCATTCTACTCAAATTACATGGTTTAAAGTTGATTTACAAATGGGTCTTGATTATAATAAAATTCACTGTACATTATGTTAAAGCAATGTGAAATAGTGATTGTTTTGCTATGTTTTGAGCTAATGATCTTTGATCTATTGTAAGATTTGAGACGGGGTTTTGATGTATATTGCTTGAGGGTGTCGCAAGGTATTAATTGATGGTTTTACAGTGGATTTTCATGCATGATTTCATCTCTATATTTCAGAGTTTTATACTAGCATTACGCACCCTCTAAGTGTTTGATAAAATGTCTGGATGTGGTTTCTTGAGGAGTTGAAGGTCCAAAGCATGAGATATGATATGATTGACTATATGATGATGTAATGAGCGTATGTATATGATATACTCTATATAAAGTGTTGCGTTAGACCATGCCCGATACGGGTAACCTAGTTGAGGGGTTAATATCTCAACCACTAGGGTGATGGGTGCTATCATCACTAACCTTGATGAGGGGTTTATACCTCACATAATAGGGTGATGGATGTTATCATCACTAAACTTGATGAGGGGTTTGTACCTCACACACTAGGGTGATGACGACTATGATCACTAACCTACCAAGGGGTTTGTACTTTGGAAATCTAGCTTGGTCTCTTTTACACATATGATATCCTACATGAGCATGAGTTACTTAGGCATGTTTTACTTATGCATTGATCATACATGTCATATTGTTATACATTTTGATTATGATGCCTAATTCTTGTTGCATTGCATCCTACATACTAAGTACATTCAAACGTACTAATATACTCTTGCCTAAATGATATCACCATGTAGGAACCAGAGCCCAAGTTGATCATCCTCCTCCACGTGGGTAGTTTGATAGTACTCAAGCTTGTAGTGAGTCCTCCACTTCGGGGACCTTCATCTATGTTGCTCTTATTATGTATTGAGGCACTCTTTTTTATTTTCTATTTTTGACTACGAGGGTGAGCCCGGTTGCCTTGTCTTGGCACCCGCTCTTACTTATGTATTAGAGGTGTTTGTTGGACATATTATGTATCTATGTTTAGAGCCTTGCTCTATTGTTCTTGATGTCTATCATATGAGCTTGACTCTTCTCTCTCGATTATGAAGTTGTGCAAGCTTTTCCCTTAGTCCCGTTGCCCCTTATTCTTACTCTTTCATGTTGTTTCTATTGCTTCTGCGACCAAGGATGTGTAATGATGTTCTAAGAGGCTTGCTTGGGGTCCCTTTGGGTTTGCCTTACACCGTGTCATGCCTAACGCCTAGGCTTGGATCATGACAAACTTGGTATCAGAGCACTAGGTTGTTAGATCCTTGGAGTCCAACAGACCGCATCAATTAGAGTCCTATTCATGGTTGTGAAGCACGCCATGACTATGAATAGGAGGCTATCAGGCGTTTTAGAAAATGTTTCCATTCATCATTTTCTAGGTCGTGCTATAGAGTGGTGGTAAGCTTTTCCCCTAATGATTGTTCTTTGCTATGCTAGATTATGCCAAACACTCGAGAAAGAAGAGCCCAAACTGCCAAGGAGAAACCTACCAATGGTGAGCTCCGGGATGCTCTCATTATGCTTGCCCAAGTGGTGGCCAACCAAGTCAATCAATGGGCCTAAGCCCCTCATGATACTACCCCAGGAGCTAAGCCCCTCATGATACTACCCCAGGATCTAGGGTAAGAGACTTTATGAGGATGAATCCTCTGGTGTTCTATGGGTCAAATGTGGATGAAAATTGACAAGAGTTCATTGATGAGGTCTATAAGATCTTGAACATCATAGGTGTTGGGCCGAATAAAAGGGTGGAGTTGGTGGGTACCAACTCAAAGGGGTAACCCAAAATAGGTATGATCAATGGAAAGGTGAGAAGGGAATTGGTAATGTGGTGCTTTGGCAAGAGTTCAAATTGGCTTTCCTTATTCAATTTTTCCCTCTCGAACTTAGGGAAGTTAGGTTGGTAGAGTTCATGAATTTTAAACAAGGTGCTATGAGTGTGAGGGAGGCCCTCAAGTTTAATCAACTTTCAAAGTATACTCCTCATTTGGTGGCCGATCCTAGATCTAGGATGAACAAGTTTGTGGTGGGGGTCTCTGACTTGGTAAGTGAAGAATGCTGGTCCGCCATGCCAATTAGTGATATGGACTTGTCTCAGTTGATGACCTATACCGAACAAATGGAGGAGGAGAAATTGAGGAAGAGAAGGGGGCATGAGGCCAAGAGGTCCCTTCTTGGGGTAAATTCCAAAGGGGTGTCCAGTTCCATCAAGGCCAAGGGTCTCATCATGCTACTAATAGGGGGTTTGCCAATGACCTCCCTTGGCCTCAAGGTCTTGGTGTTGTGGCTCCCATTGATGTGTGTCCTAAACATGGAGGGGGTCATAGGGGGCCATGTTTGAAGGGTTCTAATGCTTGCTATAAATGTGGGGAGCTTGGTCATAAGAAGGTATATTGTCCAAAAAATCGTGTCAAGGTCTGGGATGCAAATGTGGTTCCATTGGGTAGAGGTGATCCTCAAGGTGGTGCCCCAAGGCACAATCAGTTTTATGATCTACATGGGATGCAAGGAGTTGGTGAGGTCCCAGATGTTGTTACTGGTATGTTAAAAATCTTTGACTTTAATGTGTACTTCTTGTCAACTCAAGGTGCATGAAAGGTATTATCCTACCCATGATCTTGAGTTAGCCACCGTTGTATTTGCATGAAAGATTTGGCGTCGATATTTGTATGGGGTGCATGTTGATGTGGTCACCAATCATAAGGGTCTCCAATATGTCTTCACTAAAAAAGAT
>JAABOM020000101.1:13509488-13537873 GCA_011800125.2 Solanum clarkiae
TATGAACTAGAGTTACCCCAAGAGCTTTCAATGGTTCATCCAGTTTTTCATGTCTCAATGCTTCAAAAATGCATAGGCGACCCATCCCGTATCACTCCTATTGAGGATGTACAGGTTACAGAAGATCTCACCTATGAAGAGGTACCTTTTGTTATTCTAGATTGTAAAGTGAAGAAGCTACGGAATAAACAAATAGCTTCAGTTAAAGTACTTTAGAGGAGCCATAAAGCAGATGAAGTAACATGGGAGGCTAAGGACATGAGGAAATCAAAATATCCTCACTTATTTGAAGCCAAAGGGGAAGCTCAACATGTAGAATGGGGACATAAATAGGTACGTGTTATTGAATACTTAATATGTTGTGAAGTTTGTGTAAGTAAACGTTTAGGCTTGGTTACGCTATCCAATTGTGCTAACATTCGAGGACGAATGTTCCTAGAGGGGGGGAGGATGTAACATCACACACTTTACAATATTGGCACAATTCAAATGAAACATGACATGATTTGGACCAATTGACGCCAAAAAAAAAATTGCTTGAATCTCGGGTTAATGGGTTATTTGTGCGTCTAACACTTAAGGGGATCGAGGGTATACATATTGTGTGGTGAATTAAGGAAATTATGACCTTAAATGAAGTAAAATAATTGATGTTCTTGTAGGATTTAGAAGCTAGCAGGTGAGTCACCTACTTGCTTAGCTCAAAATCGTGAACTAAACGGAGACGAGGATCGACGTCGAAATTGTCCACATTCGATTATGAAAAAAGTCCGTGTTAAATGTGTAACTTTGGCCCATGTTTTAGCATCTTAAATGGACTATATGTTAATCCCAATAAAGGTATTAAAAAGGGCCCAAATACAATACAAAACACTTAGCAAATTAGGCCCAAACCTAAGTAATACAAAATACTTAGCAAATTAGGCCCAAACCTAAGTAAGTGAAAGCTGAACATTTGGTAGCCCAAGTCCATCAAGTTGGTGCTCCAAAAAGTCCCAACTTTGAGGGTCAAGATGGCGGGTAAGCTACTTGATTATGTGTGGCATATGTTGGTCAAGAAGTCAAGAGAGAGTCGGAATAATATCCCTATATAAAGGGCTCCAAAGCTGCTCCACTAGTTATAGTTCACTTGAACACAAAAGAAACAGATTTGCTCTCTCTAGTTTCTCTCAACTTTTCTCAACTTTGTGAAGAATCCAAATGACTTATTTAGGGTTATTAAGGAGCCTGTACACCTTGAAGGCAAAGGTAAGTAGTTATAGTTTTGTGATTAGTATAGTTTTATCATGAAAAATACGAAATAGATGCTAGCTATGCTACAGAAATTTGTTGGACAGATTCTGTGCAGAAAGTTGATGCACCTTTTGCTTTTGTTTTGGCGATTTCCCTATGGTTTTTAAGTTATATTATGAAGAGAACTTCGTGTTGTTAACATGAGTTGAGTTATAAACATCACCCTAAGGTTGCTGCCCTGGTTTTAGTTTCATTTAACAAGTGCATCTTATCAAGTTATCTTAAGCGTCACATTGATTAGAATTTGCGGGATGTTGTGTGTAAAGCTATTATCTCACATCCTTCATGACTTCTTAAGTGATGTTATAGTACTTATTGACATCTGTTTATATGTGTAAATGTTGCTGGAACAGTTAGGTTAAATTTGGAATAAGTTTGGAGTTGTCGACGTCGAAAGGTAGCAAAAAAAGGTAACGCTATGCTTTCCGTTTTTCGATTGTGTGGAATTGTGATGTGTTGTGCTTTGTGGGCTGTTGTAAGGATTTTGTGAACTTACAATAGGCTGTACATGATTTATACATGCTAATGTATATGAGAAAATATGATTAAGGAGCGGAAAGGTCGGAGGAACACGCTAGGGTTTATAATTGCCATTTGCTGCCTGTGTGTTGTTTTGTTATGCAATTGGGCTTCCAAGGTGTGTATATTCGATGCTAATTATAGTTTTATTATCTACTATGTTGTAGATAAGTATTTGAAGGAAGAGAAGGTTATTTCGAGATAGTAACAGGGTCCCACAAAGAGGTATGTAAGGTTATTTGATTTTGTATCATTTGGCATGAAACATAGATCCTTCCTTGGCACGTAAAGGCACTTACCAACTCTGTAACAACTATTAACTGTGTCTCCATTCTTTGACATGTTCATATGATTCCATACATAGTCACTTTCAAATCTTGTTACATATATGAATACCAAGATACGTGTATTCATTTTTTTGCCAAATAAAGTTCACGAGGTGTTCCATTTCATATGCATTTTATTATTAGTGTAACATACCCTTTTTCCATTGTCATACTATCTTGTATATTTATCTACATGTCACATGTTGCATATATAATTCCATGGCTCTAATATTATAGCCACCAAAATAATTATCTCAGAGGTAATTGAAAGATAAAGTATACAGTTTATGGGTGGTACCCCAAGGGGGTTCATTGAGAACCTAGCATAGGGACGATCCCGATACAGTTTACGGGTGGTACCTCGAGGGGGTTCGCGAAGAACCTAGCAGAGGGATGATCCCGATACAGTTTACCACTTATCAGTTGGTTATTTGTTTACAGCTGTGCACAGATTTTACAGTACAGATTCTACAGTAAAGGTAAAGTGATATAAAGAACATAAAGTATATGATTCTACAGTATAACTAAGTGTGGTCCCTGATCTCCCACAGATGCATGGTTTCATTTGAGTTATTACTTTATATACAGTATATCCTACCTTACACACTCAGTACATTATCTCATACTGACGTCCCTTACGGGGGACTTGCATTTCATGCTGTAGGTACAAGTGCTCTTAGATCTCCCCAGTAGGAGTACAGGACATTTAGCTATGGTTACCAAGCTCCAGGTTTCTTCGGAGCTTTGCATGTCTAGATATTATATGTTTATATTGTACAGTTAGCTGAGGCGGGGCATGTCCCGACCCTTATCAGATGTTTTTCTATATTTAGAGGCTTTGTAGACTGTGTAAAGCATAGTAAAGCCATGTCTCGCACTTTAGACAGCGTGGCCCCAACGGCCTACTCATATGCATTTTCTTTTGGCTTGTTACCACTATTTATCTTCTTAAAGGCATGTCAAGCATAGAAACTCCTTATAATATGTATAGAACACATATAGTTACAGGTTAATTCTCCTGAGCCTTATCGGCAACGGGTGCCAGTCCGCCCTACGGGACTTTGGGGCGTGACACTCTTCCTCTGCGTGGCTAGTATGATTACTCCCAAAGCAAGTTGGTGAGTCCTCAATTTCGGAGACAATATCTTTTATCTTATGGTATGCATAAAGACTCTTTTTCCTTTTTGTTGTATGCTTGACTATGAGGGTGAGTCCGGTTGCTTGTCTTAGCCCCCGCTAAGCTCTATATTTAGAAGTGTTGTTGGACAAGTTATGTAATGATACTATGAGCTTTGACTCTCTTGACTCTTTGATGTTTATGATATGAAAGGTGTCCTTTAGCCCTATATTACCTATTTTCTATCTGTTGTTGTCATTTTATTGCTTCCACGACCAATGATGTGTAATTATATGTTAAGAGGCTTGATTGGGGTCCCTTCGGGTTCCCCATTCACCGTTTGATGTCTAAGCCCTAGGCTCGGGTCATGGCAAACTTGGTATCAGCACACTATTTTGTTAATGTTCCTCAATATCTAACACACCACATCGATTGGAGTCTTATTCATGGTTGTATTGTGCACCACAACTATGAGTAGGAGGCTATGAGACATTTTAGGAATTGTTTCCCTTCTTCTTACTCTATGTCATGCTATAGAAGCCAAGGTATGGCTTTTTCCCCTAGTGATTGTTCTTTGCTATGCTAGATCACGCCTAACACAAGAGGAAAAAGAGCTTGCACACCTGAGGAACAACCGACTCATGGAGATCTCCGGGATGCTTTCACCTTGCTAGCTCAAATTGTGGCTAATCAAGTCAATCGAGGGGACTAAACCCCTCATGCTCCTGCTCTGGCATCTCGGCGAGAGACTTTATGAGGATGAACACACCCGAGTTCAATGGGTCTAAGGTGGATAAGTACCCTCAAGAATTTATTGATGAGGTGTACAAAGTGTTAGCTATCATGGCTGTGAGGGCGGAAGAGAAGGCGGAGTTGGTGGGTTACCAACTCAAGGGGGTGGACCAAATGTGGTACACTCAATGGAGGGAGGAGAAGGGGAAGATTAATGTGGTTCTGTGGGAGGAGCTTAAGGCGGCTTTCCTCAACCGATTCTTTCTTCTTAAGCTTAGGGAGGCCAAAATGATGGAGTTTTATGAATTTGAAGCAAGGATCTATGAATGTGAGGGAGTATGCCCTCAAGTTCAACCAACTCTCTAAATATGCTCCACACTTGGTTGCCGACTCAAGGTCTAAAATGAATAAGTTTTGTGATGGGTGTATCCAATTTGGTGAGTGAAATGTTGTACTGCCGTGTTGATTAATGACATGGATTTGTCCCGCTTGATGACTTATTCCAAACAATTGGAGCAGAAGAAGTTGAGAAAAAGGAGGATTAATGAGGTCAAGAGGGCCCATTTTGATGGTAAGTTCCAAAGTCACAAAGGTGGCCGATTTGATCGAGGCCAAGGGTCCTCATACACTCCTAATAGGAGGTTTTCCAATGACTACCTAAGATCCCAAGATGATGGTGGTGTGGTGCCTAATGCCATATGTCTAAAATGTTGTAGGGGTCATAGTGGCCCATACTTGAGGCATACTAATGCTTGTTTTGGTTGTGGAGAAGTAGGCCACAAGATAATTGATTGTCCATGTAATCGCTATAAGGGTAAGGATGATCATCCACAAGGACGGGGTTCTAATGCGGTTCCTTTGGGGAGAGGAAGTCAACAAAGTGGTGCTCCAAGGCACAATCAGTTCTATGCACTTCAAGGTAGAAAAAGGGTTGATGAGGTGCCCGATGTTGTCACCAATATGTTAAAAGTCTTTGATTTTGATATTTATGCATTGACAGAACCGGATGCCACTCTTTCTTTTGTTACACCTCTTGTTGCCAAAAAGTTTCATGTTGAGCCAGAGTTGTTGTGTGAGTCTTATGAGGTGTCTACTCCCATTGGTGCATCTATTGTTACAAGAAAGGCCTATAGAAATTATCCCGTTTGCATCTTGCATAAGTTATTACCTTGTGATCTTGTAGAGTTGGATATGGTTGGTTTTAATATTAATCTTGGGATGGATTTGTTGCTTGCCTATTATGCATCTATTGATTGTAGAACCTGTAGTGTCAAATTTCAATTCCCAAATGAACCCATCCTTGAGTGGGAGAGTCATGATGTGGTTGTCAAGGGTAGATTTATCTCTTGTATTAAAGCCCAAAACTAGATCTCTAAGGGTTATCTCTATCATCTGATGAGGGTTATGGATGTTGAGTCCAAAGTCCTTCATATAGAGTCAGTTTCGGTGGTAAATGAGTTCCTTGATATCTCTCCAAACGACTTTCCAAGCGTTCCTCCCGAAAGGGAAATAGACTTTTGTATAGACCTCCTTCCTGATACTCAATCCATTTCTATTCCCCCTTACCATATGGCCTCGGTGGAGTTAAAGGAGTTGAAGGAGCAATTGAGGGATTTGTTGGAGGAGGGTTATGTTAGTCCTAGGCAATCATATTGGGGTGCACCGATGTTGTTTGTAAAGAAGAAGAATGGGTCCCTTAAAATGTGTATTGACTACGGGTAACTTAATAGGGTTACCATCCAGAGTAAGTATCCTCTTCCAAGGATTGATGATTTTTTTGACCAACTTCAAGAGGCTACTCACTTCTCTAAGATTGATCTTCGGTCCGAGTGTCATCAACCGAAGGTAAGGGAGTGTATAATTCCTAAGACGACATTCCGGACTAGGTATGGGCATTATGAATTTGTGGTTATGTCTTTTGGGTTGGCCACTGTACCGCCTATCTTCATGGATCTTATGAATATGGTCTTTAAAGCCTACCTTGATTTGTTTGTGGTGGTTTTCATTGATGATATCTTGATCTACTCTCATAGTGAGGAGGATCAAGTGGGTCATTTGAGGGTGGTGTTGCAAAAATTGAGAGAAGAGAAGTTGTATGCCAAATATGAAAAGTGTGAATTTTGGTTGAAAGAGGTCGCCTTTCTAGGTCATATGGTGCCGGCAAATGCTATTAAGCTTGATCCTAAAAAGATTGAGGTGATTAGGAATTGGCCTAGACCTTTGACCCTGTCACAAATTAGAAGCTTCTTGGGCTTTGCGGATTACTACCGGAGGTTTGTGAATGAGTTCTCTTCTATTTCTTCGCCCATGACTAGGTTGACTCAAAAGAAGGCTAAATTTATATGGACCAACGAGTATGAAAAGAGTTTCTAGACCTTGAAAGATAAGCATGTGTCCGCGCTTATTTTATCTCTGCTTGAAGGGTTAGAAGGGTTTGTTGTGTGTTATGATGCCTTCTTGATTGATAAATTTGTGTAGATCGACGAGTGCGAAAAACGTTTCCAGACCTTGAATGATAAGCTTGTGTCCGCTCCTATTTTCTCTCTACTTGAAGGGTTTGGAAGGGTTGTGTATTGTGATGCCTTCTTGATTGGTTTGGGTTGTGTTTTGATGCAAAATGGTATGGTGATAGCCTATGCTTCTAGGAAACTTAAGATGCATGCAAAGAATTATCCTACTTTTGATCTTGAATTGGCCGTCATGGTTTTTTCTTTAAAAATTTGGTGTCATTATTTGTATGGAGGTGCATGTTGATGTATTTACCGATCATAAGAGTGTCCAATATGTATTCACTCAAAAAGATCTCAACTTGAGGCAACGAAGGTGATTAGAGCTTCTTAAGGATTATTATATGAGTGTGCATTATCATCTCGGTAAGGCTGGTGTTGTGGCCGATGCTTTGATAGAGTGTCTACGGATAGCCTAACTCATGATGATGAAGAGGGCAAAGAGGTGACTTGAAAGGTTCATTGGTTTCCTAGATTGGGGGTTAGGTTGGAAGAGGTTGGTATGGTGGTATTGTGGTTGTTGATGGTTCAAAATCTTCCTTGGTCGATGAGGTAAAATAAAAGCAAGATCTTGACCCCTCCTTGTCAGTATTGAAGGCTTTGGTGAGTGATGGAAAGGTGGAGGTTTTCTCCCAAGGCGGAGATGGTGCCCTTAGATACCAAGGTAGGTTGTGTTTAGCCTGTGTTGTTGATTTGAGAAAGAAGATTCTTGACAAGGCTCATAATTCTTCTTATTCTATTAACCCCGGTTCTACCAAGATGTATAGAGATTTGAGGGATGTGTTTTGGTGGGAAGGTATGAAGAAGGGCATTGCCAAATATGTACCCGGTTGTCATAGTTGCAAACAAGTCAAAGCTGAATACCAAAGGTTGGGTGGCCTAACCCAAGATATAGAAATTCCTACTTAGAAGTGGGACGATATTAACATGGATTTTGTGGTTGGGTTGCCTAAGACTAGAAAGGATTTTGATTCAATTTGGGTTGTAGTTGATAGAATGACAAAGTCGGCTCATATCCTACCGGTTAAGACTACTTATGGGGCCAAAAATTATGCTAAGTTGTACAATCATGAGTTAGTTAGATTTCATAGGGTTCCCTTGTCCATCATATCGGATAGTGATGCTTAATTCACTTCACACTTTTGGAGAGCCTTCCAAAGAGGTCTTGGTACCATGGTTAAGCTTAGTACAACCTTTCACTCTCAAACTGATGGCCAAGCCGAAAGAACCATCCAATCTCTTGAGGGTATGCTTAGAGCTTGTATTTTGGATTTTAAGGGTAATTGTGATGATCACCTTCCATTGATTGAGTTTGCTTATAATGATAGCTATCATTCTAGTATTGACATGGCTCCTTTTGAGTCCCTTTGTGCTAGGTGTTGTAGATCACTAGTTGGGTGGTTCGAAGTGGGAGAGATAGCGTTGTTGGGTTTTGATCTGGGCATAGAGGCTATTGAGAAGGTAAGGTTAATTAGGGAGAGGTTGAAAATAGCGCAAAGTCATCAAAAGTCCTATGCCAATGTGAGTAGAAGGGAACTTGAACTTAAATTTTGTGATTGGGTCTATTTGAAAGTTTCGCCCATGAAGGGTGTGGTTCATTTTGGTAAAAAAGGTAAATTGAGTCCAAGATATGTGGGTCCTTATAGGGTGTTGAGGAAGATTGGTAAGGTGGCCTATGAATTGGAGTTGCCTAGTGAAATGGACTTGGTTCATCCGGTCTTTCATGTGTCCATGTTGAGAAAATGTGTGGGTGATCCGAATGCTATTGTCCCATTGGATGTTGTGGGAGTGGTTGAAGAGGACTTGACTTATGAAGAAGTTCCAGTAGATAACTTGGATAGAAAAGTGAAAATGTGCCTCAGAAGTGTATGAAATTGTAAATTTCATATACCCAAAAATTCGTGCGTGATATCGAAAATTCGACGTCATATTCTTGATTAGAGGGCAAAATTGAGTGGGGAATGGGTCTAACCCCGATTTTGGAGCAACCGTATCAATATTTGAAAAATCAAATATGACGAATTCAAGTGTTGACCTGCGCCCCTGGAGCGACGTGGCTGGGGCACGGACTAGTTTTATTTTTGCCCAGTTTTGTTGTTTGTTCAAAGGCTTTTGGGTCTTGGGCCTAAGTCTTCCCATTCGTAAGAATACCTATACTTGGCCATATTTTCACCATCACATCATACAAGACATTCCCCAATACTCTCTCAAACACTTAGACAAATAGTTTACTCAAAATCAAGGGTTCCAAACTCATTCTAGATCTTAAGGATTTCACTAAAGCTTCAAGTCTCCATTCCAATCTTCATCAAGAAATACTCCAAAGCTAAGGTATGTGGGTTTCAACCATTGGATCCTTTCACCAATGGTGGCCAAGCTTCTTTTTTACATAAAAATCTCATGTTTCTAAGTTCATTTACTTATGGGTCTTACGTAATAAGAATTTGACTATGAACTATGTTGGGGTTTCATAAAAGTGTGACTGTTTAAGCATGTTTTGAGCTATGAATCTTTGATCCATCTTGAGTCTTGATGAAGGTGTTGATGTATATTACATTCAGTTACTACCAAGTGTTTGTGGGTGGTTTTACATTGGATTTTCTTACATGATTTCTCTCCTGAATTTCATGGTTTTATATTAGCATTATACACCTGCCAAGTGTTTGATAAAATGTCCAGCTAATGCTTCTTGATTTTTTGAAGGATTAATGCATTGTATATGAGTTAAGTGACTTTATGATGATGAAAGGATGGTATACATGCGTTGTTTTCATGAGAAGTATCTATTGTGTTTTGTGGTGACCATAGCCAATTGAGGGGTGATGCCTCAATCGCCTCGGATGGGGGTGGTTAGCGATCAACCAATTGGGGGGTTGGTACCTCAATCATTCCTGGCAGAGGGTGGTCATATCCATCAACCAATTGAGGGGTTGGTACATCAATCATTCCCGGTGGAGGGTGGTCATATCCATCAACCAATTGAGTGGTTGGTACCTCAATCGCATCGAATGGGGGTGGTAATCCATCAACCAATTAAGCGGTTGGTACCTCAATCACTTCCGACAGAGGGTGGTCATGTCCGTCAACCAATTGAGGGGTTGGTACCTCAATCACTTCTAAGTGGTGGTCTACCTTGGATTCCAAGTACCAAGATTGCTTGGTCTATAGAGATGGTCTCTTCCTTCACATGTAATATGTTCTATATAAGCATGTTTTACTTCAACCATCATTCAGACATGACAAATTGTTATTATGCTATCCATTGCTTATGATATTGCATTTTCCCTATGTTGCCTATCTCTTGTTTCATTGTATCCTATATACTTAGTACGTTCAAACGTACTCACGCATTTTCTATGCCTACAAGATATTACTATGCAAGAACCGGAGCTCCACTTGATCATTCTCCTCCTCCGCGCAACTAGTACTATTACTCTCAAAGCATGTTGGTGAGTCCTCAACATCGGGGACAATGACTTGATCTTATTCTATGTATAAAGACTCTCTTTCCTTTTTACTATATGTTTGACTATGAGGGTGAGCCCTTTTGTTTGTCTTGGCCCCCGCTAAATTCTATGTTTAGAGGTATTGTTGGACAAGTTATGTAATGATGCTATGAGCTTTGACTCTCTTTATTCTTTGACGTTTATGATATGAAAGATGTCCCTCAACCCCGTATGACCCATTTTATATCTCTTGTTATCATGTTATTGCTTTCTTGACCAAGGATATGTAATGATATGTTAAGAGGCTTGATTAGGGTCCTTTCGGGTTCTCCATTCACTGTGTCATGTCTAGGCCCTAGGCTCGGGTTGTGACAAATATGGTAGCACAATGTTAATGAGTCAGGATGTTTCTACTAGGACTCCCTTATCGAAGCCCACCTTAATCCCCATTTGATGTTAGGTAAAGTCCCACCGGATATTTATAAACATGGTCATGTGTATATATATTCTTAAGCTTTAAAACATAGCTTCATCATAGTAACAGTAGCTCTTGAAAACGTTATGATCCATTCAAGTTAGAATTGCACATTTACAAGAAGATCCATCTTTAGTGAAATTGCCTTTTCACCAAAATTATATATTCGTAAAAAGGGCTTCTATAAGAAAACTTTCATAAACATATAGTTGAAATCCTTATCAAGATTTTCTCCAACTTTCCATTTCCAAGATTTTGAACTCGTGAGGTGTTACAGTAAAGTCCACCCAACTTAGAATATTTTTCACCTCAGAACCCAAAATCGCGAAAACGTTTTGCAGCTCATCATTTGGACCATGGTCCATCCATACTTTTGTCTGGTTATATCATCCCCAACTTCAGAAACTCAACTTAATCCTTTAATCTATAAGCCATTGTCTACAACTCATAGTCCCTTTAGTGAATCAAAAAACCTTTAGTACTACAACTCCCAAGCTTCAGAATTTTCACTAAGTTCTTTCCCTATATAAGAGGCCTTTATTTAGCTTATAATCACAACCAGGAGCCATAAATAGGCTTGTACAACACTGCACTAGAACCCAATTTGTATTTTCATTTTGAATTTTGATATTTTAGCATGCAGGGCCTTACAATATCTCTCCTTCTGAAATATTTATCCTCGAATGAGACAAAAGTAAGCTTGACTGGAGTAATGAATCAGCTAGCATCCTATCATGAATGTAATAATGCTATTTAAACATCATTTTCATGAAAATTTAAAACTTATGTGTCAAATATCATTCAAATACAGTCTCATATGTATGCATGCATGTGTAGTGTAATGAAAAAAATTTGAATGCATGGAAATTGAGATCATTGGAAAAGAATAGCTTAGTATCTTAGGCTTGAGTAGAGTGAAAGAGATGAATGTATCTATTACAACCCAAGCCTAAGGCCTAGTCGTAACATGACAACCCTAGTTGTAGCACAACAAATGAGAAACCTAAAGGTACCTCACCAAGCCTCTTAGCATACATCAAACCTACAAGGTAAATAATAGAAATATAACATAAGTAGAAGAAATACTTTACATGCCTCAAAGTATAGAACTGACACATGAATGTAAGACTGAAATCTGAATTAAATACATAGGTCCAACAAATGTCTCTAACTCATAACCGTTGATATGGGTTGAGACAGGTCCTAGATGATCCTTAATATAAAGAAAGGTTTATATCAATATATAGCATGGCATAAAAGTAATGATACAAGCTTTTGTCCCCAAATCATGAGGATTCACCCAATATGGATCGTCAAATAACCAGTATCTAGCCAGTAGGATGGATTAAAGGATTACCTACACCTAGTGTACTACTCAATAGCCTCAGTAAGAACATTCACTCAATCTGTATAGAAACCCTCAAGTTTTTTTTTAATAAAGGTTAGATATATATACCCAAAATCAGCAATATTTAGAGCAATTGCACTTGCGAGACAATTTCTACGGAGCAGGAAGATGCGCACCACAAAAATAACAATCTATCACTGCACAGTGTACTATTTGCATGGTCACTTTTAGGTTCATAACACTCATGGGATCAGGTCCCTTCTTTGTTCTGATAACATTATTTTTCCCCTTTCTGATGATGAAAACGCATAACATGTCTAGCAATGAATTTCAGCACATTCAACATCTTCAGCATATTAACTTGTTCCCCTTATCAACAAAGTTTCTCCTTCAACCAGGTCCCTTAATTTGTTCCCTTTATCACCAACTTATTAGTTCACTTGTTTAGTTCTAATTCTAAAAGTGTATTATCCCCCCTTTGGTATTATGAAAAAGAATCAACAATAAACTCAAAATTAACGCAACATAAGTATGGTAGAGGGATAGTTAATAGACAACACAAGCGGTGGAAACCCTCACGGGAGGATGCTACTTTTGTACATTCTAAGATAACATAACACTTACTAGTATATGAAGGATTTAACACGTGACATATTAATCATATTTAAGTAATGAATTCAAAATAGTTAAAAGTATAGGATTTCATTCTAAAGGTGGTTTAGTTGATTTCTAGCTCAGGTTTTTGGCGTAAGTTTCTTGCAAGTAATTTAAACTACAATCTTGCAAGATATTCATATATTGCCCATACTGTTGTTTCATGCTGAAAACAATTACCATTGTTAAAATACAAGGACATAAAATGTTCTACTTTCGTTTCATACAATCATCATAATATAACTAGATTTTACTATAGTAACAAGCTTGCTGGCTCAAATTTAACTAAACAAGCCAAAACATAAAGTTACAAATCATGGTGCCATAATTTACACTAGCCTTTCAAATTTATACATACATATGCAACAAGAGAATCATGTACACATCCCAAAACTGCTACAATATCTATGTCTAGATGCAAATGTAATCTTCTTCACAGTTCCCAAAAATTATCTTCAATGGCCATCCTCAAGCATCGATCAACTCAGGTACTTCGTATAATAGAAATTACTGTCGCAAAGCATGAAGCTTAGTGGTACAAAAGCTAAAAGCGGAGAACCTCAAATCCCTCAATTTACTTTTCTTAAGTCAAAAAATACATATGGAATATAGTAAATAGACCAAGTGAATAAATATATCAATAGTATCAAGTAGGATATTTAAAGATCAAAGTATTAAGGTTTCTGGAACAATTTTTACAAGACATTCAAATATCAAGTTCTGCCCAGTGTGTAGGTCATGACTTAATATGAAAATAATCATGTATCAAGGAGGACCGAAACCCTATATCAAGAAGGGTGAAAACCTAATTATCAAGAGGACCAAGAACCATATTAAGAGTGACTTTCTAGTTCGTGCATAAAATGGACTACTTCCATACTTAGGACAAACCAAAAATTCATAATCAAGATGACAATTGATCGAAAGAAGAGGCATGCCAATGGTGACAAAGTCATAACCACAAGAAGAACAAAGTCCACAAGGATGTCAAGTGATCAGGCAATTCGTACAAATGGACGAATTAAACAAGTTCCATGCAAGTCCCAAGATATATTAACACAACTAGATAAAATGACAAGAATGTAGCTGAGATATCAAGATAACAATCAAATGTACCAGCAGGTGACAAAGGCACAAGAGAAAGTTTTTACATGAACCTGAACCTTTTAGCACGCAACTAACTCTACCGATTCCAAGTCATGGATCAATATAATATCCGTTTCTTCAATCAATTTCCTTAAGATTGTACAAGAGTGTGAGCCTCTTAATACTCATTTACAAACTCATTTAATATTCAACACTTTCAATAGGTATAAACTAACAAGATAAATGCCAAAACAGAGTTCTATTTCTGCAAATCACACTCTTCTCGACAACTTTACTGCCTTGCTATGCAACTAGATTTTGACTTGGTAAATGTAAAAAATACAATTTCCAGTCTACATAAAAACTGTAGGTATATGAATATAGGTTTCAAAAGATCAAGAATCTCTTCAAAATATCCCTTGTACAAGTATTTATAATCAAAACACTAACAACACACCCCTAGGGATTTCCATGTCAAAACTCTAGACAGAACTTGTCCTAACTTACGTCTACTATTTTGAATCAATAACTACAAAATTAGGTTTTAACATATACTTAAGAGTTATAGATACATGTATTGGAGTTGAAAAGAAATAAGAAACATCACAAATTACATCTCACACATCAATATATAATTAAAATATTAACAACAGTACATAGAAGGCTTCTCAGATAGAAAACTAGCCAGGATGTTCACTGTGTGTCACGGCTTCTTCCGATACCATACAAAAGGACTTAGATTTTCACATAAGCATAAAACCTGTAGGTATATAAATTATCTTTCGAAAATATATTTACATACTAAACACATAGCTATATACAATGAGATATTTCATAATTGCTACACACAATGCAATTTAATGATAGAATTCAACCACTTATTAAAGGATAGAGGATTTCTCAATTTTGCTGCAAGGAACTGATTTATTTCATGTATTTTTGTCAAATATAAGGTTATAGCGGAGTTTATAGACATTTATAAGGTCATTAAAATGACTTAGTTTGGGGAAAACATATTTTATGTCAAAAGCATCTTAAGAGAAAAATAGTCCAATCAGGTGGATGCCCTAATTTTCTCTTTTTCCTTCCTTATTTTTTTTGTTCACACATAATAATAATTATTAAGGATTATTTAATATTTATAATTTAACAAAAGTAAATAAATTTCACTAAAATGAATCCCTTCCTTATTCCTTTCTATAGTTCAAGAAAATCGATTTCTCTAACGATACAAACTCAAGTCAAAGAGTTGTGAAGTAGGGGTAGATTTTATCTTGAGGGAATACCTTTTTTTTAAAATGAATACATTATTTAATAATAAGACCATTACAACTCTCTTCCCCTTAAGAAATTTCTCCTCAAAATTTACCTTATGCAGTGACGAAATAAGTGCGGATATTAGGTCCTCATGTTTTCTTCCCTCTCCAGGTGACTTCTTCTCCTGAGTGGTCCCTCTAAAGTACCTTTACTAAGGGAATATTCTTATTTTTGAGTCCTTTTATTTCCTAAGCTTGAGTATGGACCAATTCCTTGTCATACATCAAATCTTGATTAACCTCAATAGATTCAACTGGTAGGACATGAGAGGGGTCAGAACGATATCTTCTGAGCATTGACATGTTGAAGACATTGTGGATCTTGTCCAACTTAGGTGATAATGCTAATTTATATTCAACTGGTCCAACTCTTTCAAGTATTTCATAGGGCCCGATAAATCAGAGACTAAGTTTTCCCTTTCTGCCAAATCTCATATTCTTCTTCCATGGAGATACTTTCAAGATTACCTTATCCCTAACTTGATACTCGATATCAAGCCTTTTAAGAACAATATATGATTTTTGCTTATCTGAAGCAATCTTAGACGAGCCTTGATCACCTTTACCTTGACTTCTGTTTGCTGCACAATTTCAGGACCAGTAAGTCTTCTTTCACCAACTTCACTCCTACAAAGAGAAGTCCGACATTTTATTCTATATACAACTTCAAAAGGAGTCGTTCTTATACTTGATTGGTAGCTATTATTGTAAGCAAATTCTACTAACGCCAAATGTTTTTCCTAACTACCCTCAAACTCTATGATTCAGGCTCGAAGCATATCCTCTAGAATTTATATCACTCTTTTTGACTGTCCGTCTTTCTGAGGGTGAAATGAGGTGCTAAAATTTAACTTGGTATCCAAAGTCTCTTGCAGGCTAGACTAAAATCTAGATGTAAACCTTGGATCTTTGTCGGAGACAATAGAGATAGGGATTCAGTGTAGCCTTACAATCTCATTAATGTGTAGTTCTGTTAATCTTTCATGTGAATAATCCATTTTGATTGGTAAGAAATGAGAACTCCTCATTAATCTTTTTTCACTATAACCCATATTGCATCATGGTTCTTTTGAGTGCGAGGAAGTCCAGAAACATGGCCATTGTTATTCTCTCCCATTTCCATTCTGGCATCGGCAAGGGTTGGAATAGCCCAACTGGAACTTGATATTCTGCTTTTATTTATTGACAAACTAAACATTTTGAAATGTACTCCACAATGTATTTCTTCATACCATTCCACCAATAGTGTTCTTTAAGGGTTCGATATATTTTCGTACCTCCAGGGTGCATGACATTTGATGAAGTGTGTGCTTCCTTCAAATTTCTCTTTTCAGGCTTTTATCATTAGGGACACACAACTTATATTGATAAGATAAGACACCATCCTCTATTAATGAAATCTTTGTGGTCAGCTTCATGAATTTCTCATCTCACTTTTGTTCTTCTCTAACTTTCTCAAGCAATACAGGTATAACTTGCAGTTGGCAAATAATCGAGCAAGATGAATGAAGTACAATACGAGCATTCATTGTTCTTAACTCAACAAACAAAGGAAGTGGACTCAAGGACAGGATTGCAAAAGACTTGCGATTTAAGATACATGTAACAACATTAGCTTTTCGTGGATGATAATCGATTGTGTAATCATATTCCTTAATGAGCTCAAGCCATCTACGTTGACTTATGTTCAACTCCTTTTGTGTAACCCAGTATTTTAGACTTTTGTGATCGGTGAATATGTAACATTTTTTTCCATACAGATAATGTCTCCACACTTTTAAGGCAAATACTATAGCAGCAAGTTCTAGATCATAAGTAGGATATTTCAATTAATGTGGTTTTAATTTTTGAGAGGCAAAAGAAATAACTTTCCCTTCTTGCATCTGAACACACCCTAGACCACGAGGACATGCATCACTATATATCACATACTCCTTCCCCTCTATTGGTCGAGTAAGTACAAGAGCTTGCGTCAACAAGGATTTAAGAGTTTCAAAACTCTCCTGGCATTTGTCACTCCAGATGAACTTTTCTTCTTTCTTCAAGAGATTGGTCAAAGGGGAGGCTATAATGGAGAAGCCTTTCACGAACCTCCTATAGTATCTTGCCAAGCCTAGGAAGCTTCTTACATTAGTTGAACTTTCGGGAGGCTTCTATTCAACAATTGCATGGATTTTACTAGGATCCATCTTTACACCTCCGGCTGAGACGACGTGTCCCAAGACGGTCACTGTATTTAGCCAAAATTAACACTTGGAAAGTTTTGCATAAAGTTCTTTCTCCTTCAAAATTTGCAATACAATTTGGAGATGCTTATGATGATCTTCACTATCCTTGGAATATACTAAAATATCATCTATAAAACTACCACAAATTGATCTAAATATGGCTTGAATATTCGATTCATTAGAGCCATTAATATTGCGGGAGCATTAGTCAATCCGAATGGCATCACCCAAAGTTCATAATGACCATACATAGTTCTAAAAGTAGTTTTAGGAATATCATCCTCTGTAATGCACAGTTGATGATACCCAGACCTTAAATCATCAATAAGAATAGATTAACACCCATCAACTGATAAAATAAATCATCAATCCTTGGCAGTTGATATATTTTCTTGACTATTATTTTGTTGAGTTGTCTATAGTCAATACACAATTTAAAAGTTTCATCCTTCTTCTTTACAAATAAAGTAGGGGCTCCCTAAGGAGAGACACTGGGACGGATAAAACCCTTCTCAAGAAGTTCTTGCAATTGAGTTTTCAACTCTTTAGTTCTGCTGGGGCCATTCTATAGGGAGTAATGGAAGTAGTAGTAGATCTGGGAATAAGTTCGATTGGAAATTCAACTTCCCTTTCCGGGGGTAACCCAGGATGATTTTCTGGGAAGACTTCTGGAAAGTCGCACACAATAGGTATATCTTTAAGGCTCGGGATCTCCAAGCATGTATCAACTGTGTGAGCAAGATGCGCATCATAACCTTGCCGGATCATCTTTCTTGCCAAGGCCACAGAAATTATACTAGTCATCAATAATCTTTCACCTTGTACAATAATATGAGAAAATGCAGGGTCCTTAAAAGTCACATGCTTTGATCTACAGTCCACTAGCGTATGGTATTTAAAAAGCCAATCTATTCCAATAATAACATCAAATCTTAGAAGGGCATTTCAATCAAATCCATCGGGAAAATTAGGTCCTCGATCATGAAGGGACAAGCTCGGTAAATTTTATTACAAACAACTCAGTAGCCCAAGAGACTTTCAACTAGCACATTATAATCAACCCTTATAGATTTCACATTTTCAGGAAGAACGAGTGATGAATAAATATAATAATGTATAGAACCAGCATCAAACAATGTAAACACATATAAGCCAAATAAGTGAAATTTACCAACAACCATGTCTTGGCCATCTTGATCATCCCTCCATTTCATAGTGTAAGATCTTGTCGTAGTCCTTGGCCTACTAGGTTGATTTTCTCCACTTGCTCCAGCTACTTGGATGTTTTTTGGTCTTGCACCCCTATTGGTTTGAGGAGAATTATTAGAAGGCTTCTGAACCGAGCTTTCAATGCGCAAGGAAGGAACCTATTTAGGACAGTCCTTCACTTCATGATCAAAGCAGCAACAGTTAAAACACGCACCAGAAGCTCTCATGCAAACACCATAATGATTCTTCCCACATTGTTCACCCATAGTAGCACAAGTCCTGCCTTGGCCATTATTTGGAGTGCTACCTGTGGAATAATCTGATCTGCTTTGCTTTGATAGAGACAACCTGTTAATAACACTAGCCTTAGAATCGTGAAACCTTCCCCTTTTGTATGGAACTCAGAAAGCTGATCTAGGTTTCCGGAGTTTATTTCAATGTCTACTAGCTTCTTCCTTATCATGTCTTTCCAAGGTAAGAGTAGCAGAAGCTAATTTACAAAGATTCTTATGTTGCAAGATTGCCACATTCTTTCTGATAGAATCATTTAAGCCATCTTCAAATCTCCTGCACTTATCTTTTTCCTCTATAATAATATCTCCAGCATAACGAGAAAGCCTTAAGGAACTTTTGTTAATATTCAGCAATAGACATGCCCACTGCCTCAAACTTAAAAACCTCCTTCTCTTAGCATCAGTGTAGGAAGGAGGAACATACTTCATACAAAACTCCTTAAAAAATCATTCCAAGTAAGAAATTGAGGTTTTACCTTGGCATTTGGAACATTCATCCACCAATCATAAGCATACTTTTGTAATAATGAAACAAAATACTTAAATTTTGCAATATCTAAACGCTCTATTGCTCAAACACACTCTCCATGCGTTTGAACAATTGTTTTACATTAGTGGGATCAACAATACTTGTAAATTCTACTCCACCCATTTTCCTCATTTTCTCAAAGTTTATCCTATTAGGATCATGTACCGCTTCAACCATACGGTGGAAGAATCCAGTCATCTGTTGGAAAGAGGGATTTATGACCTAAGTACTATGTCTCATCTGAGGATGTGGGATAAGTCTTACACCTTGGTTTTCCACTTCCGATCCACTAGTGCGGGGGACGTATTGATCTGAAAGATGTTCGCGCACAACTGCTAGTGCACAAAGTTGAGAATAAGAGTTATCTGATCCTTCCCATGCTGTACCATAGGTCTATTAGAGGAAGAGGCCATAAATTAATTCCTTCAAAAGAGAAGATCTCGTTGCATTAGGGACATGTAAATGATGCATATGAACTTTGCAGGCACTAAAATAATATTAATCATGTAAATGAACAAATAACATAGCTTGGACCTTTTATCAAATAGACAATTATACAAGTAATTCACATTAAAGTCCTAGAATCACAAGTCTAGGCTCCAGTACCAACACTTGTAGCAACCCTTGTGGGAGGATGCCACTGTTGTACATCCTAAGCTTACATAACACTTACTAGCATTTGAAGGATTTTACATGTGATATACTAATTATATTTAAGTAATGAATTCAAAATAATTAAAGGTATAGTATTTTGTTCTAAATGTGGTTTGGTTGATTTCTAGCTTAAGTTTTTGGCGTAAGTACCTTGCAAATATTTTAAACTACAATCTTGTGAGATATTCATATATTTCCCATACCGTTGTAGCACCCTAAAAAAACTATTACTAATGTTAAAATCCAAGGACATAAAACATACTAGTTTCATTTAATATATTGATATTAACATAACTTGCATTTTACTTTAGAAACAAGCTCGCTGTCTCAAATTTAACTTAGCAAGTCAAAACTTAAAGTTATAAACCATAGTGCCATAATTTACAATAGCTTTTCAAATTTATACATACATATGTAATAGGAGAATCATGTACATGTCCCAAAACTACTATAATATCTATGTCTAGATGCAAATCTGATCTTCTGCATAGTTTCCAAAATTTATCTTCAATGGCCAATCTCAAGCATTATCTCGGGTACTCCGTATGATAGAAACAACTATCGCTAAGAATGAAGCTTAGTGGTGTAAAATAGAATCTTAAATCCCTCAATTTACCCTTCTTAAGTCAAAGAGAAATACAACTGGAAAATAGTAAATAAACCAAGTGAACAAATACATCATAGTATCAAGTAGGATATTTAAAGTTCTAAGTAACAAGGGTTCCTGGAATAATTTTTACAAGACATTCAAATATCAAGTTTCGCCCAGTATATACGTCATGCCGTCACAACAAATATGATCAACTATCAAGGAGGACAGAAGTACAATATCAAGAAGGGTAAAAATCCAATTATTAAAAGAACCAAGAACCATATTACGAGTGACATTCTAGTTTGTGCATAAAATGGACTGCTTCGATACTTAGGACGGACCGAAAATTAACAATCAAGTTGGCAATTGATCCGAACAAGAGACATGATAATAGTGAAAAAGTCAAATCTACAAGAAGGACAAAATCCACAAGGATGTCAAGTGATCAGGCAATTCGTACAAATGGATGAATTAAATAAATTTCGTGCAAGTCCTAAAATATATCAACACAACAAGTTAAAATGAAAAGAACGTAGCTGAGATATCAAGATAACATTCAAATGTACTAGCAGGTGGCAAGGCACAAGAGAAAGTTTTTACACGAACCTGAGCCTTTTGGCACGCAACCGACCTAAGTTCCTTGGACCGAAATAGAAAATTGGAGTAAAAATAACACTGGTTCGATTGATCTAAAATCATATTTTGCTACAATTGCTCCAAAATTGAGGTTATACTCATTTCTCACTCAATTTTGCCCTCTAATCGGAAATATGAAGTTGGATTTTTGATATCATGTCTGGATTTTGATATATACGAAAATCATAATTATGGGCATTTTCGAGGCATATTTTTGGGAACTTTTTGGAGTCGTTTCAATATCTTCCCCTTGGGAATATTCGTCCCTGAACGTCAAAGAAATGTTTACAAGAGAAATAACCAAGATGACTTCGTCCCACATAAGGATGCAAAAATGCACTTAAACATTATTTCAAAAATCTCAACATAAGTGTCAAAATCCCCATGTACTTGTCTATTTAAACACGAATGTCTGCAAATGACATGAGGTCTGAAACTTAAGACTTAAAATCACATAGGGGAGTTAGATTAGTACCTTAGGCTTGAGTAGAATGGAAGAGATGGGGATATCACTTTTGCATGCCCACTTTGGCTTCCCAAGTGGTACTTTTAACTTGTTGGTTCCTCCAAAGCACCTTAATGGAGGTTACATCCTTGTTCCTCAACCTCTTCCCTTGTCTATCTAAAATTTCTATGGAACCTCTTCATAAGTCAAATTGTCTTCAACAACACCCACAATATCGATAGGCACAATAGTATTTAGGTCACCCACACACTTCCTCAACATAGACACATAGAAGACCGGATGAACCATATTCATATCATTAGGCAACTCCAACTCATAGGCCACCTTACCAATCCTCCTCAACACTCTATAAGGACCAACAAATCTTGGACTCAATTTAACCTTCTTACCAACACTCTATAAGAACCACACCCTTCATGGGTAAGACCTTCAAATAGACCTAATCACCAATCTCAAATTCAAGATCCCTTCTCCTCACATCGGCATAGGACTTTTGATGACTTTGAGATGTTTTCAACCTCTCTCTTATCAACCTCACTTTCTCAAAGGCCTTCATAAACAAATCCAGACCCAACAAAGCCATCTCTCCCATTTCAAACTACCCAACTAGTGATCTACAATGTCTACCATAAAAGAACTCAAAAGGAGCCATACCAATGCTTGCATGACATCTATTGTTGTAAGCGAACTCAATCTGTGGAAGATGATCATCCCAACTACCCTTAAACTCCAATACATAATATCTAAGCATATCCTCAAGAGTTTAGATAGTTCTTTCAGCTTGGCTATCCGTTTGAGGGTGAAAGGTTGTACTAAGCTTTACCTTGGTACCAAGACCTCTTTGGAAGGACCTCCAAAAGTGAAAGTGAATTGTGCACCACGATCTATGATAGACAAGGGCACCCTATGCAATCTAACAAATTCATGAATGTTTAATCTAGCATACTCTTCAGCCCCATAAGTAGTCTTAACCGGTAGGAAATGAGCTGACTTTGTCATTCTATCAACTACAACCCAAATAGAATCAAAACTCTTTTTAGTCTTAGGCAACCCAACCACAAAATCCATGTTGATTTCCTCCCACTTCAAAGTAGGAATCTCTATATCTTAGGATAAGCCACCCAACCCTTGATGCTTGATTTTCACTTGTTGGCAATTATGACAATCAAATAGAAACTTAGCGATGTCTTTCTTAATACCATCCTACCAAAACACATCCCTCAAATCTGTATACATCTTTGTGGAACTGGGGTGAATAGAATAGTAAGAATAATGAGCCTCATTAAGAATCTTCTATCTCATGCCATTAACACTAGGCACACACAACCTACCTTGGTATGTAAGGGCATCATCTCCCCTTTGGGAGAAAACCTCCATCTTACCGTCTCTCATCAAGGCCTTCAACTCTAACAAGGCAGAGTCAAGATATTGTTTTGCCTTAACCTCCTCAACAAATGAAGATTTAGAACCGTCAACCGCCACTACACTACCATTTTCAACCTCTTCCAATCTAACCCCCAATCTAGCCAACCGATGGACCTCTCTAGCTATCTCTTTGCAACCATCACCATGATGTACTAAGATACCCATAGACACCCTGCTCAAAGCATCAACCGTAATATTAGCCTTACCAAGGTGATAATGCACACTCATATCATAATCTTTAAGAAGCTTTAACCACCTTCAGTGTCTCAAGTTGAGATTTTTTTGCATATTGGAAACTATTATGATCGGTAAATATATCAACATGCACTCCATACAAGTAATGACGCCAATTTTTCAAAGCAAATATCACAACGGCCAATTCAAGATCATGGATATGATAATTCTTTTCATGCATCTTACATTGTCTAGAAGCATAGGCTATCACCTTACCATTTTTCATCAATACAAAACCAAAACCAGTTATTGAGGCATCACAATATCCAACAATCCCTTCTGATAGTGACAAGATAGGAGCAGGGACAACCTTATCCTTCAAAGTTTGGAAACTCCTTTCACACTCATCGGACTACACAAAATTTTTCCTTCTTTTGAGTCAACTTATTCATGGGAGAAGAAATAAAAGAGAACCCATTCACAAAAATCTCCGGTAATAACCTACTAAGCCTAAGAAGCTTCTAATATCTAATGGAGTCAAATGTCTAGGCCAATTTCTGTCCTTTTAGGATCTACCTTAGTACCATCCCCTGACACCACATGACTTAGAAAGGTAACCTCTTGTAATGAAAACTCACACTTTTCATACTTAGCATACAACTTCTCTTCTGTCAACTTTTGTAGCATCACCCTCAAATAACTCACATGCTCCTCTTTAGTATGGGAATAGATCAAAATATCATCAATGAAAACCACCATAAGCAAATTAAGGTAGGGTTTAGAGACCCTATTCATAAGATCCATGAAGATAGCAGGTGAATCGGTTAACGCAAATAACATAACCACAAACTCATAGTGCTCATACCTAGTATGGAAGGCCATCTTGGGAATGTCACACTCCCTCACTTTCATTTGATGATACCAGACCGAAGATCAATCTTATAAAAGTGACTAGCCCCTTGAAGTTGGTCAAATAGATCATCAGTCCTTGGTAAAGGGTACTTATTCTTGATTGTGGCTCTATTAAGTTGTCAGTAATCAATAAATATTCTAAGGGACCCATCCTTCTTGTTTACAAATAGCACCAGTGCACCCTAAGGTGATTGGCTAGGACTAATAAAACCCTTCTCCAACAAATCCCTCAATTGCTCCTTCAACTCCTTAACTCCGTTGGGGCAATACAGTAAGGGGGAATAGAAATGAGTTGAGTATCGGGAAGGAGGTCTATACCAAATCCTATTTCCCTTTCGGGGGTAACATCGGGAAGATCATTAGGGAAGACAACAAGAAACACATTAACAATCGAAACTGACTTTATAGGAAGGACCTTGGAGTTAATATCTATAACTCTCACAAGATGATAGAGATACCTCTTAGAAATCAACTTATGATTTTTAATGCAAGAAATGAATCTACCCTTGACCACCACATGATGACTCTTCCACTCAAGAACGGGTTCATTTGGGAATTGGAATTTGACCCTACGAGTTCAATAATCAATAGAAGCATAGTATGCATGTAACTAATCCATCCCGAGAATGACATCAAGATCCACCATATCCAACTCAGCAAAATTACAAGGCAATATTTTATGCAAAATGCAAATGAGACAATTTTGATACTCTTCTAGCAACAATAGATGCACCAACAAGAGTAGACAATTCGTGTGGCTCATACAACATTTCAGGTTCAACATGAAACTTTTTGGCAACAAAAGGAGTAACAAAAGAAAAAGTGTCACCCGGGTCTATTAATGCATATATATAAAAATCAAAGACTTTTAACAACTGGTGATGACATCGAGCACCTCATCTACCGCTTGTGTCCCTTGGAGAGCATAGAATCGATTGTGCCTTGGGGCACCACCTTGTTGGCCACCTCTCCCCTTAGGAACCTCATTAGCACCTTGTGTACGAATATCCTTACCATTGTTATGGTTAGGAGAGCAATCCATCACCTTATGCCCCACTTCCCCACAACTATAACAAGTATTAGTATCCCTCAAACATGGGGCACTGTGACCCTTACCACATTTTGGACACAACATATGGCACCACCCCACCATCACCTTTGATCCTTGGGTTGTCATTGTTAAACCTCCTATTAGGATCATAAGAAGACCCTTGAGCTTGATGAAACTGGCCACTTTTGAAACTTTGGAATTTACCATCAAAACAAGCCCTTTTGGTCTCACCATTCCTTTTTTTTCCTAAGCTTCTCCCCTTTCTATTGGTTGGCATACGTCATTAGGTGGGACAAATTCATGTCACCAATCAACATAGTAGCGTGACACTCCTCATTAACTAAATCAGATACCCTCATCACAAAGTTAGTTAATCTAGACCTTGGATCGACAACCAATTGTGGAGCATATTTTGAGAGTTGGTTGAACTTGAGGGCATACTCCCTCACACTCATAGATCCTTACTTCAAATTCATGAAATCTATAATTTTGGCCTCCCTAAGCTTAAGAGGGAAATCCTATGAAGGAAAACCGCCTTAAACTCCTCCCAAAGTATCACATTATTGTTCCCTTTCTTCTCTTTCCATTGGGTAAACCAAATTTGAGCCACCCTCTTGAGTTGGTAAGGGGCCAACTCCACCTTCTCGTTCGATCTCACACCCATAATAGACAACACATTGTACACCTCATCAATAAATTCTAAAGGGTCCTCATCCACTTTAGATCCATTAATCTCTGGTGGGTTCATCCCTATGGAACCCCTTACGAGCATGAGGGACTTGAGCCCCTTCGTTGATTTGATTGGTCATGGCTTGATCTAGTATAGCAATAGCATTGCGGAACTCTTAATGAGCCAATTTTCTTGAGGAGTGCAATCTCTTCTTCCACTTTGGATAAGCATGGTCTAGAAGAGCAAAGAACATTAGTTAGTGAAAAACCTTACCTTAATGAAACGACACCAAAAAGTTCCCAAAAATGTGCCTCAGAAGTGCTCGGAATTGTAATTTCCATATCTAAAAAATCATTTGTTATTTCAAAAAGTTGACTTCATATTCTTTTTCGGGGAGGTGCAAAATTGAGTGACAAATGGGTCTAACTCAAATTTTAGAGCAATCGTAGCAAAATAAAAAATTTTAAAGTTTGCAATTTCCAGTGTTGAATCCGCGTCTGGGGCACGACGAGCCCCGGTGTTATTTTGGTCATTTTTCTATTTCAGTTCCAAGGCTTTGGGTCTTGGGCCGAAGTCTTCCCACACGTGAAAATACCTATACTTATACTTATTTCACCCTCATAACGTCTATAACATTCCCCAATACTCACTCAAACACTTATACTAATATTTCTCTCAAGATTTATATCTCAAAACCTCTTCTGAATCTAAGGATTTCCTTCTAGCTCCAAGTCTCCATTTTCAATCTTCATCAAGAGTTTCTCCAAAGATAAGGTATATGGGTTCCGACCATTGTGTCCTTTCACCCATAGTGCCCTAAACTTCCTTTTACTCAATTTGTATCATTTAAAGTTGATTTTACAAATGGGTTTACTAGTATGAACATATCTATAAACTATGTTAAAGCCATGTAAAGTTGTGACTATTTTGCCATGTTTTAAGCTATAAATCTTGGATCTCTTGTATGGTGTGATGAAGGGATTTGATGTATATTGCTTGTGTGTTTTACAAGATGTTGATTGATGGTTTTACAATGGCTTTTCTTGCATGATTTCATCTTTATATTTCATGGTTTTATACTACCACCTCACACCCGACAAGTGTTTGATGAAATATCCAGTTATGGTTTATTAAGGAATTGAAGGTTGAAAGCATGAGATATAATATGATTGATTTGTTAGATGATGAAAAGAGATTATGTAAATTATGTATTTTATATAAACTGTTACATTAGACCATGCCCGATCCAGGGGGACTAAGAGTCCAGATAACCTAGATGGGGGTTTGTACTCATCAACCATGTGAGGGGTTTGTACTTCGACACCAGGGTGATAGGGTGAGATTATCATTAAACATGTGAGGGGTTTGTACTTCACCACTAGGATAATGGGGTGAGATCATCATCAACCAACCAAAGGATTTGTACTTTAGAAATCTAGCTTGGTCTCTTCTACACAAATGATATCCTATATAAGTATGAGTTACTTAAGCATGATTTACTTAAGCATTGATCATACATGTCGTATTGTTATATTATGCCTATTCCTATTGTTATGTAGTTTGATTATGATGCCTATCTCTTGTTGTATCGCATCTTACATACTTATACATTTAAATGTATTAACGTATACTCTTGCTTACATGATATCACGATGCAGGGATCGGAGCCCAAGTTGATTATCCTCCTCCTCCACATTGCTAGTTTGGTACTTCTCAAGCTAGTTGGTGAGTCCTCCATTTCGGGGATCTTAGTATGTGTTTCTTTTGTTATGTATTGAGACACTCTTTTTTATTTTCTATTTTTACTATGAGGGTGAGCCCGGTTGCTTTGTCTTGGCCCCCGCTCTTATCTATGTAGTAGAGTTATTGTTGAACATGCTATACATTAGTAATATGAGCCTTGACTCTTTTCTCTCTTGATTATGATGTTATGCGAGCTTTCCCCTTAGTCTCATTGCCTCTATTTCTGCTCTTTTATGTCATTTAAATCCTTCTACGACCAATGATATGTAATGATAAGTTAAGAGGCTTATTTAGAGAACCTTCAGGCTCCCTATTCGCCATGTCACGTCTAGGTCGTATTTTGGGTCTTGACAAACTTGGTATCAGAAAACTAGGTTGTTAGATCCTTGGAGTCCATTACACCGCATCGATTAAAGTCGTATTCATGATTGTGTTGTGCACCACAACTTTGAGTAGGAGGCTATGAGACGTTTTAAAAATGTTTCACCTCTTCATGATCCATGTCATGCAATATAGTTAAGTCCCCTAGGACTTATTGCTAATCCTTAACGATTACATTTCAGGATATGTCTCAAGTTACTCAAGATGGTGATATATCAATTGTGGAGGTTTGTAATGCTCTATGGGTAATGGCCAAAGCGGTGACAACATTGGCAACTCAACTCAATCAACAAGTGGGTGCTCCCAAGACTTCTAGTGATTGGGGAAGAGGTTGTAACACCCCACATATTACAATACTAATACTATACAAATGAAATATGACATGATTTGGTTAAACTAGAACTAATTTTTAAAAGTATTTGAATCTCGTGTTAATGGGCTATATGTGCATCTAACACTTAAGAGGGTCGGCTGTATACATGTTTTGTGTCGAAGTGAGGATATTACAGCCTTAGAATGAAGTGACAGAATTGAGGTGCTTGTAGGACTTAGGAAGAAAGTAGGTGAGTCAGCTACTTGCTTAGCTTAAATTGCTAACTAAAT
>JAABOM020000101.1:13537973-13584761 GCA_011800125.2 Solanum clarkiae
GTTTGCACCTTTTAGGAAAGGTTTGCACCTTTCTGAAAGGTTTGCACCTTTCTGAAAGGTTTGCACCTTTTCATCCCACCATTTCCCATTCACCAATATTAAAACCCAACAAGAATTAAGTGTACATTTTTTTTGTTAAAATGAGAATTATATTAATAAAAATTAATACGTTTTTGCACATAATTGCCTTGTTGGAGCTAGTCTAAGAAATGATTGTCATAAAAATTAATATGTATTTGCATACAATTGCCTTATTAAAACTTGTGCTAGAGAGTGTTTTATCCTATTTAGTGTGCTTATCCAACACAAATTTAGATTAGTGGAACCAGTAAACAAACAAATCAGTAGTACTCTATGAAACATCATGTCATTAGCAATATTATTTGTGTCACCTCTAGCAAGGAAAACAAACACAACTTGGGTAATAAGTTCTTTCAAGAAAGTAGCAATTATTTCATGAACTTGAAATGGAAGTACAGTTTGAATTTCTGCATTGCTTCACCCTGTAGGTAGGTTACAACAGAACCTTAAAACAACTAAGTAGTGGTATTAAACCTGTAAGGGAACAACCCATTAGGTGTTCTTAACTCTATATATATCATTCTTTGGGAAAATGACATAACTTCTCTCAGTAGATGGATGAATGCATAAAACAACTATTCAATGTACGTAGGCAGCTACTCATCCGACTGACATGCTTGGAGGACTTGATCTCCAGAATAAAGCAGGGAGACTGTCGTTAATCGATCAGTTACTCAGAAGGATAATCCTCTTCTGATGAAAATCCCATTCTTGGTTCTTCTTTGTGTTCATTCAAAAGTGTCTTTGACTCTCCTAATTATGCATTTTCTCACGTGGTGCCATGTTTTCTTTTAAACTAATACAAGGAACTAAGTACTAATCATCCTCATTTTCATGATGATTAAACTGAGAATCAGACCTTCTATAAGGTTTAATTATTGATTCTTCGAAAATTCTTTCCTCTGGAGTAGTAGTAGTCCTACTGTTGAAGCTCCCAAAACCTTCAATCCCTCTTGATATCTTCCTGGATTTGTTTCTCTCTTCTTTGACAAGTTGACCATCTTCTAGCAGCTTCAATATCCTCTCAAATTTCTTCCTAACATTATATATCATTCAAAGTACAATGGATGGACATTCAACTTTTAGTTTATAAAGATATTATGTAAGGTGTGTTGCTGAAGTACCAAATTATTTGAGTTTGTGGGATAAAATAAAGTATTTTTTTTCACTTTTTATATTTCCGTTATGTATCTGCATAGTTGGTTTATGGTGTTCATATCCGGATGTGTTGTATTCTCTTTGTTGAAGTATAGACATAGTACACTTTATGCATACCTATTCCTATGGTGCTTAGGTGGTTACGTGTTGGTAGACTTTCGTGTGTGTATAGCCATGTGATGTATTTTATTTTATTTGTTTAGTGTAGTTTTTAAATCTGATTAAAGATTTCGTTGTTCTTGATTTTCTCTTCATAGAGCTTTTGAGGAAATGTTACATTGAGTTAGTTGCTAGTATATTTTTGATATTTTGACTCGAAGTAACTTTGTCTTGCGTTTCTGTAATAAAAGATGTGTATATGCATTTGATCAAGTAATTTATAGATTTAAATATTTTTTTTCATAATTTCAAACAAGTAATGTTGATACTGAGGCTGAGGTTGAGCCTACTTCGCCAGTGGATGTATAAGAGAATCATCGAGTGACAACAAAACGAATCACCAAAAGGACACTTAAAATGATTTTTTTGGACTTTTGAAATACTACTGTTTTAGTATATTGGTATTGTGATATAGGAATTGAATTTGTTACTTTTATTATTATTTCTAATGCAATTTAATTAACGTTTATAAGGTATTCTTAAGTTGTTATACATGTTAACTTGCTATAATTTAATAGTAATTATCATCTTAATAATTGATTTATGAAATTAAGTGAATCATCCAAAGTTGGTTGCGGTATTTACAAACTCCCACTGTTATTGGGTAAATCATAAACTGCCAGTAATATTAACAAAAAAATTAAAATCCCATTGGCGGGGATTTAAAACTGTCAGAAATGGACATCACAAAACTACCACAATCTAAAAAAAAATTGTGGCAGTTTATATTGTAGTTGCAGCATTTTCATAAAATTGCCATAGTAATGCTGGTGGCGAGCCTAACTGTGCAAACCATTTTATGGGTGTTTAAAACCACCACAACGTTACAAAAAACCGCCACAAACTAACTCTTTTTTTTTTAGTGTTTGGTTAGGTATTAGAGAGAGTTTTCAGAGTGTCTTGAGTGATATAGAATTGAAAAATGATTAAATATAGGTATTTTTACGGATAGGTGGGCATGGGGTCAAGACCCCAGTGCCAGAAAAATTAAGGAAGTGCAAACACACCTCCACGACAGGACCACGTCGTGGAGGCATCGCAGACAGTCATTGGAATTGAAAATTTGGCGAAAAATCATTTTTCGCTATGGGTAATCTAAAATTGGGGTTATATCCATTTCCCACTCAAATTTTGCTCCCTGATCAAGACTATGAAGTCGGATTCTCGATATCATGCACGGATTTTGAGATATATAAAAATTATGATTATGGACATTTCCTAAACACTTTTTTGGGGTGTTTTTGGGACGTTTCAAGATAATGGTAAAGACCTCCTTGTCTTTATGGAGGGATTCACTAATTTCAATTTGCTTTTCTATTTTAAATAGTTCTTTTAGGTAGTCATTTATGACTATATAGAGGTTCCATAGATAGAAACAGAGTGAAATCAGATGTTCCTTTCAAGTTTATTTTTTGAAAAATTATTATCTTGTTATTGAATTTTTTGACATTGAGTTATTTATGGGTTGGATATTTCAATTCTATTATTCATATTGATTTTGATGATTGAGTAGCCCCCTTGAGTTAGTTTTTAGTCTGTTTTAAATCTTCCGCTGAGTGAGTTAGTCAGACCAATGCGCTTGGGATTAACAATGATTTTTGAGTACCGATCATGTTTAAAGTATATACTCAAAGCATGATATTTATTGTCTTCGCTATCAATTCAAATAATAAATTGGGTTAATGTGATGCTTTGTCCATAAGTTTCGACATATACCTATATGAATTTTACAAAATGATTTGATTATTGTTTTTAATTTAAGTATGATCTCTTCTAAAGTTTTGCAGAATAAAGTGATGGTCATCCACCATTGATAAAAGAATTAACTTAGTTGCAAAATACACAAGATTATAGAGAAAAATATCCACAAGTATATCATTATATCGAGGTAACTTCTTTTCGAAATTAATGCACCTTTTAATAATGTTATACTTTCAAGTTGTTTGTATTTGATTATTATTTTTGGAGTTCATTGAAATGTTATTGATGATTGTATTTATAAATTTGTCTATTAAATTTTTTAAAATTCTTGTTAATAGATATATTATATTGAAAAAATAAGATGATGATTAATATTTATTAACTCAATATAATCCAATGCGTTCAAATATTTAAAATCACAACTATAATTTAATTTAATAAAATCATGTGCGGGCGAATACTATACTAATTATAATGATGTTAATTACTATCAACTTTCAATTAATTCTACAATTTAACACCACAAAAGAATAAAGCTTGTTTTATTTTGCTTTTCTAAAAATTATTAAATCTAGCTTGAACCTTTTAATTCATTATCTCATGAACTAATGTTTGATAAGTATAAATCAAAGTTTGATTTTAGCATAACTAAATTTACACTAATGAAATAACACTATTAACTTATCCAATTAAGCTAGGCCCAAAAAAATTTATATGGCGTTGCTTGAATTGTGATAGTTAAAGTAAAACTAAGTTTGTACCTCTTTAAAGAAAATTATTTATATTTATATATCTTTTTATATTTTATACTGTTGAAGTAGGTCTTAGGCCTAACTCACACCCCAAAAGCTAGTTTAAAGGGAGGAGGATTGCCTAAGCCTTATCAGGAGATCACCCATTCCATTAACCACCAATGTGGGACTTTGTGTCTCAACAACCCCCCTCACGCCCACTGCTTAGCATCTGGTGCGTGGACAATTTTTTTCGAGGCCCAACATTGGGTGAGACGGGCCCTGCTCTAATACCATGTTGAAGTAGGTCTTAGGTCTAACTCACACCCCAAAAGCTAGCTCAAAGGGAGGAGGATTGCCTAAAATACCACCCATCCCATTAACCACCAATGTGAGACTTTGTGTCTCAACATATACCTCTATACTATTAAAATTTGTCTCCATAATATTAAAATTCGCGTGCTGACTTCATGCAGACGTCAACACCTGCTTATATAATATACCAATAGGGTAGCAAAAGACGATTAAGCTCGTCCTATATGATACCAATGTGGTATCAATATACCAATAAAGTATGGAAAATAATATATTTTCTATTCATTTAAAATTTAATAAATAAGTTTGTAATTTTAAAAATTTTTCCTTAATTATTTTGTTTATTAAAACAAGAGCTAAAAATTTTATAACACTGATAGGATATCAATATACTGACAAAATACGAAAAGAATATATTTTCTACTAAGTTAGAGTTTAAAAAATAATTTTGTGACCTTAATAATTTTCTAGTCATATAAGATACCGATATGGGGTTTTGAGATGGGGGTTCACAAGAAACAGCCTCTCTACTTTTATGGTAGTAGTAAGGTCTGCGTACATTCTACCCTCTCCAAACTCCACTTGTGGGATTTTACTGGGTATGTTGTTGTTGTTGTATAAGATACCGATATGATATAAATATATCAACGAAGTATCATAATGAATATATTTTCTACCAATTTAGAATTTAATAATTTTTTTTAAATTTCTTTCTTAAAAAAACATAATCCTATATACCAATTGAATATCAATATACCGCTAAAGTATCATAAATGATTAAGTTCATTCTATATGATACTGCTATGGTATATATATACAATCGGAGTATATTTTATAGTTTTATGCTGATGTCAGCATGTTAACATGCGAAATAAAAAGAGGTAAGTTTCAGTCATGCGTCCATTAAGGATAAATTGTTTAGATTAGATCTAAAGATAAATAATTTCAAATTAGGTCTATTTTATGTACTTTTAATAAATATGTTTTTATAATTATAAATTAGAAATGTATTTTTTTCAAAAATCACAAAACAATTAACTATACTATATTAAAAATATTTAGACCTTAAAAATGTTGTTTCAAACTTTATATATATATAAATGTATCCTATGTTAGCAAATTTTGCCTAAAAATTACCACACAAATTGGCAACAATTACCACACGAATCAAGCTATGGCGACTTGACGATAAGAATTCAGGAAGATACAGTTTGTTCATGGCCGCTATGGCCTCTGCACCGTTGTCGTTTGATTATATTTCTCCTCCTTTCAGTTACCCTTCTTCGGAACAGCTTCAATTTTCAATTCCCTCACCCAAAATTCAAGCTTGGCACAACTGTAGAGCTAAAAATGTAGTAAGAATTTATTGTTCTTCTACCCAAGCTATTCATTCGGACAAAGAAAAGCAAGTCAGTCAGACAAAGAAGCAGAGAAAACTCAGACCGAGCTTTGTTAAACAAGTTCAAGATAAATGGTCTGTTAAACCCATTTCATTGAGGGAGAAATTTCCTTGGCAAGAAGAACATTCAGTATCAATAGAACAAGTTGTAGAACGACAAGTGCAGTTTTCTGAGTTAGAAAATCCGGTAGTAAGTTCTGGTTCAAGAGTTAAGGTAAATTTAGCCCCTTGGGTTCATGGAAAAATATCTCAGCTTGGTGAAAACAGCACTGTTGGTAAATCTCTTGAGCATTGCGAAGATATTGTGTCAAAATCTTTAGACAGAGAAAGAAAGTTTGATTGTGACCCTTTGAGGTCATCACAACAGCAAACTGAGGCTCTGTTTAAAGATACTAAACCAGAATCAAAGGTGTCTGAAGCCCAGGTTGACAAGGGGATTGCTTATGCTAACGATTCAGTAAGATTGCCATGGAAAGGAGGTGACAAGTTGAGAAAAAGTAATGCAGAATTGGCAGAGAAATTGATACCTGAGGCTCAACTGAAGAGGCTTAGGAATGCAGCATTGAGGATGGTGGAGAGAATAAAGGTTGGCTCAGGTGGTGTAACACAGGAACTTGTTGACTCCATTCAGGACAAGTGGAAAGTGGATGAGATTGTTAAATTGAGATTTGAAGGTCCTCCTTCACATAATATGAAGAGGACACATGACATTCTAGAGGTACATACATTTCTCTTCATTCTGGTAAAACCCTTGGCAAATGAAACTGAGATTCTTAAAAAGTTCTTTTCTCAGAATATGTCAATTTTGAAGTTTTTGGTTCTAATATGTTGTCCATAAACAGTTATATTTTCCAGTTTGTATATTGTAATGTTGAATTCTTATGTGTATTATACTTTGCACATTGTCAGCATAGAACGGGAGGATTGGTGATTTGGAGATCAGGCAGTTCCATAGTGTTATATAGAGGGATATCATACAAGCTTCCTTGTGTACAATCATTTACTTCAAAAAACCATGATATTGACGAATCCGAGTATCCAAACAATGATAGCTGTCCAAGCCTTGGAGTCAAATGCTTAAATGAAGCTGCTGAAAGGCCAAGAAATGGTTCCACTGGTGAAGAAATAGTGGATTTAAGCGAGTTCAACATGATGTTGGATGAAGTTGGTCCACGATTTAAAGATTGGTCAGGTCGCGAACCACTGCCTGTTGATGCTGATCTGTTGCCTGCTCTTGTTCCTGGATATAAACCTCCTTTTCGCCGTCTTGCTTATGGAGTTAAACTTAACCTACAAAATAAAGAAATGACTTACCTGCGCAGAACTGCGAGAATTATGCCCCCTCATTTTGCTTTAGGTATGCGGAAAGCGGTTTTAATATTTCCTGGTTCTCTCATTGAAGAATCAGTAACTTTGATTTTGTTAACCTCCAAACTGTTGTCTGCTTCATTCAGGAAGGAACAGACAACTGCAAGGTTTAGCTGCAGCAATGGTGAAGCTCTGGAGGAGAAGCGCTATTGCCAAGATAGCCATAAAACGTGGTGTGCTAAATACGAGCAATGAAAGAATGGCAGAAGAACTCAAGGTGAACGGATAAAGCTCGCTGGTGTACTCCATAATCTCTTATAAGAAAAACTAGCAAGTGTAGAAAAGAATGAAAAGAAGACGAATGTATAGTAAGAAACACAAGTATGACAAAAAGCTAACCCTGTCTTTCCTTGAACTTCACATCATTCTGCCACTTAGATTTCCCAGCCATTATATTGTTAGCTGCTTTAGCAAGGTATCATTTTCTCAATTTTGTTTTTGGAATATGTATGGTAGTGTACTCCATAATCTTATGGTGAAAATTTTCAGTTTGTACTTGAGTTGCATGTTGGATTCCGACTCTCAAACTCTTGTTTCTTTATCAAGTATGTTTTAGTAATAATAAATCAATCCGACAATAGATCTTCTTTGTTCAACAGGTATTAACCGGAGGAACACTACTCTCCAGGAATAAGGAATATATTGTCTTTTACAGGGGTAACGATTTCTTGCCACCTGGTGTAACAGAAGCACTTGTCAAAGCGGAGAGAAAAAGTGTTTTCTTGCAGGATCAAGAAGAACAAGCACGGCAACGAGCAGCAACCCCTATTCATTCTGATACTAGAGCTCCTAAAAGACCATTGGTTGCTGGAACGCTTTCTGAAACTGTGGCAGCCACTACACGCTGGGGAAGCCAACCTACTATTGAAGAGAGGGAGAAAATGATGAGAGATGCAGCTGTAGCAAGGCATGCTTCTCTTGTTAAGTACCTTGAACAGAAACTAGACCTTGTAAGTTGCTGTAAATAAAACTGAGAAAAATGTCATGCAAATGGATCTTTTTTCCTAATCTTTATGTATATATAATATTAGAGGGGTATCTGCAGGCAAAAGGCAAGGTCAAAAAGGCAGAAAATATGTTACGTAAATTGCAGGAAAATTGGGAGCCATCTGAGCTGCCAAATGATTTGGAAATATTATCTGCTGAAGAAAGGTTTCTTTTCCGCAAAATGGGTCTTAGCATGAAACCTTTTCTGCGTCTAGGTAAGTGGTGGTACTTGTTCTATCTGATAGTTCCTCTAAGGATAGAGCTCATAAGTCATAACTTCTACATTTCGGTTCAGGGAGGCGAGATGTTTTTGATGGAACTTTAGAGAATATACATTTACACTGGAAATACCGAGAGCTGGTAAAGATCATTGTGGAGAGGAGGAATACAGCACAACTAAAACACATTGCCGTTACTCTTGAGGCTGAAAGCGGTGGTCTTTTGGTATCTATAGACAAGACTACCCAAGGTTATGCAATTATACTCTATCGTGGGAAAAATTACCAGCGTCCTGATGCATTCAGGCCCAAAAATCTTCTGACTAGGAGACAAGCATTGGCCCGTTCAATTGAACTTCAAAGACGTGAGGTAATATATTCTTATATCATTTTTTTTCCACAGATAGATGTATTCCATGTCTCTGATATCTTGAGATTATTCACCTCATGGATGTCTGCTGAAAATTCTTCCAGGCACTAAAGCATCATATAACAGAGTTGCAGGATAAGATTCAAAACTTGAAGTCTGAGCTAGTATGAAATTCCTATTCTCTTGGAAATATATTTTTGAAACCATTGAACTTGCAAATCACCTTTGCTTTTCTTTTTTATTTAGTTCTCCTGAAAAATCTGCAGGAAGATACGAACATGGTTGAGGAGATTGATGAGGAAACCTTATACTCAAGATTAGATGCATCTGATGATGAGGATGACATGAAAAAGGTAATAGGAGGGTCTATAATACTCTTTTGAAAATTGAGTAGGAATTGACAAAGCAAAAAGACAAAATCACTGTAAGAGTTAAGACGACGCTCAACAGATGGACACCTCTTTCCAAGTAGAGTGGAAAATTAGAAAGGATAAAAGACAATGACACAAGAGACGTTGAACTTCTGGCATTGCTTAGGAATGCACTGAGCCTCTACAGTGTGATTTATGGAAGTGGGTCAGTCGGTGCTTTTATTAATTTGAAGAAGTTGTAGAATATGTGGGTGCCCAAGTGATAATTGCTATTACTGGCATTAACCTATGCAAATCCAGTCTTAAACTAGAATAGTCTCCACTTTCGAGTTGGCTGGCTGACTTAACTTTCTTCCTTATGAATGCTTCGAGTTGGCTGGCTGACTTAACTTTCTTCCTTATGAATGCTTTTCTATATTAGAGGCTTGCAGTTGGAAAATTTTCTTGAATCAATATCCTGGACTAGCATGAAATGTTGATCCACTTGCAGCAGGTAGTAGAGAAAGATCCAACCACTAATTGATCTTTCTCCATCCCTCAGCCCTCTTTGTTTTCTAAAACTGGGAAACACAATACAAAATCGTAAAAAGCTGCATAGTCCAAAATTTATGCAAGTGGTACTCGGTTGGCTGTTGAGGAATCATACTGAATGAGATTACTTTCTTGGGGAATGTTCCCTATTCAAATTCCTTGTTCTGCTTTAATGTTTTGGTTCTTAGAAAACATTTGTTCTTCCATGTCTCGGATTTGGAAAAGAATTATCTGATCTCCACTTTAGACATGATCAATATTAGTACATCTCAATCCCATACTACCTTGCGCTGGCTATATGAATCATCTGAATCCATTTCTTGAATTGTGTTGCTCACATTACTGTAACAGGCCCTCTATATTTAAATCAGCACTGCACCTATATTGACTTTTGATCCATTTGCAGCAATTTGATGTGGAGGATTAGAACTAGTAATAGCCGAATGCTTTTAAGGATGGTGTTGCATTGTTGCTCAACAGATGCTGCAGCTAAGATATGAATGGATGTATTGTGTCAACACATCTAAAGCGAAAAATGTTTCTTTTCACACTTTTGGTACTGGTATTGCTGGTTGATTGCTAAACCTTGATTTCAATTTGAGTAAACATCATGTCCATCTATATTATTCAGGTGCAGAACATCCTTCAATGAAGAATCTTTTTGTAAAATCATTAATCACTCATCCCACAATAAAAGAAAGGGATCTGTTGGTTAACTATTAAAAAGGAATAGGATCTGCTGGTGAAATTTGACCTGTTTAGTAGGGTCGCGATACAATAAACAGGGACTGGCTAGTTCCATTTCTCCGTTTGAAGTAAGAACCAGAATAAGTACATTGTTGAACTTCTATTTTGTAGCAACTTATGATGAGTTTTGACGTCTTTGTTTATTGTTTTTTGAAGTCTTTCTTTTGCGTGCTCTGTTATGTGAACAATCATTCCGTACTTTCCGACGAGTATAGTTATCTGTTTCGCCTTAACCTTTTCTTTATGCTAGTTTCTTTTTCTGATGACAAGGGAAGTTGCAGCCCCTACCCTTTGGGTGTAGGTAAATCTTCTTTCAATGTAATAGCTCACAAACACATAGCATAGGTAAACCACACTAAAACAAGCCCCGTGCGATAAGCTCGACCGAGAAAGCATGCATGGGGTTTCGAACTTGAGACCCTAGAGCCTGCTCAACCTACCTGTCTACCCTTGTGTGTTCCTTTGTGCTAGTTTCTTAGACACTCTTTAATTAACTGTGATCCTCAGAAGTGTTTCTATTTATCATTTATAATTTTGTGGGTTACTTCTCCTAACTAAAGATGTTTCTTCCATCCAGGGTGAAGCGTAGTTGTACCTTCGGAGGCACTAAAGTATAAATCAGAGTCGAGGTAAATATCCACTTTGATGTCTCATTACAGAAACATGTTTCTATGGCATCACCATAGCTTATGTTATCATGTGCGACTTTTGCAGTTACTTTTGTAGCTGGGAGGCGCAAAATACCTGATGACATCTACTAATTTTCGAGTGTAAGCTTGTCCTGTGCTCCAACCCGATGGACAATTTGTTGTTTTGTCTGCCCGCAGATTTCCTGCAAGAGCCTATCTTATGTAGATTAGACATTTTTACCTGCTGTGTACAGTACAACAATCCTGAAATGTGAATAATGTTGTAAGCGTGAATGTAAAGTTTGTTATTGCTTTTGTTGTTCTTACTATTCCAATTCTTTTGACACATTCATTTTGGAAAATTTCAAAAATACTCGACTATATTCCATGTTTACGACTTTCACAACTTTCAAAAATTCAAATTCATTAAACCATTTAGATTTTAAACTTCAATGTATTCTTCTACTGCCACTAATATACCGTGCTGGAGTCATGTGCCTTTTCATATTAAAATTATTATAATATTTAAAGTGTATTATTTGGTATAAATTGGTAATTATTCTTTTGGTACAACTCATTTAACTACATGTGTCAATTGTCACGATTTACCACTAATTATCCACTTAAAAATTAAATTTTATAACCACCAATCAATGTTTAATGATGTTATATCACCATCTTGTTATTTATTTAAGGAAGAATTTCTACAATTATAGATAATGGTGGGGAACAATGGTGTTTCTTCCTCGTGTTTGTGTATCTTAAGTATGGGAAAGCATTGTAATGTGTATGAAACTATTTGAGGTCAGCGTAATGAATAAGAAAATTGAGAGCAGGGGAAAAATCTAAGTCTTCAATTTATTCACTACAAAAAAAAAGTACACCTTTTTATTCGAGGAAGGTGCTTTTAGTGATTTATTTATGCATATATTATTAAGAAGTTGATTCCGCTTAAAAATAAAATAAATAAAGCATTAAAATTACATAAATCGAAACATCCATACAAGCCTAATTGTTGTGAGACTAGGTGTTTCTTTCACCTAATATATGTAACTTGGCATGAGTATATGAGGTCTATGTGACTTAGCGTATCACATTGGGAGAATAAGGTTGCAAAGGGATGGTAATATCAAACACATTAGACTAAAGTAATGGGTGAAGGATGTCTTTAAACAAGTTTGAGTCAAAGAAATGCCTTGTGTAACACCGTACCCGTTTGAACATTGGAATTAACCTATACTTTTGGAATAAAACTAAGTCTTCTTAACATATTAGGAAGGATAGTTTATGAGTTATTTTAATGGTAAAAAGTTTTTATGTTAAGTGTGGAAGTCAAGGAAGTTGCAAAATAAAGCTCGGCAAAAGTTATTGTAAATATTGTCAAGGAAATCTCTGAAATTTTGTGTCAAATGTCTTAGAACTTTTCTCCTAATATATAAAGAGTTAGAATACCCATGACATATCAAATTGAAGGCCTACAAGTCTAGTTTTCAGGCACTAAACGATTTGTCAATACAACTTCAGAATAGAGAGATATTCATATTTTAAAATTGCGTAAGTAGTCACGTCAAGGTGAGGCCCTAGATTCTATGTCGGTTTAACGTTATATAAGATGTTTTGGACTCATTTTTCATAAAAAAAATATCAATAATTTACCAAAAAATCAGCAACAAAGTCCATAAAGTCTCCATGGATAATTATTCTTTCAATTCGGAAGTTTGACGAAAGTTGCTCTACATGGCGAGCTTGTCATTTTGGTATAGATAGCACCATCGATTTTGCAGCGTATCTTCATGGGTGTTGTGGCAGCAAGATTGCAAGTGTTTATTGAGTATTATTCAGTAGCTATGGATTTATATTAGCAAGGTAAGGATCTCATACAGTTATCGATTTGTTGAATTGAGATTCTAAGCTTTTAGTTATGAAATATTGTAGTTATCGATAACTTGTCGTAGTTTCTTGTTGATTTTGACTTCAGCTATTGTTACTTCAAAAAGGCAGATTACTTAGCTTGGTACTTCAAGGCTATTTGTCAAGGAAATCAGTTAGCTACGACCCTCTTTCAAACTACTATGTTATAGTATCATTTTGATAAATTTTTGAGCCATTAAGTATTATTTTAGATATTGTTGCTCCGAACAACACCTTTGGCTTATTGTGTTTGGTTATTATTGTTGTATATTAATGGTGTTGAGGTATTTGAGGGACTGAAAATTTATTTGGCTCTTAGCGAATTCATGTAAGAAGGTTGTTTGATCAAATGCCATGAAGTACACATTGAAATAGTGCCTCGAGGGATTGCTTCTTTGAAATGTGTTTACCATATTACTTGTGGATTTAGCTATCATTTCTTATTGTATTGGCCTCCTTTTATGCTCTGGAGTTTGCTCGTTGCGAGCTCATTAACACCTTATTGATTGTCTATGTCTCATTCTCGCGGCCGTATTTCTACCAATTATTTCATTATAACAGGTTGGTTGAGTTTCATACAGACACTTTTGAGGCTTTGGTTGAAAGATATGTTAAGGCTAAATGATGTTCTTCTTTTGAGCACGAATTTTAGAAAAACTTCTAAATCATCAAATGCAATACTTTACCATTCTATTACTAGAAAGACTTTCTATGAAAGGCATTAGAATTGCAGCTGAAACATTTTTGTGTCTCCGTTATATTGATATTCCACTCCTTCGGGTAGGTTGGGTATTCGACAACTATATGTTGGTTTGTCGATTCCCTTAACTATAGGTCTATCTTTATAAATTCTTAGTCTTCTTTGGTATTATGAATTAAAATTACAGAGGAACTGAAACGTCCCAAAAATGTTCTTTGAAAATGTCCATAATCGTAATCTTCATATATCTCAAAATCTGTGCGTGATATCGAAAATTTGACTTCATATTCTTGATCAGGGGGCAAAAATTGAGTAGGAAATGGCATAACCTCGATTTTTGCGGACCAGTAGCGAAACATAATTTTCACAAAATTTTTTATCCAGTGTCCATCCGTGACCAGACCGCGACGCGGACTGGGCATAGATCAGTGTAATTTTGTCCCTCGCGATGGGTCCGTGCCGCGGGCCAGACGCGGACCAGAGTTCATTTTTCCTTAATTTCCTATTTCATTCCAGGAGCATTGAGGTCATAGCACCATCCTCACTTATGCGTGAAAACACCTACACTTAGCCATTTTTCAACTTGGTATCACTCAAGACCCTCTCAAAACCTTCCCCAAGACTTAACCGAATATCTCATTCAAATTCCAAGGATTTCAAGCCTAACTTTGGAACTCAAGAATTCTCTTCAAGCCCCAAGTTCTCTTCAAACTTATCTCAAGGAAACCCAGGTTTGAGGTACATGGTTTTCATCCATTGGGACCTTTCACCCTTGGAGCCCAATTCTCCTTTTTATGAAGATTGCATGCTTTCAAGTTGTATCTTCTATGGTATCTCTTATTATGGATTTTGATTATAAATTATATTGGGATTTTATGAAATATTGATTGAATATGCATGTTTATCTATTTCAAGCTTATATTATGAATTAGTTTTGTCTATTGAGACTATGCATGTTTTGGGCTATGAAACTATGATCTATTATGAGGTTTGAGGATGAATTTTCAAGGTATCTTATAAGAGGGTTTTACTATGAGTTGGTGGGTTAATTTACATTGAGTTTTCTATTACTTCACTCTTGAATTGCATGATTTTGAACTAGCATTACACACCCACTAAGTGTTTGATAAAATGTCTTGACAAGGATTCTCAAATTATTAATGAACTACTACATGATTTATAAGTAATGTGACTTATTATGATTAAAGGATTGTAAGTATGCATCGAATTCATGAAAAATATCATAGTGTTGCAAGTTGACCACACCTTGTTGGGGGTTACATGTCCAATCACCTTGTTGAGGGGGTGACATACCTCAACTACCTTGTTGGGGAGTGACATGCCCATACTACCATGTTGCGGGGTAGATACCTCAACCACCTTGTTGGGGGATGACATGCCCATACTATCACATTGAGAGGTAGATACCTCGACCACCTTGTTGGGGGTTGTCACGACCCAACCCTAGGGCCTAGACGTGACACGGTGAATGGGGAACCCGAAGGAATTCCAATCAAGCCTCTTAACTTTGTCATTATATATCATTGGTCGTGGAAGCGTATAAAAGACATAAAGTAAGAATGGGGTGAAGGGGCTAATGGATAGCTTGAAAAACATCATAACCAAGAGACAAGAGTCAAACTCATATCACAGATACATAAGATGTCCAACAAATACCTCTAATACATAGATAAGAGCGGGGACCAAGACAAAGCAACCGGGCTCACCCTCATAATCAAATAGAACGTAAAATGTCTCATTACAAGGTAATAGAACATAGACCAAGGTCCCCAAAATGGAGGAATCACTAACTTTGTTGAATAGCACCAACTAGCCATGTGGAGGAGGAGGATGATCGACTTGGGCACCGGTTCCTACATGGTGATATTATGTAGGCAAGAATATGCGTTAGTACGTTTGAATGTACTACGTATGTAGGATGCAATACAACAAGAATTAGGCATCACAATCAAAATGCATATCATTAGGCAATAGGAATCATATAAAAATATGACATGTATGCTCAATGCTCAAGTAAAGCATGCTTAAGTAACTCATGCTCATATAGGATATCATTTGTGAAGAATAGACCAAACTAGATTTTCAAAGTATAAACCCCTTGGTCGGTTGGTGATGATCTCACCCCATCACCCTGGTGGTGTGGTACAAACCCCTCACATGATTGATGATAATCACACCTTATCACTGAGTACAAACCCCCACCTCGGTTATCCGGGCTCTTAGTCCCTCGGATTGGGCATGGTCTAATGCAATACTTTATATAGAGTATATTATATACATAAGATCTTTTCATTATTATAACATCATTCATATCATATCTCATGCTTTGGACCTTCAACTCCTCAAGAAACCACATCCGGACATTTTATCAAACACTCAGAGGGGTGTAATGCTAGTATAAAAGCATGAATTATAGAGATAAAATCATGCAAGAAAATTCATTATAAAACTATTAATCAACACCTTGCAACACCATCAAGCAATATACATCAAAACCCCTTCTCAAATCTTATAATAGACTCAAGATTTTTAGCTCAAAACATAACAAAATGGTCACAACTTTACATAACTTCAACATAGTGTGCAATGAATTTCATAGTAATCAAGACCTATTTGTAAATCAACTTTAAATCATGCAATTTGAGATAAAGAAGGCTTGGGTATCATGCGTGAAAGGAACCGTTGAAAGAAACCCACATACCTTAGCTTACAGATGAACTTGGTGAAGATTGAAGATGGATGCTTGAAGGTTGAAAAAGAACCTTGAAGGAGAACCTTAGCTTGGGATGAGGGTTGGGACTTGAGTTTCGAGAGTGAAAATATGACTAAGTGTTTGAGTGAGTATTGAGAAATATTTAGGATAATATGAGGGTGAAATTTGGATAAGTATAGATAAAAATACGTTTGGGAAGACTTGGGCCCAAAACTTTGAAAATTTTGGACGAACTAAAAAAAAGCAGTCACAAAAATGCACTAGTGCGCGTCGCGCAGCGCGCACTGCTATATGGAAATTGCACTTTTGAAAATCATAATTACTAATCTTTCGCTCTTAAATCGGGGTCTGATCTTTTTTCACCTAATTTTGACCCCCTGATCACGAATATGAACTCAGATTTTTGAAATAATGAAGGATTCTGAGATATATGGAATTTAAAATTTTGGAAATTTCAAGGCACGTTTTCGGGCATTTTTGGGGTCGTTTTTATATCTCCACCTTGTGAACATTCGTCCCTGAACGTAAAAGAGACATACAAGAGAATGATCATAAACAATTCAATCCCAACTAAAATGCAACATGACATTTAAGACACCATTTTTAAAATCTCAACATGAGTGTAAAATCATCATGGCTTGTCAACTTAATCATGAATGCATATGAATGACATAGGGTTGAAACATAAGACTTAAAATCACATATGAGACTTAGAATTAGTACCTTAGGCTTGAGTGGAGTGGAAAAAATAAGGATATCGCTTTTGTATGTCCGCTTCGGCCTCCCAAGTAGCACTTTCAATTTGTTGGTTACTCTAAAGGACCTTAACGGAAGCCACCTCCTTATTCCTCAATCTTTTAACTTGCCTATCTAGAATCTGAACCGGGACCTCCTCATAAGTCAAGTTAACCTCAACTACACCTACAACATCAAGAGGCACAATAACATTAGGGTCACCAACACATTTCTTCAACATAGAGACATGGAACACCGGATGAACTAAATTCATTTCACTAGGCAACTTCAATTCATAAGCTACCTGGCCAACCCTCTTCAAGAACTCATAAGGACCAACATACCTTGGACTCAAGTTCCCTTTTTTTTTTTAACCAAAACGGACCATACCTTTCATTGGAGAAACCTTCAAGTAAACCCAATCACCCACTTTGAATTCCAGGTCTCTTCTTCTCATATCGCCATAAGATTTTTGATGACTTTGGGCTGTTCTTAAACTTTCCCTAATCATCCTAACCTTCTCAAGAGCCTCCATAACTAGATTCGGTCCTAATAAATCCACCCCTCCCACCTTAAACCAACCCACCGGTGATCTACAATATCTCCCATAAAGAGCCTCAAAAGGATTCATACCGATACTAGAGTGTGAGCTATTGTTGTAGGCAAACTCAATCAAAGGAAGATAGTCATCCCAACTACCCCTCAACTACAATGCACAAGCCCTTAGTATATCCTCAAGTGTTTGAATGGTTCTCTCGGCTTGGCCATCCATTTGGGGATGAAAGGCCGTACTAAGGTGAACTTTGGTACCAAGACCCCCTTTGAAAAGACCTTCAAAAGTGTGAAGTGAATTGTGAACCACGATCCGATATGATGGACAAAGAAACCCATGCAACCTCACTAACTCATGAATGTACAACCTTGCATACTCTTCATCCCCATATGTAGTCTTAACTGGTAGAAAATGAGTCAATTTCGTCATCCTATCAACCATAACCCACCAAATGGAATCAAAACCTTTTCTAGTCTTGGATAACCCAACCACAAAATCCATGTTAATCACCTCCCATTTCCAAGTAGGAATCTCTATGTTTTGCATTAGGCGACCAAGTCTTTGATGTTCGGCTTTGACTCATTGACAACTATGGCAATGGGAAACAAATTTGGCAATGTCCCTCTACATGCCTCCCTACCAATACACATCCCTCAACTCTCTATACATTTTGGTGGACCCAGGGTGGATAGAACAGGAAGAAGTATGGGCCTTATCAAGAATCTTCTCCCACAAATCATCAACACAAGGCACACACAACCTACCTTGGTACCTAAGAGCCCCATCTCCCCGTAGGGAGAAAACCTCTACTTTGCCCTCTTTTACCAAGGCCTTAAATTCAAGCAAGGAGGAGTCAAGATCTTGTTTTGCTATCACCTCATCAACCAAGGAAGATTTAGAACCCTCAACAACAACAACACCATCACCCACTTCTTCCAACCTAACCCCCAATCAAGAAAATCTATACACCTCTCAAGCCATCTCCCTATCAACATGGGCTAGGCTATCCATATGTACCCTACTCAATGCATTCTCCACCATATTTGCCTTACGCGGATGATAGTGCACACTGATGTCATAGTCTTTAAGAAGTTCTAGCCACCTTCTTTATCTCAAGTTGAGATCTTTTTTGAGATAGGGTAATTCCTTTCATGCACTTTAAGTTGCCTAGAAGCATAGGCTATGACCTTACCATTTTGCATTAGCACCCAACCCAAACCAACTCTATATGCATCACCATACACAACAAAACCCTCAAGCCCATTTGGTAGTGACAATATAGGAGCGGACAAAAGCTTTTATTTCAATGTTTGGAAGCTCCTCTCACATTCATCGGTCCACATAAACTTAACCTTCTTTTGAGTCAATTTTGTCATAGGGGAAGCAATGCAGGAGAACCCATTCATAAACCTTTTATAGTAACCTACAAGACCTAAGAAACTCCTAATATCCAATGGGATCAATGGTCTAGGTCAATTTCTAATCACATCGGTCTTCTTAGGATCCACCTTAATAGTATCCCCTCACATCATATGACCCAAGAATGCAAACTCCTTCAACCAAAAGTCACACTTTTCATATTTAGCATACAATCTCTCCTCCCTCAATCTTTGCAACACAACCCTCAAATGACCCATATGACCCTCCCTACTATGTAAATAGATCAAAATATCATCAATGAAGACCACAACAAAGGAATCAAGGTAGGGTTTAAAGACCCTATTCATCAAGTCCATGAAGTTGGTCGGCTTATATAAGATATCATTTGTGAAGAATAGACCAAACTAGATTTCCAAAGTATAAATCCCTTGGTCGGTTGGTGATGATCTCACCCCATCACCCTGGTGATGTGGTACAAACCCCTCACATGGTTTATAATAATCACACCTTATCACCCTGGTGGCGAAGTACAAACCCCCACCTCGGTTGATGAGTACAAATCCCCACCTTGGTTATCCAGGCTCTTAGTTCCCCGGATTGGGCATGGTCTAATGCAACACTTTATATAGAGTATATTATATACATAAGCTTTTTTCATCATTATAACATCATTCATATCATATCTCATGCTTTGGACCTTTAACTCCTCAAGAAACCACATTCGAACATTTTATCAAACACTTAGAGGATGTATAATGCTAGAATAAAAGCATGAATTATAGAGATGAAATCATGCAAGAAAATCCATTGTAAAACCATCAATCAACACCTTGCAACACCCTCAAGAAATATACATCAAAACTCCTCATCAAATCTTACAATAGATCCAAGATTTATAGCTTAAAATATAGCAAAACAATCACTACTTTACATAGCTTTAACATAGTTCATAGACATATTCATACTAGTTAACTCATTAGTAAAATCAACTTTAAATCATGCAATTTGAGTATAAAGAGGCTTGAGTATCATGGGTGAAAGGAACCCATGAAAGAAACCCACATACCTTGACTTTGGAGAGTTTCTTGAAGAAGATTTGAAATGAAAGCTTGAAGCTTGAATGAAATCCTCAGATATGGATGAGTTTTGGGACTCTTGAATCTTGAGGAGGACTTGGGGCTTGACTTGGTTTCCTTGAATTCCAGCAAAACTCCTTGAAAACTGAGAATGGGTGGAGAATTTGATGAAGATTAGAGAGGATTTTGAGAGGTTTTTGGTTGGTTTTTAGGGCTCAAAATGGCTAGACAATGAGGGATTTTCGTTTATATAGGTATAGGGTAATTACCCAATTGCCCTGGAGTAAAAATAACAAATTTTTGAAAGTTTTTGAACTAGTCCGCATCAGGTCCGCAGTCGCGGACAACTACTTTTTTTGCGAAGTTTCACAAAAAAATATTTTTCTTGACATGAATAAAGTATATCTTGTAGGTACTCGTTTTCCCACACAATTTTGCCCTCTGAAAAAGAATATGAAGTTGGATTTGCGAAATTCTGCAAGGATTTTAAGATGTTGAAAAAGAATGCATTACAGGGTCTTTCTGAGCTACGTGCATGGGTGTTTAAATATCCCAGATTTGAGATATAAGGGTATTACAATTATGGGGGAATTCCTAGGCAAGTTTGGGGCGTTTCACCTTGCCTCCCATGTAGAACATAAAATCGATTGTTCCTTGGGGCACCACCTTGAGGACCACCTCTTCCCAATAGGACCGCATTAGCACCCCGGACTTTGTCACAATTTCTTGGACAATCTACCTCCTTGTGCCCAAGCTCCCCACAACCAAAACATGCATTAGAATCTTTCAAGCGTGGGCCTCTATGATTCCTTCCACATCTAGGAACCATCAATAGGAGCCACACCACCAACACCTTGAGGCATAAGGAAGTCATTGGCAAACCCCCTATTAGTAGCATGAGGAGGCCCTTGGCGTTGATGAAATCTAGCACCCTTTTGGAATTTACCCTCAAATCGGGCCCTCTTGGCCTCATGCCCCCTTCTCTTCCTAAACTTTTCCTCCTCTATTTGCTCAGCATGAGTCATCAACTGAGCCAAGTACATGTCACTAATTAGCAAGGCGGATCGACATTCTTCACTCACCAAGTCAGAGACCCCCATCACAAATTTATTCATCCTTGATCTAGGATCGGCCACCAAATGAGGAATATACTTTGAAAGTTGATTAAATTTAAGGGCATACTCCCTCACACTCATAGCACCTTGTTTCAAGTTCATAAACTCTACCAACTTTGCTTCCCTAAGCTCAAGAGGGAAAAACTGGTTAAGGAAAGCCAATTTGAACTCCCCCCAAAGTACCACAAAAACATTTCTCTTCTCCCCCTTCTATTGTTCATACCAAATTTAGGCTACCCCTTTGAGTTGGTATGCTGCCAACTCCACCTTTTCATTCGGCCCAACACCATAATATTCAAGATTTTGTAGACCTCATCATTGAACTCTTATAGATTTTCATCCACCTTTGACCCATGGAAAACTGGAAGATTCATCCTCATGAAGTCTCTTACCCTAGTTCCCGGGGTAGTAGCATGAGGGGATTAGGCGCCTTGATTGACTTGGTTGGCCACCACTTGGGCAAGCATAGTAAGAGCATCCTGGAGCTCACTATTTGTGGTTTTCTCCTCGGGAGTTTGGGGCCATCTTCCTCTAGTGTTCGGCATGATCTAGCATAGCAAAGAACAATCATTAGGGGGGAAAACTTACCACAAATCTACAACATGACTTAGAACATGAAGAAGGGAAACATTTCCTAAAACGCCTCATAGCCTCATATTCATAGTCATGGCGCGCTTCACAACCATTAATAGGACTCTAATCGACGCGGTGTATTGGACTCCGAGGATCTATCAACCTAGTGCTCTGATACTAAGTTTGTCACGACCCAAGCCTAGGGCATAGATGTGACACGGTGAATGGGGAATCCGAAGGAATCCTAATCAAGCCTCTTAACTTTGTCATTACACATCATTGGTCGCGGAAGTATATAGAAGACATAAAGGAAGAATGGGGTGTAGGGGATAAGGGATAGCTTGCAAAACATCATAACCAAGAGACAAGAGTTAAACTCATATCATAGATACATAACATGTCCAACAAACACCTCTAATACATAGCTAAGAGCGGGGGCCAAGATAAAGCAACCGGGATCACCCTCATAGTCAAATAGAATGTAAATTAAAGTGTCTCATTACAAGGTAATACAACATAGTCCAAGGTCCTCGAAATGGAGGACTCACCAACTTTGTTGAATAACGCCGAAGAGCCACGTGGAGGAGGCGGATGATTGAATTGGGCATCGGTTCCTACATGGTGATATCACTTAGGCAAGAGTATGCGTTAGTAAGTTTGAATGTACTACGTATGTAGGATGAAATACAACAAGAATTAGACATCACAATCAAAATGCATATCATTAGGCAATAGGCATCATATAACAATATGGCATGTATGCTTAATGCTCAAGTAACACATGCTTAAGTAACTCAAGCTCATATAGGATATCATTTGTGAAGAGTAGACCAAACTAGATTTCCAAAGTATAAACCCCTTGGTCGGTTGGTGATGATCTCACCCTATCACTCTAGTGTTGTGGTACAAACCCCTGATATGGTGGATCATAATCACACTTTATCACCCTGGTGGCGAAATACAACCCCTTATATGGTTTGATGAGTACAAACCCACACCTCGGTTAATGAGTACAAATCATTACCTCGGTTGATGAGTACAAACCCCCACCTCGATTATCCGGGCTCTTAGTCCCCCAGATTGGGTATGGTCTAATGCAACACTTTATATAGAGTATATTATATACATAAGTTCTTTTCATCATTATAATATCATTCATATCATATCTCATGCTTTGGACCTTCAACTCCTCAAGAAACCACATCCGGACATTTTATCAAACACTTAGAGGGCATGTAATGCTAGTACAAAACCATGAATTATAGAGATGAAATCATGAAAGAAAATCCATTGTAAAACCATCAAACAATAGCTTGCAACACCCTCAAGCAATATACATCAAAACTCCTTCTCAAATTTTATAATAGATCCAAGATTTATAGCTCAAAACATAGCAAAATGGTCATAACTTTACATAGCTTTAACATAGTGTGCAGTGAATTCTATAGTAATCAAAACCCATTTGTAAATCAACTTTAAATCACGCAATTTGAGAAAAAAGGCTTGGGTATCATGGGTGAAAGGAACCTATGAAAGAAACCCACATATCTTAGCTTAGAGATGAACTTGGTGAAGATTGGAGAAGGAGACTTGAAGTTTGAAGAAGAATCTTGAAGGAGAACCTTAGCTTGGGATGAGGGTTGGGACTTGAGTTTGGGGAGTGAAAATATGACTAAGTGTTTGAGTGAGTACTGGAAAATGTTTAGGATGATATGAGGGTGAAATTTGGCTAAGTATAGATAAAAACACGTTTAGGAAGACTTGGGCCCAGCACTTAGAAAATTTTAGACGAACTAAAAAAATAGTCACAAAAATGCACTAGTGCATTTTATGGAAATGGGACGCACTGCTCTCTGAAAATTACACTTTCAAAAATCATAATTGCTAATCTTTCGCTCTTAAATTGGGGTTAGACCCATTTACATCTAGTTTTGACCCCCTGATCATGAACATGAAGTCGAATTTTTGAAATAATGAACGAACTTTGATATATATAGAATTTAAAATTCAGGGCATTGCGAACATGTTTTCGGGCACTTTTTGGGGTCATTTCACGTGGACATGCCCATACTACCAAGTTGAGGGGCAGATACCTTGACCACCTTGTTGAGGGGTGACATGCCCATACCACCATGTTGAGGGGTGGATACCTCAATCACTTTCCAAGGGGGGTAATATGCCTTAGATTCCACATAATAGTTGCTTGGTCTATGATTATGGTCTCTTCCCATATATGTATCATGTTCTATGCAAGTTATATGATTTACTATTATGTTTCACTCCAAGCATTGTTCATGCATTCCATATTGATATTATATCTATCCATTGATTATGATTATGCATTTTGACTATGTTATCTTATGTTTTATTGCATTGCATCCTACATACTTAGTACGTTCAAACATACTAACGCATACTATATGCCTACATGATGTTATCATATAGGAACCGGAGCACCTCTCGATCACCCTTCATGTGGCTAGTTTTGGCATTTTGGAAGATAAGCTTTGGTGAGTCATGAAGTTCGGGGACACTAGCTATGCTACTCTTACTATTTAATATCTCTTTATGTTGAATACTTGATACTATGAGGATGAGCCCGAAAAGTGTCTTGGCCGCTGCTCCAATTTATGTTGGAGGTGCTATTAGAACAACTGATGTACTGATGCTATGAGCTTGACCCTTGAGTATTTTATGATTATCAAAGACTTTCCTTAGTACCTTTTCCCTTATTTATATCGCTTATTGTTGTTATTTTGCTTACGCGACCAAGGATGTGAGATTGATATGCTAGGAGGCTTGTTTGGGGTTGTTCGAGTTCCCTATTCGCCGAGTCACATCTAGGCCCTTGGCTTGGGTTGTGTCAAACTTAGAATTAGAGCATTAGGTTGTTAATGGTCCTCAGAATCCAACACACCACGTCAATTAAAGTCTTATTCATCATTGTGAAGCGCGCCAAAACTATGAATAGGAGGCTATGAGTTATTTTAGGAAATGTTTCACATCTTTATGGTCTATATCGCGATTTAGATGTATGAGTAAGGCTTTTCACCTAATGAATGCTCTTTGCACTTGTAGATCATACCAATTCTAAGGGGGAGACTTAGGAGAGCCCGTAGACCTAAGGAGCAACAGGCTCCTCCCTCTCGTCAAGCTCCTCAAGGTGGAGGGGTTGCTCAAGATGAGTTTCGGGATGCTATTACAATGTTGGCTCGTGCTATGACCAACCAAATTCACCAAGGGGTCCAAGCCCCTCATGCTCCCACTCCAGCTTCTAGGGTGAGGGATTTCACTATAATGAACCCACCGGAGTTCCATGGATCCAAGATGGATGAGGATCCCCAAGAGTTTATTGATAAGGTATACAAAGTTCTATCTATTATGGGGGTCAATTCAGAGGAAAAGGCGGAGTTGGCAGCCTACCAACTCTAATGGGTGGCTCAAATTTAGTTTACACAATGGAGGTCGAAAAGGAGAGATGATGATGCTATTCCTTAGGAGGAGTTCAAAGTCGCATTCCTCAACTGGTTCTTTCCTATCGAGCTAAGGGAGGCTCAAATGATGGAGTTTATGAACCCTGAGCAAGGTTCCATGAGTGTGATGGAGTATCCTTCAAGTTCAACCAACTCTCCAAGTATGCCCCGCAATTGGTTGCCAAGCCAAGATCAAGGATGAAAAAATTTGTGTCAGGTATGTCCGACTTGGTTAATAAGGAGTGTCGTAGCGCCATGCTAATAGGTGACATGGATTTGTCCCATCATCATGACACATGTTGAACAACTAGAGGGTGAAAAGCTTAGGAAGAGAAGAAGTAGTGAGTCCAAGAGGGCTCATTTTGAAGGTGTATTCCAAAATTCCAAGGGTGGCCGGTTTCGTCAAGGCCACAAGTTCCAAGACCAAGGGTCTTCCAATGCTTCTAATAGGAGGTTTGCTAATGACAACCCAAGGTTCCAAGTGGTGACGGTGTGGTGCATAATCTTATGTGCTAAAGGTGTGGTAGGAGCATTAATGACCCATGTTTGAAGAACTCTAAATACTTGCTATGGTTGTGGAGAAGTGGGTCATAAGGTGATTGATTGTCCATGTGCTCACAACAAAGGTAGAGATGGTCGTCCATAAGGCCAGGGTACAAATACGGGTCAAAAAGGGAGAGGAGGCTAATAAAGGGGGTGCTTTAAGGCAAAATAGATTCTATGCTCTTCAAGGGAGACAAGGGGTGGATAAGGTGCCCGATGTCATCACTAGTATGTTAAATTTTTTTATTTTGATGTATATGCATTGATAGACTTGGGTGCCACTCTTTCTTTTATTACTCGTTTTATTGCCAAAAAGCTTTATGTTAGTCTTGAATTGTTATGTCAACCTTATGAAGTGTCTACCCCTGTAGGCGAGTCCGTTGTTGCTAAAAGAGTCTATAGAAATTGCCCCGTGTTCATCTTCCATAAAATCTTTCCTTGAGATTTTGTTGAGTTAGATATGGTGAATTTTGGTGTCATTCTTAGGATGGATTGGTTGCATGCATATTATGCTTGTATTGATTGTAGAACCCATATGGTGAAATTCCAATTCCCTAATGAGCCCATCCTTGAGTGGGAAAGTTGTGATGTGGTGGTCAAGGATAGGTTCAGTTCTTGCCTTAAAGCCCAAAAGTTGATTTCTAAGGGTTGTCTCTATCATCTTGTGAGAGTTAGGGATGTTGAGTCCAAAGTCCTTCCTATTGAGTCGGTTCCAGTGGTTAATGAGTTTCTTGATGTCTTTCCCGATAAGCTTCCCCGCGTTCCTCCCAAAAGGGAAATAGACTTTTGTATAGACCTTCTTTCCGATACTCAACCCATTTCTATTCCCCCTTACAGTATGGGTGCGGTGGAGTTGAAGGAGTTGAAGGAGCAATTAAGGGATTTGTTGGAGAAGGATTTTATAAGGCCTAGTAATTCACCTTGGGGTGCACCGGTGTTGTTTGTGAAGAAAAGTGATGGTTCTCTTAGAATGTGCATTGATTACTGGCAGCTTAATAGAGTCACCATAAAGAACAAGTACCCTCTACCAAGGACTGATAACCTTTTTTATCAACTTCAAGGGGCTAGTAACTTTTCTAAGATTGATCTTCGATCCGGGTATCACCAAGTGAAAGTGAGGGAGTGTGACATTTCCAAGACGGCTTTCTGCACTAGGTATAGGCACTTTAAGCTTGTGCTTATGTCCTTTGGGTTGACTAATGCACCAGCTATATTTATGGACCTCATAAATAGGGTCTTTAAACCCTATGTTGACTTGTTTGTGGTAGTTTTTAGTGATGATATCTTGATTTATTCTCATAGTGAGGAGGAGCATATGAATGACTTAAGGGTGGTGTTGCAAATCTTAAGGGAGGAGAGGTTGTATGCAAAATATGAAAAATGTGAGTTTTTGTTGAAAGAGGTTGCTTTTCTAGGGCATGTGGTGTCGGGTGATGGAAATAAGGTGGATCTCAAGAAGATGGAGGTGACTAGAAATTGGCCTAGACCTTTGACTCCACCGGACATTAGAAGTTTCTTGGGCTTGGTGGGTTATTACCAGAGGTTTGTGAATAGCTTCTCTTCTTTTGCTTCTCCTATGAATAAGTTGACACAAAAGTAGGCAAAATTTGTGTGGACCGACGAGTGTGAAAAGAGTTTCCAAACTTTGAAAAGAAGCTTATCTCTGCTCCTATCTTGTCTCTACCGGAAGTATGAGGGAGTATACCCTCAAGTTCACCCAACTTCCAAAGTTTGCTCCTCACTTGATTGCTGACTCTAGGTCGAGAATGAACAAATTTGTTATGGGTGTATCCGACTTTGTTAATGAAGAATGTTGGTCTTCCATGTTGATTAGTGACAAGGAATTGTCATGTTTGATGACCTATGCTGAACAAATAGAATAGGAGAAATTGAGGAAGAAAGGGGGGCATGAGACCAAGAGGGCCTGTTTTGAGGGTAAGTTCCAAAGGAGTGGCCGGTTCCATCAAGGCCAAAGGCGTACTCATGCATTTGATAAGAGGGTTCCAAATGATCTTTAAAGGGACCAAGGTGTAAGGGGTGTGGCTCTTATTGATATGTGGTAAGGGTCATGGTGGCTCATGTTTGAGGAATAACGATGCTTGTTATGGTTGTGGGGAAATGGGGCATAAAGTGATAGATTGCCCTCGAAACTGCAACAAGGGCAAGGAGATTCGTCCACAACGTGCTAATGCGGTCCCATTGGGGAGAGGTGGCCGACCAGATGATGCCCCAAGGCATAACCGATTCTATGCTTTGCATGGGAGGCAAGGGGTTGATGAAGTCCTCAATATTGTTATCGGTATGTTGAAAATCTTTGACTTTAATGTATATGCATTGATTGATCCAGGTGCCACTCTTTCTTTTGTTACCCCCTTTGTTGCCCAAAAGTCCATGTTGACCCTGAGTTGTTGCATGAGTCATATGAGGTGTCTACTCCTATTGGTGCGTCTATTTTTGCTAGAAAAGTTTATAGAAGTTGTCCTATTAGTTGATGAGGCACAACCCCCCCCCCCAACATGGTTGATGAAGTACAAAACCCTTAATATGGTTATCAAGGTACAAACCCTTTAACATGGTTGCACGGGCCTACCACCTCCCGAGCGAGGGGATCGAGGTACAAACCCCTCAATAAGGTTACCCAAGCCTACAACCTCCCGAGTGATGCATGGTCAATTCCCAATACTATAGAGATAATATCATACACATATATTCCTTTCATCACTATAAAGTCATTTTAACTCATAAGACATGCATTGGACCTTCAATTTCTCAAAATACATCAACCGAACATTTTATCAAACATTTGGCCGGTGTTGTGCTAATGTTAAACCATGCAATTCACGAGTGGATTCATGGTAGAAAATTCAATTTGAAATCATCAATAGATACTTGGTAACACCCTCAAGCAATATACATCAAAAATCTTCATCGAATCTCACAATAGATCTTAGATTCATAACTCAAAATATGCTAAAACAATCATGATTTCATAAAACCCTAATATTATGTGCAGTGAAATTCATAATGAGCAAGACCTATGAGTAAAGAAACTTTAAATCATGCAATTTTAGGTAAAAGAAAACTTAGGCATAATAAGTGAAAGGAACCCATGAAAGAAACTCACATACCTTAACTTTGGAGAACCCTTGAAGAAGATCGGAGATAGAGACTTGAAGCTTGAATGAGAACCTTAAGATCCAGTTGAGTTTTGGGACTTGAAATTTTGAGATGAAATATTGTCTAAGTGTTTGAGAGAGTTTTTGGAATGTCTTGAATGATATGAGGGTGAAATAAGGCTAAGTACAAGTATTCTCACGCATGGAAAACTTAGGCCAAAGATCCAAAAGTCTTGGACTGAGATAGAAAAATAGTGTACAAAAATACATAATAGCGCGCCCTTGGCGCGTCGCACCAGGAGCGTAGATCGTCACTGGAAATTGCAATTTTTGCGATTTTCAAATCTTGCTACAGTTGCTCTTAAATTGTGGTTAGACCCATTTCCCACTCAATTTGAACCCTGAACAAGAATATGAAGTTGGATTTTCCATATCACACACGTACTTTGAGATATATAAAAATTACGATTCTAGAAACTTCCAAGGCACATTTTCGGGCACTTTTTGGGGTCATTTCAACTGACTTGGGAAATCATGAGGAACATAATACCCTAGTTTCTTTCTATTATTAATTTTTCTCTCATAATAAGTTTATTTTCTCATTGATTATTGCAAATTACCCCCTCATTGGGGAATTGAGTTGGTTAATTACTCAGATTGCATATTGGTGAATTTTCTTGAGTTTACATATTCCCTGTTGGATCAAACCTAACCTTGGTTAGGTTCTTTATCTTGATAGCAACTGTTTTATCCTCTAAAAAGGAGGTGTAACTTAGGCGACATCAAGATTTTGGTGCCATTGCCGGGGAATACGGCTAGACTTAGTAAAATTTACTAGTGATTCGAGTGTTAATCCTTAATTCCCTTTATTTTACTTTTGTTTTTGTTTTTGTTTCTTTGCAGGGTGTACGAGTAGTGTATTCCCAACACTCGAAGTCAAGGCAGTTCCTTAACTCCATTTGATCTAGAGATCCATAAAACCATATAATGGATGGCCCAAGATAATGCCAACAATGCGGCTAATGTAGCTCTGAACCAGAACAATAATGATGATCATAGGAATGAGAACCAACCTCCTTTGGAGGACATTCCACATCCCTAAGATTTCAATGCCAATACTTAGCAGTGGAATCAGTACAGGTTGAATCCTATGGCTACGGAGGTGATTGGAGCTATTGTGTTGCCACCACTACTAGCAGACACAAAGTTCACAGTCTCAAGTTAGCTACTTCAAATATTGCAGAACAAGGGCTATTTGCGCACTTACCATTAGAGGATCTACATAGCCACCTACATAATGTGACGTTTGTTTATAAGAGTGTGATGGGAACACAGAATCTGTCCATGGATGTTGTGGGACTCCGTGTCTTCCCATTGTCTCTTACTAGCAATGTTGCATTACAGATATCTAAGCTCCAGCAGAGCTCGATCACCAATTGGATAGAATTGGAGAGGTCTTTCTTAGCAAGGTACTTCAATAAACCAAACATGTTCAAAGTGGTAGACCAGATCCACCATTTTAAGCAATTCTCTGGTGATTCAATCCTTACTACATGGGAGCAGTTTAATAGATGTTTGAGGAGTGCACCGAACTATGAGATTCTAGGGAGTGTCCGGGTAGAGAATTTCTATCGAGCTCTAGATGAAAATAGTTCTGGTAGAGAATTTCTACCGAGCTCTAGATGCAAATAGTTAAGCATGTGTTGATGCCCTCTTAGGAGGTTTGTTCATGGAACAACCATTCGCAGAAATTTCTGAGCACTTGAATGTGGTAGCTAAATCAAACCATGTGTGGGACCCCAAGAATAAACATCCAATAGATCATTGAAGCACTGCTGACATAAGTTCTGACCAAGAAAAAAGAAATGCAAACATCCTTAGTATGCTTACTCAGAACAGAGCTAATTTGGAGATGCTAATGGAGCAGCCACAAGAGCCCACCAAGCCAGGGGACATTCAAGAAAGCCATCTTATGAAGCATGTGAGCCGTAAGGATTATAAGGTGAATAGCCACTATGTACCCCCACACAATCGTGATATGGGAGATGGGAACACTAGAATCGAGGAGATGCTCAACTAATTGCTAAGAAGGGCAGACACACAAGATAAGACTTTGAGGGGGATTAAGTCTGACATTACCTAGATAGACCTTAAATTCTACCAACATTCTATGGCAATTCAACAGCTTAATCGTCAGTTTAGACTTGTGTCGATGCAACTAGATCAGATTCAAAGATGCATGATAATAAGCACCAATGCTTTAGAGTGCCAGAATGGTAGGTGCCAGAGTGAGGCAACGTTTTGGTAATAAGGGAGCACAAAAGCTTGAAAAAGTCTGAGTACTTAAGCTATCTATGTCGTGATACGACAATAAATCAGTCGCTACTTGGGAGGCAACCCAAGGTTGACATTGGCACTTAGGCGCCCAGGTATTTTTTGACCCCTTAAATTCTATTTTCTTTATTTTGTGCATTGGGGACAATGCACATCTTTTTCTATGGGATGTGGGTAGTTATGGGCCTTAGTGAAGTCTGAGTAGCTTATGGTCCATAACTACCTCAATTTTAGAGCCCAGTGTTTCCTTGCATGTGTTTTATTCCTCGTGGATATTTAATTTCTATTGAGCCAACATATTTAGGATGTTTAGATAATATTTGTAGCATAAAGTACCAATACTTGTGGCATATATCATGTTTTGATATTTTGTTTTGAGAAAATGATACCCACCAAAATTTTGATTAGTAGTTAGATAGTAACTATGCATGTTTAGGTGTTTGACAATATCTGTTCTGTTAAGTGAGGGTAAATTGAGTTAAAAAGCATGATATGTGAGTCTTTTGTTGATAATGTATGCAGTGCCACGTGAGTGTGAGCTTTATTTGATAAATTCATGTTTGTCCTAATTCAGAACTTGCCCTATTACTCTAAGTTGGATTGTAGATTAATTGGGTTAGGAAAGGATGTTAGACCATTTTTCTTAAATAGTCCACTTTTGAGACAAAACATAACCAACCAAATTGATGTTATATCACTTGTTCCAAATATTTAAGCCCAACATGTATCTATTCTTTGAAAATACCTAATTAACCTAGCCTTATCTAGTGAAAAATCCTGAAATTGGACCTAGTCCTTCCTTCAACATTGTGCATCTTGACTGAAGTAAACCTAAGTTGAGGATGAAAACTGAAAGTGGCCCTGGTTCAAAGGATAGATATTGTGAACCTCAACATAGGCTAAAAGCCTAAGTTGAGGGTAGCTGGTGTAAAGGTAAAAACACAAAAATAAGGGGGTGAGTTAGGAGTGAGGAGAAAAAGAAGGAAAATCATGTACTAGGTGCAAGAAAAATAAAAGATGTGTTAGATTGAGTTAAAAAGCAAAATGAAGTATGAAAACAAGACAAAAAGCTGAAAAATGAAAAAAAAAAAAGCACCTAGAAAAGCTTTAAATAGGAAAAAAGGAGAACAAGGTGAAAATAACAGAGTTGGTAGGACAAAAGTGTAGAAAAACGCAGTTCCAAGAAGGGCCTTTAATCACTATTTTCCCAAAATATCATACCATCGACCCCTGAGCCTATGTTACAAGCCTATAAAGTCCTAAAGTTATCCTAGTCTAGTTAGTTAAAGGTTTGAGTCATGAGTATAGGAGCAAACCTGTGGTATTAGTCATTATGCATGAATATATTTTGTGAGAGTGAGTATTTTTATATAGTCCCAAGGTTAAATATGAAATCATCATTGAGTGTCATACATGGGAATTCTTTCTATGAGGGCACTTGCATTGCATTGTTAGCATTTGACTTATTTAGTAATTGTCGACTCTTGATAATCCCTTACTTGTCATAATTATGTTGTTACATGCACCAGTTTACCTTGGTTTGCTAAACAGCTACCTGATCCTATTTTGAAAAGTTGGTATGGGTATCTGAGTCTGAGATGTATATGATATATACCATTGAGTTGAAGTTTGTGTGTTACTGTATTGCCTATATTGATTGAGTCTGTCGCTTAAGGACAAACAACAATTTTAAGTTGAGGGTGTTGATGTGCTACCAAAATACAATACTTTTGATGCTTAAAATTTAGGATTTTGTGTGTTCTCAATGCTATATTTGTAGGTTTTATATGTTTTTGTGTTTAGATTTGCAGGATTATAGGTTGGCCATGATTTGGGGAAAATTGCAGAAATAGCTAGTTTGTGTTGTTTTATGAGACCTCCTACAGGTCATAGAGCATTCTACGAGTTATAGAGAGGTTTCGTGAGGATTTCTAGTGAGGGGTTATTTGCTGAAGTTGAAGCCTACGAATAGGTATACAAATCGTGGAGCAGTTTACGAGTTGTAGAGTACCTTTTGTGTCCTGAGGATTAGAGAAGTGGACTTGTAGGAAATTCATCAGACAAAACCCCCTTTACAGGTCATAAATCACTAAACGAGTCGTAAAGGGGTTTCGTAGAAGTGAAGTCCCAAATTCCAGCAGCTGAGTACGAGACCTCAATTACGAGGTGTAGAAGACAATACTAGTTGTAAAGTGCTTTCATGGAGTTTGTCGGCCAGTTTTTCTAATTTGTTTAGGACTTATTTTAAATTATTATAAATAGGTCTTTTAGGTTATTTTTCAGAAGTTTTCATTAGTTTTCATTAGTTTTAGGTTTTGTACTCACAGAACTCAATACCTTGAGATAGAAAATTGTGAGAGAGTCTTTGAGAACACTTGTCGTATAATTTGATCTTCAAGCTTGTGATTCCCATTAACTTTGGATTTGCTTGATCTTAATTCATTTGTGTAAGTGTTTAATTATATTTTTTTAATGTATAATCTTTTTATCTACACATAGTATGAGTAGCTAAATCCACAACTAGGGTTGTGAGAACCATGAAGAACTAACAAAGTAAAATCGGATAATTTGCAATTCTTGGAAGGTGTATATGCATGTATTAATTAACTCTCTTCGTTTTACATGTTTTCTAGTGGTGGCCAACATTAAAACTCGCCTAGTTTTACTGACTGGACCAAGGTAGTAATGAATAGAAAAGAGATTAATTAACAGGACTCAATTGTTATGTTCTCATCTAATCAACCAAACTGGGCAAAGGGGAGGTTGTGCCGGAACTAATAGGTAATGGTTAGTAAAGCATGCTATGGATATGGGCCAAGTCGCATAGTGAAATTCACCTCTCACCTTTGACCAAAAGGCTTGGTGAACTTAAATTACCATCCTGCATGTTATACACTAGACAAGAATTAGGTTATTCTGTGATACTGAGTTGGGGAATCATGGGGAACACAATACCCTAGTTGCTCTCTATTATTAGCTTTTCTCTCATGATAGTTAGTTTAGTTTATTTTGTCATTGATTATTGCAACCCCTCTTGGGGAATTGAGTTGGTTAATTACTTGGATTGTACATTGGTAAATTTTTGTGAGTCTACATATTCCCTGTGGTATTGACCCTTACCTTGGTTAGGTTCTTTATCTTGACAGTGACCGCTTTATCCTCTAGAAAGAAGGTGTAACTTGGGCGACATCACCTAATCATGAAAATTTAATCAAACATGGTGGGTATATGTACACATGCTTAAAATCATGCAATTTTTAAGAGTATAAGATATGAAGGAATAAAATCAATTCATTTTAAAGTCATTCAAATCAACTTACCAACATTGTAGTAAAACCCTCATTTTGGGTGTCATGAAATCCATCTTAAAAGTTTACAATCTTTCATAGTTTTCATAGTTCATATCATGCATAACTTCAATGGATATAAATCAACTCATGGAATAACCTTTCAATAGACGTTCCCGCATAATAAATCAATACTTTATAAAATCAAACATAATTGATATTCATAATGCATAATAGGAAGTACCCATGAAGAATCTAACCTTGAAATCATGAAATTTTATAAAAAGAGAGAGATGAGCTCCATGGGTGAAAGAACCCATGGATAAAGACCCACATACTTTTAACGTGAGACTTTCTTGAAGAAAACTTGAGGAAGACTTGAGACCTCAATTGGGTTCTTGAAATCCAAAGCAAGTTCTAGAGATTCTTGAGATTGAATGAAGGAGTTGTTGATGTTTTAAAGAGGACTTTGAGAGATTTTAAGAGTTTTAGGGCTGAAAATTGCTAAGGAATAAGGGTTTCCCGTATATATAGGTATTAGGTTATTACCCAATTTCCCTTAAGTAAAAATAGTAAATTAAGGAATATGTTGAACTAGTCCACGATAAGTTCGCAACGCGGACTTGCGATGGACTAGTACATTTTCACACGAAGTTCAATTTTTTCCCCTATTTTGGCCCAAGAATAGTTTTAGGTTATTTTTACACTAGTGTGAGACAAGTCCGCGATGCGAACTAGTCGCATACCCTTTCTGTTTTAGCCTCCCATAGTGAAAACTAATTTTTCACTATAGCATATCTAACAATCGAAGACCACCCTTTTCCTACATAATTTTGCCACCCCCTCCCGAAAAAGAATATGAAGTTGAATTTGCGAAATAATGCACAAATTTTGATATTTCAACAAATACACTATAGGGCATTTTTCCGAGGCACATGAGAGGTGTTACAATTTCTTACTCTTTTTACAAAAAATGGTACCACCATTTAGTAAGAACATAACAAATGTCAATATTTTGATCATCAGCATCTGTATAACCTCCTTTAAATAGTTTGCAGTTCCCTCTAAATATTGGAACATTTTTCTCATTGTCCTCCAATGATCTCTTTTAGGATTTGATTGATATCTACTTACCAGACATATGGCACAACACATATCTGAACAAGTACACATCATAGTGTATATTAGACTTCCAATAGCACTAGAATATGAAACTTAAAAAATTGTTCCTTCTCTTTATTACTTCTGGGACACATCTCAAGACTTAAAGATTCACCTCTAGATATTGGAGTATCCATGGGTTCGCAGCTACTCAATCAAAAATGTTCCAATATTTTCCTTATGTAGGTTTGTTGAGATAAACTCAAAAGTTTCTTGTAACAATCTTTTTAGATCTTCACACCCAATATGTAGTCTACTTCACCCATGTCTTTCATATCAAATAACTTCGAAAACCATGACTTCATAGTTTTTAGATACTCCAAATCATTTCCGGCTAATAGTATATCATCCACATAAAGTAAAAAAATTACAAAATTTTCATTGGATCTTTTCACATAAATGCAATGGTCTTCATCGATCATGGTGAAATCTAATGTAATCACCTCTTTATGGAATTTCAAGTACCATTCCCTTGAAGATCGCCTTAGGCCAAAAATCGGTCCTTTTAACTTACACGCTTTCTTTCTTGGCCTTTAATAATGAAATCTACAAATTGTTCAATGTAGATTTCCTCATTTAATTCGTTATTGAGAAAAGCAGTCTTCACATCCATTTGATGTAATTCTAAATTCTAAACATTCAACTATAGCCAAAAAAAGTTGAATAGAGGTAAACTTTACAACTGGTGAAAAGGCTACATCATAATCTATTCCAGCTTCTTGAGTATAATCTTTAGCCACCAGTCGAGCTTTGTATCTTTCTATTGATCCATCTTACATTCAACCTTGAGCTTTTAGAGTACATATCTTATGCTCAATTTCAGTCATACTTCCATCTTCCAACTCATAAATGAACACATATCCTTTGGAGCGTTTTGAGTATCTTATGAAGATACATTTCTTTCCTTTTGGACTTTATTTACCAAACTCACCCACACGATCTTTAATGTAAGCAGCATAACTCCAAGATCATAGATCATCTAGGATTGTTTTATGACCAGTCCAAAGTTCAAAAGGAATGGAAGTTACTGATTTAGAAGGCACCTTATTCAAAATGTAGCCCGCTATCAATAATGCATCTACCCAAAAGGAGATAGACAAATTTGCCTACGCCATCATTGACCTTACCATATCTAATGTCCTATTCCTTCTTTGATTTGCCTATGCCATCCTTAACCTTCCTATATCAAATAATGTTCTATTCTTTCTTTCAGCCACACTATTTGATTGGGGTGTGTAAGGAGTAGTTAACTGTCTGATTAGGCCTTTTTCATTACATAACACCTCAAATTGATTTGACAGATAGTCACGTCCTCGGCCGGTTCTCAAAACCTTTATTCTTTTATATAATTGATTTTCAACTTCATTCATATATCTTCTAAAGACCTCTAGCGCTTTAGATTTATGAGAAATCAAGTAGACATAACCAAAGCACGAGAAATCATCAATGAATGTACTGAAATATGTGGAACTAGACCTTTCCTTCATATTCATTGGACCATAAATATCACAATAGATTAATTGAAGTGAGAAATTGACTCTCTTGGCTTTCCCAAATGGTTTTCACGTAATCTTTACAGAAAGACAATTTTCACAAGTCGGAAATTTAATTTTAGATAAAGGACCTAAATGTCCTTCTTTTGCCAACTCATTCATTCGTACTTCCCCAATGTGACCTAATCTTGCATGCCATGTAACAACATCTATATCATTATTACGTGACAAACATGTCATGCTCAACATGATAGTCATAAGTTGAAAGATTACAATTTAAAATGATGAAATGATCATAACATAGTCCAAAACCATACAAGACGTAACACCCTACATCTTATAATACTAGTACTATGCAAATAAAACATTATATGGTTTGGTCAAATTAGAGAAAATTTTTAAAAGTGCTTGAATCTCCAATTAAAGGCCGAATATTTATATCTAACTCTGAAGAGGATTGAGTGTAAATAAGTTTTAAGTCGAATTGAGGAGATGACGGCCTTAAATGAAGTGATAGAAATGAGGTGCTTGTAGGACTTAGGAAGCTAGAAGGTGAGTCACCTACTTGCTTAGCTTAAATTTTCTAGTAAAACGAAGAGAGGCCCGACGTCGAGTTTATCCAAGTACGATTATGAATAAAGTCCGTGTTAAGGGTGTAACTTTAGGCCATATTTTAGTATAAAAATGGATTATATTTTCAGCCCAGGAATAATAGAGAAAGGGCCCAAGTACAACAAAGCTCACTTGGTGAGTTGAGCCAAAACTAACTAAGAGAAAGGAAACAAAATAGGCAGCAAAGGCCCAACCAATTTGAACCCAATAAGGCCCAAGTGAAAGGGGCAAAATGGTACTTTAATTTCTTGATAAAATAAGGCTTAAAATGAGAAAGTTAAGTTAGCCAAGTGCTCCTTTAAAAGGGGCTTAAAATCGTCTGTCATTCAACTTGAACAAAAAAATCAGATTTTTTTAATGTTTTCTCTCTACACTTCTTAACTTTATAAAGCAGCCAAAAGGAGCTTTTAGGGTTCTTAAGGAGGCTTCAACCTTGATGGTAAAGGTAAGTGATTATAGTTATGTGTTTTGTATGGTTTTCTTATGCAAAACAAGAGACTATGTTGGTTATGTCTATGCTGAAATTGTTGGACAACATGTGTTCCAAAAGTTGTTATACATTTTTTTCTTGTTTATTTCGAAGATTATTACTTTTTTGTTGGATTAGTTATGAAAAGAGGCTACAGTTCTTAATGATTATTGGTCCTATAATGATGTATAAGGGCTACTGCACCATTTTACAGTCCGCGAAAATGAGTTCTTGTGTGATGTCATAATTGTGCTCGTAATAGGAACTTGGGGGCTGATTGATTGAGGACTATAGTCTCACATCCTCCACCTATTTTGAGGATTGTTTTTGAACATTTTTAGGACTGTTTGTATGTATAAATGTTGTGGGAACAGTTTGCTTGAAGTTGGTAAAGTTTTGGAATCGTCAACGGTGTAATGTAGCGAAGGGATGCAACGTTATGCCGCCTAATTGTATGTTGCATAGAATTATTACGTCTTGTATTTTGTGGGCTTTTTTCAGGCTGTTATGGCACTAAAAAAGGCTACACATGATATGTATATGATAATGTGTATTAGAAAATACGATTAGGGGCGAAAAGGTTGAAAGAATACGCTCGGGTTTATAATTATCCGCTTGTTGCCCGTGTGTGTTTCTTTTATGAGATTGGGCTTCCAAGTTGTATTTATTGGCTACTAATGCTAGTTTTATTACCTACTATGTTTTAGATAAATATTTGGAGGAAGGTAAGGTTACCTCGAGATAATAATGAGGTCATACAACAAGGTATGTAAGGCTACTTGATTTCGTATTGTTTGGCATGAATCATAGATCCCTCTTTGGCACATAAAGGCACTTATCAACTCTGGCACAACTATTAACCGTGTCTCAACTCTTTCACATGTTCATATGCTCCCATAAATAGTCACCTTTGAATCTGCATACATACTTGGATACCAATATACACGAATTCGTTCTACTAAATAAAGTTCATGTGTTGTTCTACCTCCTACGCATTTCATTATTTGTGTAACTTACTCCTTTCATTGTGGTGTTGTCTTTTGTGATTATTTACATGTCATATGTTGTATCTGCAGTCCTACAGCTCTAATATTACGACCACCAAAAGAATCATCTCAAAGGTAATTGAAACATAAAGTAAAGTATATTGCTTATTGATGGGTGGTAACCCTGAACCTCTCCACTATTCAAACTAACCCTAAAAACTATAAAGAAGAAAGATACCTTTTTTCACCAAGTCCTGGTGGAATTGATGATTAATGGAAGCATGTGTGTTACATGAAAATTGCTTTTTCATAGGTAAAAGTATTTAAGTTTTCTTTTTGAGTCTACCATATTGCTTCTACATATGGCACTTTGAACCTTGAAAAGCTTTTTGAAAAGAGGTGCAGATATTAATCCAATCTCAATCTAGGAAAGAGAGAATTAGACCATCTTCTTCGGTGACCTCTCTAATGCTCTTCTCCGGTGACTTACCCGATCGGATTCCGGCGAGAATCTTTCCTTTCCAGGTGATCTCTTTCCAGGTGATATCTTTTTAACCCTTCTTGTTTATTTTTGCACGGATCAATTAGATATTTAATATTTGCTTCTATTTCTCTCAACTTCACTCTACTTCTAAAATTAGTAGAAATCCATCTAAACTATCTTTCCCTTTCAATTTGGAGTTGTTTTTGGGGTTTTTGATTGCAAGATTGTTATTGGGTCTTATTTGAATCTGATCATTTTGTTTGTGGATAGTTTATTCTTCTGCATCTGTTTCTGCACTTTCTGCTTCTGTACTTTCCGGCGAAGGCGAATTTTGAGACACCTGATCCGGCATTCACGTCCGTCGGAGTAAGACCGACTTGGAGATTTTTGGGCAAGACCTCGGCAAACCAGATCTGTCAAGATTTGAACTTAGAACTAAATCTGCCAATTTCCGGCAGCTCCCAGCAGATTCTTTCCTTGCTTTTTGTTTTTTTACTTTGCTGTAGTGATAATTTGCTTAACATTTCACCTTTTCTCTGGATTGCTTACAATTGCCTGGTGATAGCATTGTCCCATTACTTTACTGCTGCTGTATAGTGTGTATAGTGTTGTATATTGGTATATATTATAGTTGTATATTGCTGTATATTGTTATATATCATTGTATATTGCTATATATTGTGGCGTATATTGTTGTATACCTGTTGACTGGTAGTTTATTTGTGTAGCTTAGAGAGCTTTTATTCTAAGTTACTGGCATCTAGAACTAATGGTGGACTAGGGTCATGTCATCGGTCGAGGTCAGGGGTTAGGGCTAGGGGTGGTAAGGGAGACACTGTGTTATCCAAGGGTCGAATCGTGGAATATCGTCGGATCACTTACAGGGCAATCCATAGAGCTAGTGAAGTTTCATAAGCGGAGATATATTAATATAGCGTGTGTCCAGGAGACCAAGTGGGTAGGCACCAAGGCTCGGGATGTGGATGGGTTTAAGCTTTGGTATTCGGGTGGCTCTAGGGATAGAAACGGTGTGGGTATCTTAGTAGATGAGGACTTGAGGGAGTATGTGGTTGAGGTTAGGAGGGTTAATGATATGATGATATTTATCAAACTCGTGTTTGGTAGACACATGGTAAACGTAGTTAGTGTTTATGCGCCCCAAGTAGGCCTAGATGAGAAAGTCAAAAGGCTCATTTGGGAGGATCTGGATGAGGTTGTGCAAGGCATACTGGAGACTAAAAAAATTTTCATTGGGGGTAACTTTAATGGGCATATTGGGGCAACTACTAGCGGGTTTGTAGGTGTCCATGAAGGCTTTGGTTTTGGGGAGAGGAATGGTAGTGGGATGACTTTCTTGGATTTCGCCAAAGCCTTTGAATTAGTGATTGCTAACTCGTGTTTCCCAAAGAGGGAAAACCATTTGATTACCTTCCGTAGTATGGAATCTAAGACCCAGATAGACTACCTACTTCTCCGAAAGGGAGATAGAAACTTATGTAAGAATTGCAAGGTTATCCCGAGGGAGAATGTTTCCACTCAACATAGACTTTTAGTGATGGATGTGGAGATCAAGAGAGATAAGAAGAAGAAGGTTATGTATGCCTAACCTAGGATTCAATGGGGAGGCCTTACTCCTTCCCTTTCTCGCGAGATGGAAGTTAAGTTGAGAAACGTAGAGGCTTGGAGTAGTGAAGGTAAGGTGAACAGTATGTGGGACACGACTGCTAGTTACATAAGAAAGGTAACTACCGAGGTACTCAGGGTTTTGAAAGGGATCTTTGGTGGACGTCAAGGCGATTGGTGGTGCAATGACGAAGTCCAGGGTAAAGTGAAAGATAAGAAGGTCGCCTACACAGAGTGGTTTGAATGTAGGGATGAAGAGGAAAAGCAAAATCTTAAGGTAATCTATAAGACGACCAAGTCAGAAGCAAAGATGGCAGTGACGAATGCTAAGTCAGCAGCGTTTGAGCGCCTTCATGAAGAGATAAGTGACAAAGGAGGCGAAAAGAGATTGTATAGGCTCGCTAAAGTAAGAGAAAGGAAATCTCGCGACTTGGACCAAGTGAAGTGCATCAAGGATAAGGAGGGCAAGGTGTTGCTGGATGAAACTTCCATTAAGTTAAGGTGGCAAGCTTACTTTCATAAACTCTTAAATGATAAAGGAGATAGAGATATTGAGCTGGGTGAGTTGGAACACTCCGAAAACTATCGTGATTTTGGGTATTGCGAGCAGTTCAGTGTTGAGGAGGTAAGACGTTCTATTAGTAGGATGAAGAGGGGGAGGGCGATTGGGCCTGATAAGATTCCGATAGACTTCTGGAAGAACATGGCCAAGGAGGGCATTGAGTGGTTGACTAGACTGTTCAGTGCTATTATAAAGACTGCCAAGATGCCTGATGAATAGAGGAGCAGTACAATGGTTCCATTGTAAAAGAATAAGAGAGATATTCAAAACTGTAACGATTACTGGGGTATCAAGTTGTTAAGCCACACTATGAAGGTCTGGGAGAGAGTTATTGAGATGAGGGTGCAAAGCGTGGTATCTATCTTAGAGAACCAGTTTGGATTCATGCCGGGACGGTCGACTATTGAAGCGATTCATCTTGTCCGGAGGTTAGTGGAGAAATATAGGGAAAGAAAGGACCTTCACATGGTGTTCATTGATCTCGAGAAGGCATACGACAAAGTCTCAAGGGATGTCTTGTGGAGGTGTCTAGAGGTAAAAGGTGTCCCAGTAGCGTATATTAGGGCAATTAAAGATATGTATGATGGAGCCAAAACTCGGGTTAGAACTGTGGGAGGAGACTCAGAGTATTTTCCTATTGAGATAGGACTTCACCAAGGATCTGTGTTGAGCCCTTTCTTGTTTGCCTTGGTGATGGATGTGCTGACGCGATCTATTCAGGAGGAATTACCATGGTGTATGCTTTTTGCAGATGACATAGTACTGATTGATAAGACTCAAACAAAAGTTAATGATAGGTTGAAGGCCTGGTGACACTCTTTGGAGTCCAAAGGATTCAATTTGAGCAGGACCAAAACTGAATATTTCGAGTGCAAATTCAGTGCTGAAAGGGATGAAGTAGACTTTGATGTGAGGCTGGCCACTCAACCTATCCCTAAGAGGGAAAACTTTAAGTATCTGGGGTCCATCATCCAGAGTAGTAGCGATATCGATGATGATGTCACACATCATATTGGGGCAGCATGGACGAAATGGAGGCTTGCCTCTGGAGTATTATGTGACAAGAAGATACCATCTAAACTCAAAGGAAACTTTTACAGAGTGGTGGTAGACTGTTACTGCTATATGGAGTGGAGTGTTGGCCAATTAAAAAAGGCACATGTTCAGAAGATGCATGTCGCAGAGATAAGGATGCTAAGATGGATGTGTAGTCATACTAGGAGTGACAAGGTTAGGAATGAGACCATTCGGGAGAAGCTAAAGGTGGCCCTGGTGGCCAAAAAGATGAGGAAAGCGAGATTGCGATGGTTTGGACATGTGCGGAGAAGGAGTACCGATGCTCCTGTTTGGAGGTGCAAGAGGTTGGTTCTGAGAGATATTAGGAGGGGTAGAGGTAGACCAAAGAAGCACTGGGGGGAGGTGATCAGACAGGATATGATCGAACTTGATCTCACTGAGGACATGACCTTAGATAGAAAGAAGTGGAGGTCGCAAATTAGAGTAGAGGGTTGATGGTATATTTAGATGTTTGTTTCTTTCCTTTTATCATGTATTCACATTTTCAGTGTATTATGTGTTAGTTTTATCTTATTAGTTGCTCTTTCTGTCCCCTTCCCTTCCTTTCTATCATATGTAGTTATTTCTGCTTATGGGTTTTGAGATGGGGGTTCCCAGGAAACAACCTCTCTACTTCTATGGTAGTGGTAACATCTGCATACATACTACCCTCTCCAGACCCCACTGGTGGGATTTTACTTGGTATGTTGTTGTTGTTGTTGTTGTTGTTGTTGTTGATGGGTGGTAACCTAAGGGGTGGAAGAATCACCTAGCCAGGGTCAATCCTATCACGGGGGGGTAGCCCAAGGGGCTAAAGGAAAAGCTTAGCCAGGGCCAATCTCGATATAGATTTACCACTGATCAGCTGGTCATTTGTATTACATGTTGTGCACAGACTATACAATAAAGGTAAAGTAACAAAAAGAACATAAAGTACATGATCCCATAGTATAAATAAAGGTGGTTTGTTATCCTACACCAGTGCATAGTTTCATTGGAGTCGTCACTTCATGTACAGTATTCCTGCCTTACATGTGCAGTACATTATCTCGTACTGACGTCCCTTACAGGGACCTGCATTTCATGCTGCAGGTACAGGTGCTAGTAGCTCTCTCTAGTAGGGGTACAGGATTTCCAGCTGTTGTTACCAATCTGCAGGTTGTTTCAGATCTTTGCGTGTCTAGAGCTTATATTTTGTGTTGTACAGTTAGTCGAGGCGAGGCCGACCCTTATCCAATACTTTTCCTTATCTAGAGGCTTTGTAGACTATGTAAACTAAAGTGTGGTATGTCTCGTACTTTAAACACCGAGGCCCCAACGGCCTAGCCATATACATTTCCATTTGGCTTGTTATCACTGTTTATTTTCTCAAAGGCATGTCAAATGTAGAAATCCCTTATAATATGTATAAAGAGCACATGGATACAGGTTGGCTCTCCCGGGCCTTATCGGCAACGGGTGCCAGTCCGCCCTAACGGGACTTTGGGCGTGACAGAAGTGGTATCAAAGCGGGTCATCCTAGGGAGTCTACAAAGCCCTGTCTATGTAGAGTCTTGTTTATCAATGTGTTGTGCACTACATTTATAAGCACGAGGCTACATGGCATTTAGGAGTTGTTACTTTCTTTTCATTCTTTAGATCGTGCCATAGAGCTAAGTGTAATATCTGCATTATGTCTAACTCCTAAATTGTTTTGTACAGCAAGTATGCCAGAAACCAGGCAAAACAAAGGTCAAGTGAAGGAAGTAGAAGTAGTGGTTGGTATGCCCAATCAGGTGAGACGACGAAATGAGGTTCAAGAGGAGTCTCTGTCATAGATCCCAATGAAGATCCCCAAGACTTTATTGATCAGATTCAGTGTACTTTAGATGTTATGCATGTGAGTGGTGCAGAAGCTGTCAAGTTAGCGACATATAGGTTGAAGGGTGTGGCTATATTGTGGTATGAAGCTTGGAAGCAATCTAAGGGTATAGCTGCACCCCCAAACCTGGAAGGAGTTCAAAGAGGCATTACTTGACCATTACTTTCCATTAAAGATCCGAGAGGCCCGTGCAGATCAGTTCTTGAATCTCCACCAAGGGAATATTAGTGTGTAGGAGTATAGCCTTCAATTTAATTCCCTGGTCAGGTATGCTCCTAATGTAGTTGCTACTATGGCAGATAGAGTTCATCAATATGTGAATAGATTGGATACATATCTGGTCAGAGACTATACCATTGCTTTCTTGAACAAAGACATAGATATAGCGAGAATGCAAGCTTTTGCATAGAAATTGGAGGATCAGAGGCAAAGGAGAAGGACACAAGAGTTAGAAAGGGTGCAGTCTAAGAGGGCCAGGTCTACAAGGCAGTTTACACCATCTTAAGGTGAGCTTAGGCGTCGGTTTTTTAATAGACCGCCTAGGCCATCATTCTCCTACTCTGCAGCCAGTGCTCCATCACAACTCAGGGGTCTAAGATAAATCAGTTTGGTCCAAGAAGTGAAGGGCAAGGTGCTCGGACAGCGGGATATTTGGCAGGCCAGCAAATGACCCCTACTTAGCCTTGTAAATAGTGTGGAAGGAGTCATTTAGGTATATATCGTGTTGGGACAAATGCTTGTTATTGGTGTGGTGCGCCAGGACATATGATGAGAGATTGCCCGAGGAGACGTATAGTTGATATAGCACAACCTACTGGATTAGTTGTTGCATCATCATCGTCAGTTCCTCCATTTGGTAGGGGTCAAAAAGCACCTATAGTTCCTGGTAGAGGTGTTAGAGGGGCAGCTAGCTCTAGCGGAGTCCAGAATCGCACTTATGCTCTGGGGAGTCGGCAAAATTTGGAAGCTTCTCCCAATGTGGTCACAGGTACATTGTCCATCTTTTCACATAATGTATATGCATTAATTGACCCTGGTTCTACACTATCATACATTACACCACTAGTTGTTTGGAAGCTTAAGAGAACACCAAAGTTATTGAATAACCATTTGAAGTGTCTACACCAACCGGTGAATCTATTATGGTAGAAGGGTTTATTATGACTGTGTAGTAACTGTTTGTGACTGTGGCACATTGGCTGACCTTATTGAGCTAGAAATGGTGGAATTTGATGTTATAATGGGTACGGGTTGGTTAGCTTCTCACTATGCCACCGTGGATTGCCAAACTAAGAGAGTGTACTTCCACTTTCCAAATGAGGCAGTTCTTGAATGGGAAGGCAATGTTGGGGCGCGAAAGAGTAAATTTATCTCTTATTTTAAGGACAGAAAGATAATATCTAAGGGGAAAATTGAGTCCACGCTATATAGGGCCGTACCAGATTATTAAGAGGATTGGACAGGTCGCATACGAACTAGAGTTACCCCAGGAGCTTTCAATGGTTCATCCAGTTTTTCATGTCTCAATGCTTCAAAAAAGCATAGGTGACCCATCCCATATTACTCCTATTGAGGATATACAGGTTACAGAAGATTCACCTATGAAGAGGTACCTGTTGCTATTCTAGATCGTCAAGTTAAAAAGCTAAGGAATAAAGAAATAGCTTCAGTTAAAGTACTTTGGAGGAGCCACCGGGCAGAAGAGATAACATGGGAAGCTGAGAATGCGATGAAATTGAAATACCCTCCTTTATTTGAAACTAAAGGGGAAGCTCAACATGCAGAATTGGGACATTGATAGGTACGTGTGATTGAATATTTAACGTGTTGTGAAATGGTTATGTAAGTAAAGGTTTAAACTTGGTTAAGCTATCTAATTGTGCTAACATTCGAGGACGAATATTCCCAAGGGGGGCAGGATGTAACACCCCACACCTTACTATACTAATACTATGCAAATGAAATATGACATGATTTGGTTAAACTAGCGCAAGTTTTCAAAGGTGTTTGAATCTCGCGCTAATGGGCTATATGTGCGTCTAGCGCTTAAGAGGGTCGAGTGTATACATGTTTTGTGTCGAAATGAGGAGATTATGTACTTAAAATGAAGTGAGAGAATTGAGTTTCTTGTAGGACTTAGAAGCAAGGAGGTGAGTCAGCTACTTGCTTAGCTCAAAATTGCTAAC
>JAABOM020000101.1:13584861-13603596 GCA_011800125.2 Solanum clarkiae
AAAAATTAGAAATTTCTTGAACTTATATAACTTGTAGTTGTAAGTTATGATTTCTAATTAAACTTATAACTTATAAGTTTTAACTTACAACTTACAATTTTCAAGTTTTAAGTTTCAAAATTCAAAGTTGAAAGTTTAAAGTTTTTATTATTTTATAACTTTTTTATAGTAATAATATAATGACTATTTAACTAATATTAAAAATATACATATAATATATATAATATAACTTAACATTTTAAAAAAAAAACAATAAGGTTCCGGTTCCTGTACCAGTCCGATCTGGTTCCAACCCAGTAACTATGGGACCGGGTCGGAACCCCCTTAAAAATCCGGTAGACCCGGTTCTGGAATTTTAAAGGGGTTAACGGAACTGGTACCGGTTCTGGTTCCGGTAAACTGGTCCATTTTCCTCTAGTCCGGTCCGTTGCCAGGCTTAAATGAGAGCCCCACATGGTCTATGCCAGTCAAATCCCTAATTAAGTGGGATTTCAGAACAGCCAGACTTTCACCACAGACCATTCCCCTCTTTGTCTTCTGGGTAAACTCATGGACTGGATAGTTACTAGACTTCATTTGGCACACTTCGCCCATCGTTAGCCACTAGAATTCTTGCCTACTTCAAATGGTTCCTGATTTCTGTCTCCTCTTCAGTGGCTACCCAACCCCCACAGATTTGGCCAATTTCATTGAAACCTCGTGAGACCAGGGGTATAGTGGAACCCCAATTGCTCTAATCCATTTCACTTTCTCGATAATGGAACTCGATGTAAATCCTACCATCAGTGACCACCTTACAAGGTTGAATCTCATATTCCTCCAGCTCCATTGACCTTTCAAAACTTGTTCCGCCATGTGCTTGTTGGAAAATTCGAACAGAAAATTTTCATCATACACCTCATATATATTGACCCCCAAAGTGTTTTTCCAGGCTAGGTTTGACCACTTCCTTATATCTGGTAGTGTAGGTTTTTCTTTGCAATCCTGTTCTACACTACCAACCAAACATCTAGTCAGTAGCCTTTCTCCTTGAGGGTCCAAGATTTCAACTATTTCTATTCTACCCTTGTTGGTTCTCACCTCTGCTTCACGAATGGTCTTAGAAGTCCATTTACTTTCCTGTACGGCTTTAGCATAGGGGTAGTTGAATTCTGTCAATCTTGGAGGGCCTGCAATCTCCTGCCTTATGGGGGCATTAATGAAGTTCGCTATCTGAAATGCAATGTCACACCAACCTGCATTTAAGACAATTTCCAGTACAATCAAGACTGACCTTCCTCCTCTATTTATTGTCAGGATGCTCATAAACCCTCCGTATTCGTTATGTTTCCTTGTACTAAAATATTCAGCATCTCTCTGTAATTTCCATCTTCTCACTACCTTCTTCTGGTCTTTAGAGGCTTCTCTTTGTGTGAAGCAAAGCCACTCCATGATCTTGCTGCTTATTGAAGTTCTCCTCATCAGTCTATGACTCCTTTCTAACCATTCGTACCAGGTTGAGTTTCTGGAGTTCCATCTCGTAATGTCAAACGATTTATAACCAGCAGTGAAAAAAATCCTATTCTTGTCCATTGGAAGAACAGTGAATCACCACTCTACTGCTTTGGTAGAGAAGAAAAGGTGGGGGAATAGATAATCAGAAGGAAATAGCTAAAGGAGAGAGGGAAAGTTGGCTGATTCCAGCAAGCTGCCACCGGAACGAGGTCAGAGAATGGGTGGTCTCTCTCCTAAGAAGTAGGAGAGAGAGCTTTTCTGGAGGTGGTACTATCCTTTTCACAAGGGCATGGGGATTAAATCACTTTCCTATAAACTTAAAAAGGCTCTATTCTGTGTGTGTTGATTCAGTCAAGGACTCTTTTTTTTGTCTTGAACTTTGATTTTGCAGTTACATCTTGACAAGATTCCATAAAGACACAGGCGGAATTAGGATCTATTGTTTATGTGTTTTGAACCACAAGTCTTTTTGTCCATTGGGTTTTGGATATTTGCACATACTAAATGAATTTTTAACACAAATATAAGGTTTGAACCACATTTAAGGGATTCTGCTGAACCCATTTGGGATGTCAACACCCATAACTACCATTATGCCCCTACCCTGCATGAAAGAAGAGCCACAATGTGATTATGTGGGATAAGAAAGATCATCACATGCAGACACAATAACAAAACTAGTGTAATCCCACAGATTGGGTCTGGGGGGTTAGAGTGTACCTACCTTACCCCTACCTTGGGCGGTAGAGATGTCATTTCCAACAGACCTATGGCTTAGGGAAAAAGGAGGGATGGAATACGAGGACTTCCTAGTGGTCACCCATCTTAGTATTACTCTCACTCGGACACACCTAACTTCAGAGTTTTAATAAGATCCATTAAGTTAGTACTGGAATAATCACATCCTATTATCACATGCAGATCTCACCAAAAATAAATAAAAATCTAAAGCATAATAATTTCACGTGCAAAACCTCTTTCTTCGCCATAATGCACAAAAATACTCTTAATATACTACACAACTCTTGGCAAAAGTTGACACACCTTTACTATGTCCAAGGACTGCCGTTACTTTGCGGTTTGTTCCATTGAAATATTCAACCACAGAATGCAAGTCATCCGCCTCTCTACGGTAGTTACCATACTGAAATGAACCTTCGCTTTCACTGGAAAGCAGTTGATAATGTACAATCAAGAATGGAAAAAGAACTAATGTTAGTCATTGCATACAGAAATTTGGGACATCAAATTTCTGAAAGCTATGATGATGAGAGCGAGAATGTAAATCAAAAAGCGAGTTATGGAATAGGAATGATGTAAAATTTTGCTCTTTGACCCATTGCATTGACCTCTAGTTAGGTCTGCATTGTGCTGCAATTTACTACCTCTACAGGAAATCAACAGAAAAGCATTGGAATGCAGACACTTCAGAGTTATGACCCACCTTGCTTACATTGTTGGAATAATTTCCCTTAGGGAAAAGGTCCGCACACTACTATTATTTGTTTGGAAGTTAAAAGCCTGAGACATCTCATGAAAATTCTTACGCAAAATGGAGGAAGAAATCCAAAGAGTTGTGGTCGAAGCAGGGTGACAACACAGTGTTTTCCAAAGAATGGCATCTGCTCATAGAAGATTTAACACTATTGACAGCTTACTGGTTAGAGGAGAAGATATTGTAAACCTGACGAGATCAAGACCGCTATGACGAGTCTTATAAAATACTTTACTCAGAATCAGAAAGTTGGAGGCCAGACTTGGCTGACCTCTAGTTAGGTCTGCACACTACTATTGCTTTTGCCTGCGACATCTCATGTAAATACAGATGTAAATGTTCACTATTACAAAGCTGGTTATATCTCCTAGAGTTGCTCAAATGCAGATGAAGTGAGGGAAGACATTAACATTTATCTATTTTCTTTTCCAAGAATTACATATGTTCTCAAGTAGTAGTAGTATTCAACCATAAAATAATAGAAGATTTTATTGCCTAAAAATTATAAAATATCATGTTCTATTAAATAAAAAAATTGATAAAAATCTTATTTCAGAAAGTAACATCATGGACAAATTTTAATTTTTTTTCCTTTTAAGTTTTTACCATTAAAAGGGGTATAATCAAAAGTTGAAAATAAACCCAAACTAAATCCCAACCTTTAATTAGTAAACAAGGCATGCAGCAGCAATCTAAAACTGCATGGACAAATATTGGAGGAGACCAGCCCCCACCCTGCACCCGCATAATTATAAAAAAATTAAGGCTTTGACCTGCCCCCCTCCCCCCACGCACTTAGAGATTGACCAGCTCCATGCTGCATAGCTTTAAACCTGCCCCGCCCCGCAGTCGCCCAGCCCCATTGCCATCCCTACACATTTTTCTCATAGAAGGAAAATTAATAAGAGGATACTATGCATACCAATAACAGTAGTCTGCTAAAGAGCATTGAAAAGGTCTCTCTTTATCTAGACATAGCCCAAATAATATGGATGGTCCTTTTAATACCAAGAGCTTACCCATTTCCAGGAAAATCAAAGCGAAATGCACTGATTCCTTCTTTCTCCAGAGAAACAGCAAGGTTCATCATTGTGTTAAAGTCCTAGCAACAGAAACACAATGAAAATTTAGATGCTTCATCAACAACTTTCCCACCATCATACAGACTACACATATACTGATAAAGAGCATGGACAAAAAATCATCTGCTGTGGACTTAACCAAACAAATTAATTTATTAATTTATGCAAGAAAGCCAGTAAGCCACTAATTGCTTCAATCGTGAACTTAAGGATACTTTCCTTTATACATATTCATCTATAATAGCTCTACACTGATCTTATATAACATTTGACTTCAATTTTATCCAAAACCAAAAAGTCAAAGAAGATAATTTGCTCGATGAAATTGTGTGGAGTTCAGTTTTAACTGAAGCCAAAGCAAAGTTCTAACTTCACTATAGTTATCACTTGAAAATATTGCCATAAAAATTGTGTTCTTGATAGAGTGGAAGGTGAATCTGCAAGCACTTCCACTGTATTGACACAAATAATGTCAAATTTGTACTTGTATTACTAGATTCTGCTCATATTGGCACTTGTATGACTAGATGTTGTCCAATCTTCATGAGGTTGAGCACAAGCCAAATTCTGATGCTCAAGTTGTATAACCCAATGTGTCTTTCCAAGGGCATTGGTCAACTAGATCTGTTTCACTCAAAAAGAACCAGTAAATCTCGATATCAATAAACCCCATTCAGGGTCAAATCAACGTGGAACATCACCAGTCAACTAAAAATCAACAGGAACTTTCTTAAGAGAGATGTGAAGCAGCAACAGATGCTGAAAACAAAACAGACTAAAAATCTTATCTAAGAGAATCTTAGTAAAGCCTACTACGTTGAATCTGACATCATTCTTAGCCCTCACATTCGTGCATCAAAATGCAGCTAAGCAAATAAAGCTGCTTTAATCTGATTCCTCAACCCATCCACCAAATATATTCATTCTTCAATTAATTTTTTGAGTAAGACTCTTTCTTTAGAGCACGAATTCATTCTTCAATTAATTGTTTTTGATAACCATGATGTTTGTGCCAGCTTGTGTGCATCTCAATTTATTCCACGAGATACCTGCCACCTCCCACAGCAAAATATATTAGGTAATTCTTTAATTATTAATAACTGATACCTTCTCTTTTTATTCACTTATTTTGTTTGGATGATTTCACACACACACTATTGCTGCTCAAGATGCATTGGCGGAGATGAGGTCAGATATGTCACAGCATACTGCATAATCTAAAAGAACCGAGGCAACTTACTTTTTGAAACTTATTTCAGTGGCTTTGAACTAGAGGACTTTAGTATAAAATTCAAGGAAGCAATAGAACAGCTAATGAAGCACAAGAACCATAGTAAAAGGGGAATACTTCAAACCTTTGAGGATCTGAATCCATGACACAAGATCACAATCTCCATAGATCCAGTATCATGCAACACTCCAACTAATTTCTCATTGTGTTGGTTCAGCACTGAAATTTTCTTCTGCACAGCTGCTGAACACCAGGACACGTGCATGTGTAAGTAGACAGAAGAATGTCACAGAATATGTCATTAGTTGTCAAGGGATCAGCATTTCCTCTCCACTATAAGCAGATTGATGAGTTTATTGTAGAGTTTTCAATTGGTATGAGGCTTCCGCATAGAAAATGAAGAGTACTAAAGCTTTCACCAAAAGTTGTCAAAAATCCCAGGATTATGTGTTGTGACTCAATTAGGTTGACTCTCTTTTTTATTCCAAGCATTAGTTATGGATACAGAATAGATCCCAGAATGACTCCTGGAAACAAAGTGTCTGCTAAATTTAACAAAATTGCTGCAGTTAATTCGGCACTAGCGACCCAGCTTTTAGGCACTGAGATTGGAAGTGACTGTACTAGCCCAGGGAGGAGTACTAGTTACACAACTGAACCACTATGGCAGAGAAAGTTTAGATTGATTAACTACAGATTATGTTGCTCACATCATGGTAACCTAGAAGTGTGCTTAACGATAACACTTTTCTCATCCACGTGGCAAAAAGATTGTTGGTGGGCCCGCAAAGTTGGGAGTCCTCATCCATACTGAAAACAAAACAGAATTGATCTCTTCTCTTCTGTTCCAGAATAAAATAACATTCTATTAAGATAACAATAACCATGGCTTTTGCTTTTGAAAACGAACTGTTATGAGCTCAACAACACTTTGATTAAGTGTCAATTATAAGTAACACGCATAGGGCCAGGATTTAATTCCAGTTAAATGAGATTCAAAGGTCAGGATTGCTTCGCATTGCTGAAATGGATATAACAACCAACAGCCTAGCTACAGGGTTAACTAACTTTCCGGTGAACTCAAGCACACGTTCACCTTCTCTCTCTTCAATCTTCTTCCTCATTCTTTTCCTTCTTCTATCTCAGGTTCTTCTTATCATGATATTACTCTCTTCCTACTGCAGGTGCTACTATCCAGTGGAGTTGAACAGTTTCTATTCTTTTTGTTATTATATAGTTGAAATTCAGCTTTTGCAATTCAATAAAACCACAAAATTTTTCCCAAATCTATGTTAACATTGTAAATTAAGAATTGAGGTCATTACACAAACAAACATGATTACCCCCAATAATTCTCCAAAAAAAGTTATCCAGCCAACCAACCAGTCAGTGGAGCAGTATCAGATGTGCGTCCATTCTAAATATCAAGTAATCCAGATGCATTTCTAGAAGTGACATAGTTGGCTTCAAAGATTACTTGGGATTACATTGTATTATGTACAAGGCTCATTTCGCCTATTTCAGTCAATCATATGAACTACTTACATATATAAACGAATAAGGAAATTTCTCGATTGTTATAAACACTAGAACATTTCCTGCAGATCCTATTTTGTTAAACTCGAAAACCACATTGTAATTCTGCTAAAAATTGTCACCTGGGTTTTGTGTCATGTTGTAAGCAACTTGAAGTGTGATGGTGCGCCTGCGTGAAGGATTAATGCGAACCCTGTGGAAGAGGAAAATCTGAGGAAAAAGGTGGTTTTTTGGGGTGAACAAATTTTGGGGATACCACATTGAAACTGTAGGCGAAAATTCCCATCTTGAATCTAAACAATGAGAAAGAGAAACTAGACAGATGCAGACAAAGCAAATTATTGTTTCTTACCTGGGTCTGGACAATATTGGTTGCTGGGTGTCACCACTGAATCCACACAAAAAGTAAGCTTGAGATGGAGGTCAAAACTACACAAGAGGCTACATTTTCTATTTGGAAATTTCAACCAATCAATATTCCACACATTTTTGAAATTTCAATAAACATAACAAAAATTTGTCATAATTTTTTTAAGAGTCAAATAATATCAACTTTAATTAATATTTTAAAATTCATTTTTTAATTATATTAGTATTTTAAAAAATCTGTAATTTATAATTTTTTCCGTATAGTTTTTAAATAATCTAACTTTTTTTGTTCTAACATATCTAATTAAAAACGGAAGAAATACTATCTTTATTTAAATTATATTCTTGAATAAAATTATCAAAAAAGGTTATGAAATAGCACCCTGATTAGAAATTCGCGTAAAAGGTAGCATCATTAACCCCACTTTAGAGTTCTTCTATATCTTCATCTTCCTGAGGACCATAGATAAGAGACCGTTGATCTCTTCTTATGGTCATGCTTAATTCCATCTTATTCGCACGAGTTACCAACTCTTCAAAAGTATTAGACTTTAATTCTTGCAAGATATAGTAGAGATCCCATTTCATGCCTTGGATGCACATTTCAATACTAGAAGTTTCAGTAAGGCGATTTTTGCAGTTGAGGCTCAAATTTCTCCAGCGATTGATAAAGTCAACAACTAACTCATCTTCACGTTGGTGATCCTTTGTAAGTTCGACCATACTGACGACACGTCTTGTGCTATAGAAACAATTGAGGACCTCTTGCTCTAATTGTTCCCTGCAATCTATAGAACTAGGTTCTAGTTTTGTATATCAATCAAAGGCATTTTCTTTGAGAGACTGAACAAATTGTTTAACAAGATAATCACCATATGTTCCAGCATCATCGCAAGTTTCAACAAAATGCATTATATGTTGTTTCGAATTTCCTTTGCCATCAAATTGTTGAAGCTTAGGAGGTTGATAACCCTTAGGCATCTCCAAATTATCGATCCGTTGTGTGTATAGCTTTGCATATGTAAAGAAAAATTTAGATGGGGATTCATATTTATCTTTGATAGTCTCTATGATTAAGTCATTCAATTGATCAATAGGAATCAAACCTTCGATGGAGAGACGAATCTCTTTGGTCTTTGTTTGCTTTATGCAAGACTCTTCTTTGTCTTGAATTCCACAAAGCTTCATAGGTGCTTGATTTGATCCTCTCTCAATCATGTTACCCATCATGTTTGTCAGCTTGAGAAGTTTAGCATCCTGTTCATGCATGCACTTTGTCAAGTCTTCAATTGCTTTAGTCAAGCTTGCTAGTTGTTCCTCCATAGATGAAGCATCAATTACCACTGCTTGTATGGTCATAGATGATGCTCGAAAGTAGTATGAGTTCTCGTGCAAGTCGATCTTCAAAGATCTCACACCATGCAATTCTTTCTTTACAGTTGAGTTCTTGGATCCAGGAAGCTCAAGTGAAGCTAAAGCCCTTTCATTCCTTTCGGCAATACTACTTCCTCTATCTAAAGCATTTGTGGAGTAGCTTGCTCCTTTTGGAGTTGAAGATCCAAAAACAAGAATTGATGTGGATGTCACTTGAAGTATTTTTTGTCCTAGCATGGTAGCCTTGCTCCTCGTAACAACTCCAAAACTTCAAAAGTAACACCAAGAATTTCCTTTACTTCAATAGAGAACTTGGAATCGGCAGCCTCAGAGAAAGGTGATTGGGAGTTGATCTTGTTGGAAGCCATTTTAACATTCTTTGATGCTTGAAAAGTTAAGATGAAAGGTAGAAATGGTCCCACTGGGTGTGCCACTTTGTTTGCAACAAATTTAAATGGATCTCTAAATTTTCATGCCTTATGGTGGACAAAATTTATCCCTTTGCACCTTAAGCTGACCTCTTTGCAAGATTATCCTTAAAAGAATCTCTAAATTTTCATGTCTTAAAGTGGATGAAATTGTCCCTTTACATCTTAAGCTTCCCTTTATGGGGGACTTATCCTTAAAAAGATCTCTAAATTTCCATGCCTTAAGGTGGACAAAATTTATCCCTTTGCACTTTAAGTTGGCCCTTTTTATGGGTTTATCTTTAAAAGGATCTCCAAAATTTTATGCCTTAAGATGGACAAAAATTGTCCCTTTGCATCTTAAGATGGTCTCTTTATGCCGTATGTTTAAGCATTTGGACTCTTGTAAAGCCTAGAACTATGATCTCATATGTTTAAACATTTGAAATATTGTAAAGTCTCGAATTGGTGATCTCTTATGTTTAAACATTTGGAATATTGTAAGGCCTTGAATTGGTAATCTCATGTGTTAAATATTTGGAATATTGTAAATCCTCGAATTGGGGATCTCATATTTTTAAACATTTGGAATATTGTAAAGCCTCAAATCGTTGATCTCAATAAAGGGACGTTGAACAGATCTCTTGTCATGACCCAAGCCTAGGGCCTAGATGTGACCGGCGAATAGGGAACCCGAAAGGACCCTAAACAAACTTCATGGCATATCATTACACATCCTTGGTTGCGGAAGCAATTAAAACGACAATAATTGGAAAGCATAAACAAGGAAAATTGGGACTTAGGGTAAACTTTTATATCATAACATCAAGAAACAAGAGAGTCAAGACTCATAGCATAGATACATATCATATCCAACAACACCTCTACTATATAGATAAGAACAGGGGCCAAGACAAGCAATCAGGATTACCCTCACAGCCAATACATAACCAAAGAAAGATAGTCTTAATACATAGCAAGAGATCATAAGCAACATCCCCGAAATGGAGGACTCACCAACAAGCTTGTAGGACAATTGAACTATCCACGTGGAGGAGGAGGATGATCAAGCGGTGCTCCGGTTCCTACATAGTGACATCATGTAGGCATAGAGTATGTGTTAGTACGTTTGAATGTAATAAGTATGTAGGATGCAATACAACAAGAGATAGGAACCATAGTCAAAATGCATAGTGATAAACAATAGCTAGCATAGTAACAACATGGCATGTATGATTAATGCTTTAGTAACACATACTTACATAGAACATAACATATGTGTAAGAAGAGACCATTAGACTATTGGTGGATCGCCACACCCTATCACCCTTGGTGATTGAGGTACAAACTCCGTATAGGTTGGTCGTCGCACCGTACCACCCATGGTGCCAGAGTACAAACCCCCGATAAGTTGATAGGTACAAACCACCAACAAGGTTGATGGATATTCGCACACTACCACTCGTGGTGCTGGAGTACAAACCCCCAATAGGTTATCAAGGTACGAACCCCTTGACAAGGTTACTCGGCGTGCAACCCCCGAGTAGGGGATGGTCACATTCCAACACTATATAGAGAATACCATATACATACATTCATTTCATCATCATATAGTCATTCAACTCATAAGACATGCATTGAACCTTCAATTCCTCAAAAACCCATAACCAGACATTTTATCAAACACTTAAAGGGTGTGTAGTGCTAGTGTAAAACCATGCAATTCATGAGTGTTATCATGCTAGAAAATCCAATGTAAAACCATCAATAGATACTTGGTAACACCCTCAAATGATATACATCAAAATTCATTATCAAATCTTAAGATAGATCAAAGATTCATAGCCCAAAACATAGTAAAACAGTGGCAATTTCATAAACCCTAACATAATGTGCAGTGATTTTCATAATAAATAAGACTCATGTGTAAATCATCTTAAAATCATGCAATTTTAAGTAAAAAGAAGCTTGGGTATCATAAGCGAAAGGAACCCATGAAAGAAACCTACATACCTTAGCTTTGGAGATGAACTTGATGAAGATTGGAGATGGATACTTGAAGCTTGAGTGCAATACTTAAGATCCAGAAAGGGTTTTGAGACTTGAGTTTAGGAGTACAATATTTCGCTAAGTGTTTGAATGAGTATTGGGAAATGTTTAGAATTATATGAGGGTGATAAATGGCTAAGTATAGGTATTTTCACGTTTGAAAACACTTAGGCCCAAGATCCAAAAGCTTTGGACCAAGATAAAAATCACTGGCAGCAAAATATATAGGTCTGCGTCTGGTCTGCGATGCGGACCTGTCATGAAGGCAAGATTTACACAGATCCGCACGGTTGCGTGTCCCGGTACCATCACAGATCGATTCTGGAAATTAGAAATTATGAAAAATGAAATTGCTAATTGTTTGCTCTTAAATCAGGGTTAGACCCATTTTTCACTCAAAATGGCCCCCTGAATAAGAATATAAAGTCAGATTTTTGATATCGTGCACAAATTTTGAGATATATGGAAATTACGATTCCAGGCACTTTCGAGGCACATTTTCGGGCACTTTTTGGTGTCTTTACAATATCTCCCCCCTTGGAAACAGTCATCCCTGAATGTCAAAGAGACATATATGAGAGACACAAACATGACAATTTCATCCCACATAGAGATGCAACAATGCACTTAAACATCATTTCAAAAATCTCATCGTAAGTGTAAAATCATGATGAACTTGTCAATTTAAACATGAACATATGTAGTGACATGAGGGTTGAACTTAAGACTTGAGATCATATAAAGGACTTGGATCAATACCTTAGGCTTGAGTGGAGTGGAAAAAGTAAGGATATCACTTTTGCATGTTCTCTTCGGCCTTTCAAGTAGCACTCTCAATTTGTTGATTCCTCCAAAGGAACCTAATGAAAGTCACCTCTCTGTTTCTCAACCTCTTCACTTGCCTATCCAAAATTTGAACCAGAATCTCTTCATATGTCAAATTATCTTCAACCACACCTACAACATCAATAAGCACAATAGTATTCGAATCACCCACACATTTCCTCAACATAGATACATGAAACACCAAATGAACCAAATCTATTTCCCTAGGCAATTCTAACTCATAAGCTACCTTGCTAACCCTTCTTATCACCCTATAAGGACCCACATATCTTGGGCTCAACTTGCCCTTCTTACAAAAATGGGCCACACCCTTTATAGGTGATACCTTCAAATAGACCCAATCATTAACTTTGAATTCAAGTTCCCTTCTCCTCACATCGGCATAAGACTTTTGATGGCTTTGGGCCGTCTTCAACCTTTCTCTGATCATCCAAACCTTCTAAAGAGCCTCCATAACCAGATTTGGGCCTAACAAGGCCACCTCACCAACCTCAAACCACCCCACCAGTGATCTACAATGCCTACTATAAAGAGGCTCAAAATGAGTCATACCGATGCTAGAATGGTAGCTATTGTTGTAGGCAAACTCAATCAATGGAAGATGATCATCCCAACTATCTTTAAGCTCCAACACACATGCTCTAAGAATATCCTCAAGAGTATGGATGGTCCTTTCGGCTTGGCCATTTTTTGAGGATGGAAGGCGGTAAAAAGCTTAACTGTAGTACTAAGACCCCTTTGGAAGGACCTCCAAAAATATGGGGTAAATTGAGCATCATGATCTGATATAATGGACAAAGGAATCCCATGCAACCTCACTAGGTCATGGATGTATAACCTTGCATAATCTTCAGCCCCGTATGTGGTCTTAACCGGTAGGAAGTGAGCCGATATTGTCATCCTATCAACCACAACATAAATAGAATCACAACCTTTTCTAGTCTTGGGCAGCCCAACTACAAAATCCATATTAATCACCTCTCACTTTTAAGTAAGAATCTCTATGCCTTGGGTTTAGGCCACCCGGCCTTTAATGCTCGACTTTGACATGTTGACAACTATGACAACCATAAAGGAATTTGGCAATATCCCTTTTCATGCCTCCCCACCAATACACCTCTCACAAATCTCTATACATTTTGCTGGAACCGGGGTGGATAGAATAAGAGAGTTATGGGCCTCATTAAGGATCTTTTCTACCAAGCCATCAACATATGGTACATACAACCTACCTTGGTTCCTAAGGGCACCATCTCCCTCTTAGGAGAAAAACTCCACCTTGCCCTCTTTCACCAAGGCTTTCAATTCTAACAAGGAGGGATCAAGATCTTATTTGCCATCACCTCATCAACCAAAGAAGACTTAGAACCATCCACAACAACAATATCACCATCACCAACGTCCTCTAACCTAACCCCCAATCTAGCCAACCGATGCACTTCCCTAGCATCTCCTTATCACCACCATCAACATGGGCTAGGCTACCCATAGACACCCTACTCAAAGTGTCCGCCACCACATTTGCCTTACCGGGATGGTATTACACACTCAAATCATAATCCTTTGAAAGTTTTAGATACCTTCTTTGTCTCAAGTTGAGATCTTTTTGAGTGAGACATATTGGAGACTCTAATGATCGGTTAACACATCAACATGCACCCCACACACTAATTTTCAAAGCAAATATCACGAAGGCCAATTCAAAATCATGAGTAGGGTAGTTCTTTTCATGCACTTTGAGTTGCCTAGAAGCATAGGCTCTCACCTCACCATTTTGCATTAGCACACAAACCAACTCTAGAAGCATCACAATACACCATAAATCCCTCAAGCCCATCCAGTAGTGACAATATAAGAGCGGACACAAGCTTATCTTTCAAGGTTTGGAAGCTCCTCTCATATTCATTGGTCCATACAAACTTAGCCTTCTTTTGAGTTAATTTTGTCATAGGGGAAGCAATAGAAGAGAATCCAGTCACAAGCCTCCGATAATAGCCCACTAAGCCTAAGAAGCTCCTAATGTCTGATGGGGTCAATGGTCTGGTCCAATTTCTAATCACGTCGATCTTCTCAGGATCCACCTTAATACCATCCCCTGACACCACATGTCCTAGGAAGGCAACCTCCCTCAATCAAAATTCACACTTTTCATATTTAGCGTACAATTTCTACTTCCTCAATCTTTGCAACATAACCCTCAAATGAGCCCTATGCTCCTTCTCACCATGCGAATAGATCAAAATATCATCAATGAAGACTACAACAAAAGAATCAAGGTAGGGTTTAAAGACCCTATTCATTAGGTCCATAAAGATGGCCGGTGCATTGGTCAATCCAAAAGACATCACAACAAACTCGTAATGCCCATATCTTATCCGGAAGGCCATCTTGGGAATATCACACTCCCTCACCTTCACTTGATGATACCAAGACTGAAGATCAATCTTAAAGAAATGGCTAGCCCTTTGTAATTGATCAAACAAATCATCAATCCTTGGAAGAGGATACCTATTCTTGATGGTGACCCTATTGAGTTGCCGGTAGTCAATACACATCTTAATGGACCCATCCTTCTTTTTTGCAAACAACACCGGTTCACCCCAAAGTGATTGGGTAGGCTTAATGAACCCCTTCTCCAACAAGTCCCTTAATTTCTCCTTCAACTCCGCCGGGACTATACGGTAAGGGGGAACAGAAATGGGTTGAGTATCGGGGAGGAGGTCTATGCTAAAGTCTATTTCCCTTTCGGGGGGGACACCAGGAATATGATTTGGGAAGACATCAAGAAACTCATTTACAACTAGAACCGACTCTGGGGGAAGGACTTTAGATTCCACATCCCTAACCCTCACCAGATGGTAAAGACACCCCTTAGAGATCAACTTATAGGCTTTAATGCAAGAGATGTATCTACCTTTGACCACCTCATCTTGACTCTCCCACTCAAGGGCAGGTTCATTTGGAAATTGGAATTTGACCCTATAGGTTCTACAATCAATAGAAGCATAATATGCATGCAACCAATCCATCCCAAAAATAATATCAAAATCAACCATGTCTAACTCCACAAGATCACAAGGCAATATTTTATGCAAGATGCAAATAAGACAACTTCTATAAACTTTTCTAGCAACAATAGATGTACCAATAGGAGTAGACACCTCATATGACTCATGCAACAACTCAGGGTCAATAGGGAACTTTTTGGCAATAAAGGGGGTAACAAAAGAAAGAGTGGCACCCGGATCAATCAATGCATACACATCAAAGTCAAAGATTTTCAACATACCGGTAACGACATCGGGGACATCATCCACCCCTTGCCTTTCATACAAAGTATAAAACCGATTGTTCCTTAGGGTACCATCTTGTTGGCCACCTATCCCCAAAGGAACTGCATTAGCACCTTGCGGATGAACCTCTTTGCCTTTGCTGCGATTTCGAGGGCAATCCACCTTTTTGTGACCCGCCTCTCCACAACCAAAGCATGCATTAGTATCTTTCAAGCATGGGCCCTTATGACCCTTATCACACCTAGGACACACCTCATTAGGAACCACAGCACTAACACTATGGGTCCTTGGGAAGTCATTCACAAATCCCTATTAGAAGCATAAAAGGACCTCTTAGCTTCATGACCCCTCCTTTTCCTCAATTTCTCCCTTTCTATTTGGTCGGCATAGGTCATCAAACGTGACAAGTCCATGTCATTGATCAACATAGTTGACCGATACTTCTCACTAACCAAGTCGGACACAACCATCACAAATTTGTTCATCCTAGATCTTGAGTCGGCCACCAAATGTGGAGCATATTTCGAAAGTTGATTGAACTTGAGGGCATACTCCCTCATACTCATGGACCCTTGTCTCAAATTCATAAATTCCACCAACTTAGCTTCCCCAAGTTCAAGGGCGAAGAACTGATTAAGGAAAGCCACCTTGAACTCCTGCCAAAGCACAACATAGTTGACTCCTTTCTCTTCCTTCCATTGGCTGTACCATATTTGAGCTACCCCTTTGAGTTGTTAGGCCGCCAACACTGTCTTATCCTCCGAACTCATACCCATGACAGAAAAAATCTTGTAAACATCATCAATGTGTTCTTGAGGGTCCTTACTCACCTTTGACCTATGAAATTCCAAAGGATTCATTCTCATGAAGTCTCTCACCCGAGAGGCCGGTGTAGGAGCATGAGAGGCTTGGACCCCTTGATTGGCTTAATTAGCCACCACTTCTGCAAGCAAGGTGAGAGAATCCCTGATCTCTCTATCGGACGGTTGCTCCTCGGGCGTATAGGCTTGTCTTCTTCTCGTGTTAGGCAAGAGATGATATAGCAAAGAACAAGCGTTAGGGGAGGAAAGCTTACTTCAACTCTATGACTTAGAACATGAAGAAGAGAAATATTTTCTAAAACGTCACATAGCCTCCTGCTCATAGTTGTAGTGCACAACATAACCATGAATAGGACTCTAATCAATGTGGTGTGTTGGACTCCGAGGATCTAACAACCTATTGCTATGATACTATATTTGGCATGACTCAAGCCTTGGGCCTATTCGGGACCAGCGAATGGGGAACTTGAATGGACCCCAAACAAGCCTCATGGCTTATCATTACACATTCTTGGTCGCGGAAGCATTTAAAACAACAATAATAGGAAAGCATGAACAAGGGAAATTGCGACTAAGGGTAAACTTTCATATCATAACATCAAGAAAAAGAGAGTCAAGACTCATAGCATAGTTACATATCATGTCCAACAACACCTTTACTACATGGAGAAGAGCGGGGGTAAGATAAGCAATCGGGCTTACCAATATAGTCAATACATAACCAAAGAAAGATAGTCCTAATACATAGCAAGAGATCATAAGCAACGTCCCCGAAATGGAGGACTCACCAACAAGCTTGTAGGATAATTTAACAAGCCACATTGATGAGGAGGATGATCAAGTGGTGCTCTAGTTCCTACATGGTGACATCATGTAGGCATCGAGTATGCATTAGTATATTTGAATGTACTAAGTATGTAGGATGCAATGCAACAAGAGATAGGCACCATAGTCAAAATGCAAAGAGATAAACAATAGCTAGCATAGTAACAATATGGCATGTATGATTAATGCTTTAGTAACACATGCTTACATAGGACATAACATATGTGTAAGAAGAGACCATTAGACTATTAGTGGATCATCACACCCTACCACCCTTGGTGATTAAGGTATAAACCACGTCAGTAGGTTGGTAGATCATTAGATCCTACCATACCGTGGTGCCGGAGTACAACCCCCGATAGATTGGTGGATCGTCGCACCCTACCACCTGTGGTGCCGGAGTACAAATCTCCCGATAAGTTGATGGGTAAAAACCCCTAACAAGGTTAATGGATAGTCACACCCTACCGCCCGTGGTGCTAAAGTACAAACCCCATGATAGGTTATCAAGGTACGAACCCCTTGACAAGGTTACCCGGTGCGTACTCCCGAGTAGGGCATGGTCACATTCCAACATTATATAGAGAATACCATATGCATACATTCATTTCATCATTATCTCATTATCTCATCATCATTTCATCATCATACAGTCATTCAGCTCATAAGACATGCATTGGACCTTCAATTTTTCTAGAACCCATAATTGGACATTTTATCAAACACTTAGAGGGTGTGTAGTGCTAGTGTAAAACCATACAATTCATGAGTGTGATCATGCTAGAAAATCCAATGTAAAACCATCAATAGATACTTGGTAACACCCTCAAAAAATATACATCAAAATCGATAATCAAATCTTAAGATAGATCAAAGATTCATAGCCTAAAACATAGTAAAACAGTCATAATTTCATAAACCCTAACATAGTGTGCAACGATTTTCATAATAAATAAGATCCATGTCTAAATCATCTTTAAATCATGAAATTTTAAGTAAAAGGAAGCTTGGGTATCATGGTTGAAAGGAACCCATGAAAAAAATCCACATACCTTAGCTTTGGAGATGAACTTGATGAAGATTGGAGATGGATACTTGAAGTTTGAGTGCAATCCTTAAGATTCGGAAAGGGTTTTGAGACTTGAGTTTAGGAGTACAATATTTGGCTAATGTTTGAATGAGTATTGAGAAATGTTTAGAATGATATGAGGGTGAAAAATGGCTGAGTATAGGTATTTTCACGTTTGGGAACACTAAGGCCCAAGATCCAAAAGCCTTGGACTAAGATAAATATCACTGGTAGCAAAATATACAGGTCCGCGTTTGGTCCATGACACTGACCTGTCGCGAAGGAAAGATTTACAGTAGTCCATGATGGCTACTTGTCGTGGTACCATCGTAGATCGATTATGGAAATCGAAAATTACGAAAAATAAAATTGCTAACGTTTACTCTTAAATCGGGGTTAGACCCATTTTCCACTCAAAATGATCCCCTGAACAAGAATATGAAGTCGGATTTTCTTATCGTACACGGATTTTGAGATATATGAAAATTATATTTTTGGGTACTTTCGAGGCACATTTTCGGACATTTTTTGGGGTCGTTACATCTCTTCCCACCTCAAATTCAAATTCTTGCATTATATAATCAACAAAACATAAATATTTCTCTCTTTTGGCCTACAAGAAAAAAGAGATGAACAAACAAAGAAGTGAAAAAAGTCATACCTCCACAAAGACATCTGGGGATGGATTTCAGTATTGATTAAAAAATATGAAAAAGCACATCTCTATTTATAGGGTGTTGTCTAAAAAAAAAGCGAAAAAAAATTATGCACGTAAATACCAAGAAAAGGGCAAAAATGAAAAGAAAGAAAAAGGCAAAAAAAGTAAATAAGAAAAAAAAAGAGA
>JAABOM020000101.1:13603696-13616715 GCA_011800125.2 Solanum clarkiae
TTAAAAAAACAAAAAAAATTGGGTTTTTCAAAATTTGAATTACATTTCAAGTTTGAAAAATAACTAATTGTAGCTTGCTTTCTAACTTACTTCTAAAATAATAGTACATTCAAACATAAATATTATTTCACGTATGATAAAAAGTTAATTCAATTAAGCTACTCAAGAAGACAACAGGACAACATGCAAAATTTTTTGTGGTTCTTCCATTTTAATTTGTTTGTTTGTTTTTTAATCCTTTTATATATTTACAAATTACATAAACATTAAGTTAATATGAGACAAAGAGAGCAATATGTATTATTTTGAAAATGAAGTAATAGTAATATAAATCATAATAATTAAAAAATTAAAATTTTATTGGTGCCGCATATATTGAGAAAAGGAAAGTAATGTATACATTAAAAATAATAGAAATTATAATAATTAATAATTAAAAATATTTAAAAAGATCATATTAAAACTTAATTGACTCTTTAAATTTTACTTATGTCACTTACATTAACACAAAAAAAAAAAAAATAACAGCTATTAAGACTGACGCATGTATCTCTAGTCTAGTATATATAAGAGATAAGAGAAAGGTTGGTAATTATGTATGTTATTGTTAAAGCAATAACAAAATAAAATAATATTGAAGATAGCATATTAAAAGGCAAATTTTACCTAATAAACGGGCAGCCTGTGAGAGAGTCAATGAAGCAGAAAATCCTTTTATTGCATGATGATAAGTATACAATATTGCTTGCTTTGCTGCCTCCTCACTAAAAAAAGAAGTAATATTAATAGGTTAAATAAACAACGTAAATTTATTCTAAAAATGACATTAATATAAGAAGAACAAGAAAAGGGTATGAATGAATGAATGAACCTTCCCAATACACTGGCTAAGATTTTGACATAATCAGAATTATTAGTATAAACAATGTAAACTTTTTTGTCATTTGGAGAATAAACAATTGGTTGTTCAACGTCTGCTATAATAAACGAAAAATGAGAAAATAAAAATAGAAATATGAGTGTTGTGGATGACAAGTATTTAATGCCTTGAGCCATTTTTCCTGTTGTGGGGATTAATTAAAATGAATTTGGGAGTTTGATATAATGTTGATGGTGCTAAAGGTCTATACATATATTTTTGTCAAAACAAGTTTTAAATAGGCATTAATTGAATAGGAGTAACTTCAAAACAAGTTTCACTTTGACTATAATTTATAGGTCAAATGTAATTAATTACTAAGGAAATTAAACAAGTATGAGTAACAGATTTAATAATTAATAGCATTTTGCAGTTTCGTTTTGATCACTTGTTGATTTAATGCAATTAATCCAGAAAGGGCAAAAATTATAGGAAAAACGAGACATAATTTGAAATTATTTATCCTTAACAAATCAAATCTAAACTATTCATTCTTAATGGATCCCTTACCAAACTATTTGCCTTTTTATCCATTTAACCCTTTTTATTTCGCGTGCTGATGTCAGCATAAACACTATGAAATATACTCCGGTAGTATATATATACATAGTAGTATCATATAGAATGAACTCAGTCCTTTGTGATACTCTGGCGGTATATTGATACTTGATTGGTATATAGGAATTTTTTAAGAAATAAATAAAAAATTATTAAACTCTAAATTAGTAGAAAATATATTCGTTATATACCCTGTCGATATATGTATACCATAGCGGTATCATATAGGATTAAGCTTAATCATCTGGGATACCCTATTGATATGTGTATGTCCTAGTGGTATATCATACAAGCAGGTGCTAACATCAGCATGAATTCAGCGTACGGAATTTTAATATTAGGGGGGCAAATTTTTACTAATATGGGATACAAAATGTAAAGAGGTATATGAATATAAATAATTTAATTTAAAGAGGTACAAACTTAATTTTCCCAAAATTATATTTATATTTGTGATGTATCCCGTGCAAGCACGGCCCAGTCCAATATGTATTAGTTTATGTGTTTCAATTTCTATGCCACACGTAAAATTAGGAAAGTCAATTACATTTTTATATAATTTAACTATTATAAGTTGTTAACTTTTAAGCTGAGACAATATATTGATACAAAGATTTTCAACGTCACTCTAACAATAGCCGTAAGGAGTTGTTTGGTAGTTGGTTAAAGTTATATAGGTATTAGTAATGTATGAATTAGTTATAAGTGAATTTATGTATTAGTTATACGCAGAAATTAGTTATACATGTACTATTGTTCATATATATCTGTTAGTTATTTCACCTTTTATCCTACATAAAATAATACATAGATTTTCTCATAAACTATACATGTATTAGTTATGCGGGTTTCTAAATTGAATGTTATACATGAATAACTTATTTTCTATAAATTTATCAGACATCGTATAAATTATATAGACATTAAAACATGAATAACTTATTTCTTATCCGAGTATTGAGCAACTCGTAAGTGTATTAATAGAAATTTTACATTATAAATGATAATAATATTTTTTATTTTTCTGAAATTATTTCAAAAAAATTGTTTAGACATGATATTGTTATAATTTTTCAAAATTTGGGAAAAGTCCAAAAAGTCTATTTTTACCATTTTCAGTTCAAATCACTCAAAAAATAAAAAATAATTTCAATTTGTATTTATATCTAAACACAGCTCCAATTCCTAAGTATTATATCTGTATCTATATTCTAGAAGAGGATACAACCTCCACAATATAAGTCAAGTGGCAGGACAGTAGAATAACATGTGGTAATTTTAGGATAACATTAGTTAATTAGGTAGTACTTAGTTATTATCTTTAATAGTTTTTTACAAAATTAAATTATAAAAGTACATTTAAATTTTTTTTTAAAAAAATTGTTAAATTATTTTCAAATTTGAATTTAAAAATAATTAAATAACTATTAAAAACAAATAAAATATTTTTAAATTTCTTTGTATGTGCATTTCTAAAAGAATCTTTGGTGTTGATTCAATCGATATTCAGTAGTACCCTGAAAAACAACGAAGAGATGAAGTACATATTTAATGGATGATCAAAAAATTATATCGCTGAAATTTCATATGTGAGTCGAGTTCATTTCAGACCTTGGGCTCGAATGGAGGTTGTGAATGAGATTTGAATATTCAATATTTTCTGAAATTCTTCATTAAGTAATTAAATTTTTTTCTTATTATTGAGAAATATTATATCTGATGCAGTGCAAATATTCTATGTTCATCAGAATTACTGAATATCCTGTTAGTTTGTTGGAGATGTTTCCCATGTTTATGTTGCTGTTAGTGGTATTTCAGTTGAAGGATAAAAATTATTCTCACTATCACTCCATCTCATAAACACCATTGGAACAATGTTGGTTGATATATTTATATAGTAATATATAATGATGTGAACCTTATATATGTTGCATCCAGTGGTACTGTTTAGCCACTAATCGTTACTCAATACAATTGAGCTCCAAAATCTAAAAATTATAAAATAGTGGATCCATCGTGAAAAAGAGGGAAGTCATTTTAGGATTTTTTAAATCTTTTCTATTTCTATTTATTTATTTATTTTTACACATTTGTATGGAAAGTAGGATACACATTCTAAATTCATGTATAGATAGAAATTGCTTTAATCATCATCCATTTGATTTAAATTCATGTAATTGAAAAAAAATTTATATGCTAATTACAAATCTAAGTCATTTCTTGAATTTATTATTATTTTTATATATTTGATTAGTAACTATATGTTCGTTTTTTTTTTTGAATAAAAATTACATTTAAATGAGCACCTTAAGAAAAAGTCTATGTAAGACACCTCCTGGTTTTGAAAATGTTGACTATCCAGAACAATGTTATGAAGCTGGGTAAAGCTCTCCGTGGACTGAAACATGAACTCTGGACATGGTATGAAAGATTATCTGGATTTCTACTTAGCCATGGTTTTAAGAGAGAAAAGATTGACAACACTCTCTGTCTAAAGTCAAGAGATAAAAATCTACTGATTGTTTAAGTGTGTGTTGACGATATTATCTTTGGTGCTACATTTGAACCTCTATGCAAGGAGTTTGGAGATCTAATGAGTAGTGAGTTTGAAATGAGCATAATGGAAGATCTTAGCTTCTTTCTGGGGCTGTAGATCAAGCAAACTCAAAAGGAACCTATATCTATCAGGAGAAGTACATTAAAAAATTGTTGAAGAAGTATCACATGATGGAGGCTAGACTCATTGATATTCCTATGGAAACAAATTCAAAACTTGATTTTGATGAACCTGGTCCCAAGGTGAATGAGACAATGTATTGAGATATCATAGGATCTCTACTCTATCTCACAGCCAACATGCCAGACATTGTATTTAGTGTGGGAATATGTGCCAAATTTTAGGCTTGCCCAAATGAATTTCACCTAAAGGCAACAAAGAGAATTTTGAGATACTTGAAGGGAACAGACAACTTGGTGTTATTTTATTCAACTGGTGATTCTTTTGATCTTGTGGGATATGTTGATGCTGACTTTGTCGGGTACCTCTGGTATGGCTATTTTCCAGGCTCTTCACTCATCTTATGGGGAACCCAAAATCAAAAGTATGTGGCGTTGTCTATCGTTGAGGCTGAATATGTTGCTAGCGTTGCTTGTTGTTATCAGTTGTTGTGGATCAAACAACAATTGGAGGACTTTGGAGTAATGTATGACACAATTCCCTTGTTGTGTGATAACATTAATGCTCTTAATATGGATAAAAATTCGGTGCATCCCAAGAGAACAAAATATATTGATGTGAGACATCATTTTCTAAGGGACCATGTTGAAAAAGAGAACATCTACATTAAGTTTTGTAAAATTAAAGATCAAATTGTTGACATCTTCATAAAACCCTTGAGTCGAGATCAGTTTGAAAAGAATAAGATAAGGCTGGCACTGATAAAGTTGAACAAGATTGAGTGATTATCACGACTCAAGCCTAGGGCCTAGACGTGACACGGCGAATAGGGAACCCGAAGGGATCCCGAACAAGCCTCTTGGCATATCGTATACACATCCTTGGTTGCGGAAGCAATATAAGCAAGAATCAATGTGACAATAATAGAAAGGGAAGCGGAACTAAGGAAAGTCTTTCATAATGATAATAGCATAAGAAAAGTCAAGCTCATATACATATTATCCAACAACATATCTACATAGAATGGAGCGGGGCCAAGACACTTCCCGGGCTCACCCTCAAGTAATAAGTATCCAAAAGATAGTACAAGTCTCAACATAGTATGAAAAAAATAGATAATTTCCTCGGAGTTGAGGACTCACCAAAAGCTTGTCTCAAATGAACCGAACTAGCAACACGAAGGAAGATGATGAATAGGAGCTCTGGTCCTTATATGGTGATATCATGTAGGAATAGACTATGCATTAGTACTTGTAATGTACTAAGTTTGCGGGGTGCAATGCAACAAAGACATAAGCCATAATAATCAAGATGCATAATCATAATCGATGGATATAAACTCAATATGATACATATGATCAATGTTTGTATTAAAACATGCATGTAAACATTCAATTTGCAAAATGTAACATACATATGTGGGAGGAGACGTTAACCGACATATAAGACCAAGCGAGCTACTACTTGGAATCTCGATGCATGACACCCCATCGGAGAAGGTGTGGTTTACTTGCCAAGGTAAATCATACTTGACCCCACTTTGTGAAAAACTTGACCTAGATGGATCCACTATTAAACACTTTTAGGGAAACGTATAATCCTATGATGGCACATAGTTTAGAGGCTAAGACTTTATATAAGGACCCCTTGAGTCGAGCCCCTACCTTAAGCTCAATCGGTGCTAAGTCTAATCCCACGGAATACTTAAAATAATCATAGATTTAATCATAACATGAATAATCTGTGAAGACATTATAACATGACATGAATAGCTCATTCACATACTTGACCCCTACATGGGCATATACCTTATACTAGAGAGAAGAAAACAATACATGGACTTGACCCCTTCTAGTAGGCATTGCATTTCACATGAGGCTAGAAACTTGCAATATGCTTGACCCCTACTGGTGAGCTTAACTTGAACATGAGGGTAAAATAGTAATCATGCTTAACTCCTCAATTAGACATAATTGGCTCACAAAGAGTAGAATTATAGAATAAGTGAACTTGTAAATCATAGAAACCTTTCATGAGTTTAATACATGCTTGGGAGCTCATAATTATCATGAAATCACTTGACTTGCAAATGATGTAATAATTCATCTTCAACTTAGAAATCTTTGTTATGTAGTTTAATCAAACATGACGGTTTTTTGGAAATATGTACAAACCATGCAATTTATAAAGTAATAACCATAAGAGAGTAAAATCATCCATTTTAGAGTCATGAAAATCAACCCACCAACATCGTAGTAAAACCCTTAATTTGGGTATCATGAAATCTATCTCAAAAGTTCATAATATTTCATAGTTCTCACAGATCATATCATGCATAGTCTCAATAGACACAAATCAACTCATGGAATAAGCTTAAAATGGATATTGATGCATAATCAATTAATACTTGATAAACTCCAACATAATTTACATTCATAATGCATAATAGGAGATACCCATAAATAATACAATTTAAAATCAAATTTTTTTTATCAAAAGAGAGGGTTGGGCTCCATGGGTGAAGGAATCCATGGATGAAGACCCACATACTAAACTTGGACTTGATTCAAACTTGAAGAAGACTTGAAGCTTGAGTTGGGTCCTTGAAATCCAAAGTATGCTCTTGAAATTCTTGGAATTGAATGGAGGATTACGTGATGATTTGAGAGGGTTTAAAAAGGTTTTTGAGTTGAAAAATGGCCAAAAGATGAAGGTTTCATGTTTAAATGGGTGTTGGGTTATCACCTAAATGCCTTTGAACTAAGCTGGAAAAACTCGGGAAATTCGCATTGGTTCGTGCCCCAGGTGTAACGTAGACTAGGCGCGAAGGCCGCTCCAACACTAAGGTGCGTCGTGGTCTGGGCACGTAGGGCCACTGGAAATCGTTTCCATTGTGAAAATTATTTTTCGGTACGGGTCTTCCAAAATTCAGGGGCACCCTTTAACTACACAATTTTGCCTAATGAACGAGAATATGAAGTAAGATTTTTGAAATCATGCACGATTTATGAGATATACGAGAATACACCTATGGGGCATTTCGAAGCACATGAGAGGTGTTTCAATATCTCCTCCTTGGGAATATTCGTCCCTGAATGTCAAAGAAACATGCGTAAGAGAAGTAATTATGAAACTTCTAGCCCAATATGAATGCAATAAATGCACTTAAACATCATACTCAAGAAGTTTCATATATATATATACATCAAAATCATCAAAACTTGTCGACATGAACATGTATGCATGCAAAAATGACATGAGGGATGAAACTTAAGACTTAATTTATTACCTTTGGCTTGAGTAGAGTAGAAGAGGTATGAATATCACTTTTTCATGTCTCCTTCAGATTCTCATGTGTCACTTTCAACTTGTTGATTTCTTCAAAGGACTTGACGGATGTCACATCTTTGTTTCTCAACCTTTTCACTTGCCTATCCAATATCTCCACCGGGACCTCCTCATAGGTCAAATTATCTTTGACAACACCCATAAATTCCAATGGCACTAGGGCACTTGGGTCACCAAGTTTGGCTAGCATTTAAAGACAGGTATCTGAATATTGTTGCACAATCCTAAGTGAATTCAATCTTTGGCCCTTGCAGGTATACACACATAACTATATCATGAATGCTAAAATTAGAATTAGGAGAACAAACTTAGAAGTTTTGTAGTTTGAGAGGGATGAAGCTCCTCTCCATTTCTCTCCCCTCTATTTTTCTCAAGTTGTAGCCTAGATGATTGGCACATGGCATTGTTTATATCTAATGACCATGATTTAATAGACCAAAAATATTTTAACCATGGTTGAGATAATCTTTTCCCTCCAGTTTCTTTATCCACTATCCACTTTTTCCATCAGATTCCCTCCAAAATACAGAAGGAAGAAGCTGAAAAAAATAGAGACTAAGAATATAGAACGGATAATTTCTTTTTTGCCTATTTTCGATTATGTAGAGACTAAATAATTGTTGTCTATATATTTTCATTATGTTAATTAATTGGTAGAAAATTTTCATGCTACATGTTTGTGAAAATTCCCAACTGAACTTTTGAACTAAAAAGACTTGATTTTATATTTTTTTGTTATAAATACTAAAATTGTCATGTGCTATTAGTTACATTCAAATGTGAATTTCTTTACTTAGCAAGTAACTTAAATTTGTTATTTTACTTACAAACTGAAATGAGATTTGAAAGATTTACGAATCTGTCAACACAATGAGAATGAATAGAATGTATCAGTTTGTCAAATACAATGGAACTTATGTCTTACTTTCTTTTTTCCCATGGTAGACTCATGGAGATTGAATCTCAAAATGAGCATATGAATATTTCTAATTTACTTGAGCCAATAAAACTTGGAATGAAATTTTATTCAGATGAGCATGGATTTGAATATTACAATGAATATCTTGCTGCAGTTTGTTTTAGCATTAGAAAGGAATATGCCAAGAAAAGTAAAATTCATGAATATGTGACTTCAAGAAAATTTACTTGTTAGAAAGAAGGTTTTAGAGGGGTAGACAAAAGAGATATGTTGGTCAAAACACCTAGAAAAAAGAAACAAAGACAACTTGTTTAGTTCATATGGTCATAAGTTGTTAACCAAATGAGAAGTTTTCTGTCATTTCATTTGAAGAGAAGCACAACGATCCACTTGTTCATCCATCTCTAGCTCACTTGTTATCATCACAAAGAAATGTCAAACCTTCTCAAGCATATGGAATTGATTTATTGGATGATTCAGAAATTTGTCCTAAATCTTCTTTTGAGTATGTTGCTCGTCAAGCAGGGGGTAGATCTTCTTTAGGTTTTACAAAGAGAGACCATAAAACTAAATCCGAGACAAAAGAAAAGAAAGTCTATAGTATAGAGTGGCTCATAGTTTGGTAAATTATTTTGAGGAAAAAGTAATAGAAGATCCTTCTTTTCTATATTCTTTATATTTAGATGCCAATGATTCGATAACAAATATTTTCTGGGCTGATGCTAAAATGATAAGGGATTTTCAAATTTATGGAGAAGTTGTATGGTTTGATATAACATATTGAATAAATAAGGAGTATCATCCATTGGCATTGTTTGTTGGATTAAATAATCATAGGGAAATGGTTATATTTGATGTTGTCCTTTTATATGAAGAAATAGTTGGAGCATTTGTATGACTTTCTAATGTATTTTTTGGAGCTATATTGACAGGTAAGCCACAAACATTCATCACAGATTAAGATCCTGCAATTAGTTTGTCAGTCTCATTAGTGATTGTAACACCCTATAACTTTATACTCTTTTATCCATGTTTCAAGCCTCATTTGGTTAGGTTGGGGTTGTATTAGGTTCATGGGAGACTCCTACTACCTAAACGAGTTCAAGACTTCCCTAAGAGTTGAGTTTTGGGTGATGGTTCATGCAAGGGTCAACTTTAAACTAGCATAACTTTTAGTACACTTGGAACAAGATGGCCCACAACGTTTCCAATGAAAGCCCTTTGAGTTAGCTTTCCAACGCACTTTGTTTCACCTCATTTAGAGTTCGAAATCAAAAGTTATGATCATTTTACTGAAGACTGTCAATGTTGAGTTGCACTACGAGCCCACTGTTATGAGTCGTAGGTCGGGGTACGACTCGTAGGTCAGGCTCATAGCAATTTCCAGAGACTTCAAAGTTGAGCCTAGGGGTCATGAGAAGGGTTCTACGAGTCGTAGTGCTACCTATGGGTCGTAACAGGGCCCGTAACAGCCGTTAGACAACTTTTTAGGAAGGTTTATTTTGGTCCTTTTCCACCTTTTCTAAGCTCTAGATTGACGTTTTTATGCTCATTCAAGGTCCCAAAACCCTTAAGTTCTTCATCGTGTTGATAAAATACTCTCTCAAACCCTTATACTAATATTTCACTCCAAAATTAAGTGTCCAAATCTCTTCCGGATCTAAGGATTTCCTTCAAGCTTCAAGCCTCCATTTTCAATCTTCTTAAAGAACTTCTCCAAAAATAAGGTATATGGGTTTCTACCATTGGGTCCTTTCACCTATGGTGCCTAATAGTCTTTTCTACTTAAATTACATGATTTAAAATTGATTTACTCATGGGTCTTGATTGTTGTAAATTTCACTACACAGTGAATTGGGTTTCATGAAAGTATGATTGTCTTAGCATATTTTGAGCTATAAATCTTAGATCTAATGTAAGATTTGATGAGGGGTTTTGATGTGAATGTCTTGGGGGTGTTTCAATGTGTTGAATGATGGTTTCATAATGGGTTTTCTTGCATGATTTCATCTCTAAATTACAAGATCATATACCTCCATTACACACCCGCCAAGTGTTTGATAAAATGTCCGGATTATGACTCTTGAATTGTTGAAGGCTTAATGCTTGGCGTATAATATATATGACTTTATGATGATGAAATAATGATGAGCTTCTATAGTATTGCATGTTGACCATGACCATGTTGAGTGGTTAGTACCTTGACCACTATGATGGAGGGTGAGAAGTCCATTAACCATGTTGATGGGTTAGTACCTTGACCACTATGATGGAGGATGAGAAGTCCATTAACCATATTGAGGGGTTAGTACCTTGACCACTATGATGGAGGGTGATGAAGTCAATTAACTATGTTGATGGGTTAGTGCCTTGACCACTATAATGGAGGGTGAGAAGGTCCATTAACCATGTTGAGGGGTTGGTACCTCGATCACTACTAAGGGGGTGTTAAGCCTTGGATTCCAAATACTACTTTGCTTGGTCTATGATGATGGTCTCTCCTTATATATGTACTATGATCTATAAGAGCATGATTTTTACTAGAAGCATCCATTCATACATGCCATATTGTTATATTATGCCTATCGTTTATGGTTATATATTTTGCCTATGATGTGTATATCTTGTTGCATTGCATCCTACATACTTAGTATATTCAAACGTACTAACGTATTCTCTATGCCTACATGATGTTACTATATAGGAACCGGAGCTCCATTTGGTCATCCTCCTCCTCCATGTGGCTAGTAGTATCCATTCAAGCTAGTTGGTGAGTCCTCCATTCCGGGTACATTGGTCTACATTCCTATGCTATGTATTAAGGACTATCTTTCCTTTTGTATGCTTTGACTATGAGGGTGAGCCAAGTTGCTTGTCTTGACCCCCTCTAAGTTCTATGTTAGAGATATTGTTGGACAAGATATGTATTATTCTTGAGCTTTGACTCACTTATGATATTCAAGCTATTTTATTATAAGTCTTTTTTTCTTAGTCTCAATTTTTTCTTGTTATTGTTTCTTATGTTGTTTTATATTGCTTCCGCGACCAAGGATGTGTAATGATATGCTATGAGGCTTGTTTAGGGTTCCTTCGGGTTCCCCATTTGCCGTCACATCTAGGCCCTAGGCTTGGGTCGTGACAGTGATTCCACAAACATATCACCGTCTATGCATATGGCACTTGGGACAGAATGCATGTAAACATTAACTATATCTTTTAAAGCTCATAAATCATTTTCGAGTAATTTTAGTAAATCGCTTTTTGATTATGAGAATGAAGCGGAATTTCTAAATGCATGGGAAGAAATGCTAGAAAAGTATAATCTTAAGGATAATAGTTGGTTGAAAAGCACTTTTGCTATAAGGGAAAAATGGTCCATGACATATGGTAGAAATATATTTTTAGCTAGCATGCAAAGTACACAATTGAGTGAAAGTTTCAACGGATCACTAAGGGGATATTTGAAATCTGATTTAGATATTGTACAGTTCTTTAAGCATTTTCAAAAAGATGATGATGATAAGCATGCTAATGAAAGCAAGTCAAATTTTGACATGACACAATAGATACCTATTTTAAAGGTTAAACTTCCTTTGTTGATTTTTACGAGGGATAAATATACTGCAGTTATATTTGGTTTGTTTGAGAAATAATGAAAAAAATTATTACTTGTTTCAACAAAAGACTTTCGTGATGAAGGATATTCTTATAAATACTATGTCAATACATATGAAAGTGGTAGGAAACATATGGTAGTTGTAAATCAGTCAACAAAGGTACTTTCTTGTAATTGCAAACTATTTGAATTTTCGGGTGTATTGTGTGATCATGTTCTAATGATTCTGGACACTTTAAATGTGAAGGATAAGATTCCTAACCATTATACATTAAAGAGGTAGACAAAAGACGCTACTAACTTGATTGAAATGGAGATTAAAGATTTTATAGAGGGAAGTGATCCAAATGTTGAAGCTAGTACAAGGTACATGTATTATACAAAACCTTTTGTCTAAATTGCAAGTGAAACTTCTGAATCCAAAGAAGGATATAAATTGATTGTGAAGTATGCTAATGAAATAATTGTGAAGTTAAAGGAAATGAAAAACAGAAACAAATCTCATGAAAATCCAGCAGTTCCAACTAAAGTTATTCATGATGAGACAATATTGGTTGATAATCAAAATGTCACAAAGGTGACAGGGTTAAAGAAGAAGCAACCAACTCGTCCCTCCAATAGTCATCCAAAGAGTTTTCTAGAAAAGGCCAGAAAGAAGAATAAGATTCAGTCGCCTCCATCAGAAGTAATCCAACATGATATAAGTCACCTTACAAGTCTCCAAGCATCGTGTTCACCATTCTCAGATTTCACGATGACTGCGGTATATCATCACAATTGTATTTTATTATTTGTATGATATTATGTTAATTCTTACTATAAATTTACATGATAGGTATTGGAAGAAGAGAATTTTTCACCATGGCATTCTTCAGAACTCTCTCAAGTATCATCCCATGGAAGTTTATCTCAATTCTTAAGAGTTCGTATAATTTTTATAAGTAATATTTTTCATATGAATTTATTTGTGTTACTCAATTAT
>JAABOM020000101.1:13616815-13637262 GCA_011800125.2 Solanum clarkiae
TGACTCTTCTATTCTACAACTATATAAAGGGGTCCTCATAATTCAGAATTCACATAAAGAATTCTAACAAGAAGCCAGAGAAAGGTCGTGGATCAAACATGTAGATTTCTCTAAAAGCAACAAGAAGAATTCAAGAAATCAAGCATTCAAGTTCAAGAACGCATCAAGTTCAAGATTACCGGATTCAAGAACAAGCCCAAAAGTCCTTGGATTCAAGTACAAGTTGAGATCAAGTTCAAAAACAATATCATATCAAGTTCAAGTTCAAGATCTTCAAATCCATATATAAAGATCACGACACCAAATTTAAGATCAAGCCCAAAAGCTCTAGAATTCAAATACAAGTCAAGATCAAATCAATCAAGTTTCTCAAGATTCAAGAACAAGCTAAAGATCCCTTGAATTTATATTTGAAAAGGCAAATAAGAGAATTTATAGAGATTGTAGAACCCACTCCTTGAAATAAAATATTATATGATTATAGCAATATTTTTCGTTCTTTGAATAATATTTTCTAAGACGCGAATTTTATTGTCACACAGCTACATGGGAGGCAGAGTTGGACATGATGAAGCGGTATCCCCATCTTTTTTAATCTACTCAAGCCTAAGGTTTTACGTTCATTCCTTCTTGTTAGTCCCAATTCTTTCCTTCTTGAGTCTCATGGTATTGCATGCTTACATATGCATTAAAATGGTTTTTATGATGTTTTGGATGATTTTATTTTTGACATGAGAATAAAGTCTTAGTAATTTCCAATGATGAAATATGCATGGTAGCTTCTGATTGAAAGTTTCATGTTCTCTGTGACACCCCATATCTTTATGCTCTTGTATATACATGTTTCAAGTCTCATTTGGTTAGTTTGTGCTTGTATTAGGTTCATGGGAGACTCCTAGTACCTATACAAGTTCAAGACTTCCCTAAAAGCTGAGTTTTGGGTGATGGTTCAAGAAAGGGTCAACTTTAAACTAGCATACTTTTAGTACATTTGGAACTGGGTGACCTACGACATGTCAAATGAAAGTCCTTTAATTTATATTTCCAACGCACTTGGTTTCACCTCATTCTGAGTTCGAATGAAGGAGTTATGATCGTTTTCGTAAGACGCTCCCATGTAGTGAAGCCCCACGAGCACCTATATGGGCAATGGTGTCTTGTACGGATCGTGTGAGGTGTATTGAGTTGGAAAAGGCCATTTGTGGCCTAAGTCATAGGTCACGACTAGTGGCATGGGCCGTGTGGCTTGCCACTGGCTGTGTGGCTGGTCGTGGGGTGAGTACAAGAGAGGAATAGTGGGCGTTTGGCTGATTTTTTTGTTAAGTGTTGTTCCACGCCCCCTCATCACGACCCGTGGCATAGGGAATGACCCGTGGCCCCTGGTATGGAGCCTAGGAAACATTATCCAGCACCAAGTATGGAGCCACAAGCCTCAACACAGGCCATGAGGCTCCGCACGACCCGTGGAGGCCTCTGTGGTCATGACGAAACATCTTTTTTCCAATCGATTTCCAACTTCAATTTTTGGACTAAGTAAATTGTCATGGGCACTCCACATGATCTATAGAGTGCAACAAAACTCATGGGACCTTTCATAGAGCAACACTTTGCCAAATTTTCCATCCGTTCACTAATGGCATTTTCATTAATGCTAATTACTCTAATGCTCTTTTTTGACTTCCAATGCTATCTTAACCTTCCTAAAAGAACTAAACAAGGTTCCAAAGGATCCAAATAATTACTCTCATATCAAATACACTCTCAATTCTCTCAAAAACCTCCATCAAGCTCCAATTCAATTTCAAGGAAACCCAAGAACAAGATTGGATTCAAAGATCATTTCCAAGCCTCCATTCTTCCCAATCTCAATTCCAAGCAACTCTAGACCTAAGGTATGTGGTGTTGAACCACTGGGTCCTTCTACCCATGGTGCCTAAACCCTCTCTTTATTAATATTGTATGATTTAAAGTTGATTTTACAAATAGGTTTGCTAGTATGAACATGTCTATGAACTAGGTTAAAGCTATGTAAAGTTGTGACTGTTTTTCCATGTTTTGAGCTATAAATGTTTGATATATTGTAAGATTTGATGAGGGGTTTTGACGTATATTGCTTGAGAGTATTGTAAGGTATTGATTAATGGTTTTATAGTGGATTTAATTGCATAATTTCATCTCTAAATTTCATGGTCTTATATTACCATTTCACACCCGCCAAGTATTTAATAAAATATCCGGTTATGATTTCTTGAAGAATTGAAGGTCCAATGCATATCTTATCAGCTGAATGATGTTATGATGATTATATGATGATGAAATAATGATTGAAATATAATGGTTTGATGAGATAGTTCTATGAAATTCTTTACCCAAAAGGAACGGGCTCCCGTAAGGAAGGCTACTTAATCTGAAGAGTGATGGGATCTAGTAGGGAAGGCCACATAATCTAAAGAGGGACGGGCTCCCATAAGGAAGGCCACATGATTCTAAAAAATACGGGATCCCATAAGAAAGGTCACTTAATCCGAAAAGGAATGGGCTCCTGTAAGGAGGGCCACTTAATCCGAAAAGGGACGGGCTCCCGTAAAGAAGGTTACTTAATCCGAAAGGGGATGGTCTCCCGTAAGGAAGGCGGCTCCATAAGGTCTTATGTTATGTTAGTTGAGGCTTCTTTACACATTTATATTATGATCTATGTAAGATGAATGATTTACAAAACATGACTTGCTTAAGAGTTAGTTATACATGTCATATTGTTATTATATTACTTATTGGTTATTATTATGCATTTTAATTATGATGACTATATTTTGTTGCATTGCATCCCACATACTTAGTACGTTCAAATATACTAACGCATACTCTATGCCTACATGATGTTACCATATAGGAACCGGAGCTCCATTTGGTTATCATCCTCCTCCACGTGGCTAGTGGTATCCATTAAAGCTAGTTGGTGAGTCCTTATAAGCGAGGGCAATATCTATATTCTTAAGCTATGTATTAAAGACTATCCTTCTTTTTGGTAAACTTTTACTATAAGTGTGAGCCCTGTTGCTTTCCTTTGCCCCCCGTTAAGTCCTATGTTAGGGGTGTTGTTAGGCAACTTTTGTATTATGCTTGAGCTTTGACTTACTTAAGATATTCAAGCTATTTAAATCTGAGTCTCTCCCATTGTCCTTCTTCCCCTAATTTATGTTTCTTATGTTGTTTGCATTGCTTTCGCGACCAAGGATGTGTAATGATATGCTACGAGGCTTGTTTGGGGTTCCTTTAGGTCCCATTCGCCGGTCATGTCTAAGTCATAGGCTTGGATCATGACAAATATGGTATCAAAGCATTAGGTTAATAGATCCTTAGAGTCCAATACACCACATTAATTAGAGTCCTATTCATGGTTGTGAAGCGCGCCCGACTATGAATAGGAGGCTATGAGGCGTTTTAGAAAATGTTTCCGCTCTTTATGTTCTAAGTCATGCTATAGAGTTGAATTAAGTTTTTTTCCCCTAATGGTTTTTCTTTGCTTTTCTAGTTGATCATGCTGCTTCAAAGAGAAAGGCGAAGGAAGGTAAGTTGAAGGTTTTGATTTTGATGGATTCGAGTTTTATTATTTCTTTCATTATTCTTTTGGTTGCTAGTGGGATTCTTGTGTATCCCGAGTTGTGATTTGAACCTTTGGTATCTATCTCTTGGTTGAGTATATGGTTGTTAGAAAGTCCATAAGTGTTGATCCATGTTCATCTTACATTAGGTTTTTCCTTGTGACTTGTTGGAGTTGGTGTGATGGCTTGTGTTATTATACTTGGGATAGAATAGTTGCATGCAAGTTGTGTCTTCATAGAGATTGGTTAATTTATGCCTTGGCTATGTTTATGAATTTCATGAATAGGGGTTTAAAACCTTACCTTGGTATGTTTGTGGTAGTTTCTAGTGATGAGGTATTTATTTGTTTAGAGCTTGTAGATCATTTGGGGGGGATTGGTTTCTAAATATGATAAGTGTGCTTTGTGGATAACAAGAAGGTAGTTAGAATTCTTTAAGGATTATGATATGAGTGTGTTTTAGTTTTTTTTTTGGTAAGGCTAGCGTTGTTGGTGCTCTAAGTAGGGTGCCTATGGGTAGCTTAGCATATGTGGATAATGGTGGCAAAGAGAAGACTAGTGGGTCCATCACTAGGCTAGGTTTGAAGTAGGTTGAGGGAAGTTGGGAATGGTAGTATAGTGTCCTTGGTGATTCAAGGTCTTCTTGGGTTATGAAGTCTAGTTTAAGCAAGGCCTTGATTCCGTCTTATTAGAGTTGGAAGTTTTGGGTGAGAAGACGATAGAGTGGAGGTTTGTCTCCCAATGGGGAGATGGTGGCTATGGTACCAAGTGGGTTAAGTGAATTTAAGGTTGACACTTGAGTTGAGGATTATGATTCCTTATAGAGAGTAAAGGGAGGTTGTAAAGTTGCATCAGTTTGGGGATTTTCCTATGGATGTAGATATGGTGCGCTCGGTTCTTCATGCTTCTAGGTGGATGGGATTTGTTGGTGATTCTAGTGTTATAGCACTCTTTGAAGTTGTCAGTGAGGGGGAGGATAAGTTGGCTTGGAAGGAGGTCCCGGTAGAGATGTTGGTTGGATGAGTGGAGAGGTTGATTAATGGGAATGTGGTGTTCATTAAGGCCCTTTGGAAGAGTCGTTTATTCGAATATGTTTATCGGGGAGCTGGTGCGGGCATAGAGAAGCAATACCCATATCTCTTTCATTCTATTCAATCTTATGATATCATGTCAAGTCTTTTTTATGAATCCAAGTCTCAAGTATTGGGCCTTATATCATTGCATGTGTTCGTGTTCATGTTAATAAGATTATGATTATTTTCAATGTGCATATTGAACTTTCGTTGGAAATCATGTTTATGTACATTGTTGCATTCATGCTTGGGCTAAAGTCATCATGACTACTTTCCTTGTGTACATTTCTTTGACATTCGGGGACTAATGTTCCCAAGGGGGAGATATTGTGACACCCCATAACTTTGTTCCCGTGTATCCATGTTTCAAGCCTCATTTGGTTAGGTTGGGGTTGTATGAGGTCCATCGGAGACTCTTAGTACCTAAACGAGTTCAAGACTTCCCTAAAAGCTGTGTTTTGGGTGATGGTTCATTTAAGGGACAACTTTAAACTAGCATAACTTTTAGAACATTTGGAACTGGGTGACCCACGAAAGTTCAAATGAAATCCCTTTGATTTAGCTTTCTAAGGCACTTGGTTTCACTGTATTTCGAGTTCAGATAAAGGAGTTATGACCATATTCGTAAGACCCTCCCGTGAAGTGAAACATTTCCCAACACCAAGTATAGAGCCACTAGCCTCCACACAGGCCATGAGGCTCCGCACGACCCATGGAGGCCTCCGTGGTCATGACGAGACATCTTTTTCCAATCGATTTCCAACTTCAATTTTTGGACTAAGTAACTTGTCACGGGAACTCAAAACGATCTATAGAGTTCCACACAACCAATGGGACCTTCTATGGGGCAACAATTTGCAAAATGTTTCATCCGTTCACTAATGGCGTTTTCGAAAATGCTAATTACTCTAGTGCCTTTTTTAGACTTCTAATGCTATCTTAACCTTCCTAGAAGACCTAAACAAGGTTCCACAGGAATAAAATCATTACTTTCATCTCAAATACACTCTCAATTCTCTCAAAATCCTCCATCGAGCTCTAACTCAATTTCAAGGAAACCCAAGAATAAGATTGGATTTAAAGATCATTTCCGAGTCTCAATTCTTCCCAATATCAATTTGAAGCAACTCTAGACCTATGGTATGCGATGTTGAACCATTGGGTCCTTCCATCCATTATTCCTAAATCTTTTTTTTGAATTAATATTGCATGATTTAAAGTTGATTTTACAAATGGGTTTGCTAGTATGAATATGTCTATGAACTATGTGAAAGCTATGTAAACTTGTAACTGTTTTTCCATATTTTGAGCTATAAATCTTGGATCTATTATAAGATATGATGAGGGGTTTTGATGTATATTTCTTGAGGGTGTTTCAAGGTATAGATTAATGGTTTTATAATGGATTTACTTGCATGATTTCATCTCTAAATTGTATGGTCATATACTACCATTTCACACCCGCCAAGTGTTTGATAAAATGTCCGGTTATGGTTTCTTCAGGAATTTAATGTCTAATGCATATCTTATAAGTTGAATGATGATATAATGATTATATGATGATGAAATGATGATTCAAATGTAATGGTTTGATGAGCTAGTTCTATGAAATGGTTAATCCGAAAAGGAACGGGCTCCCGGAAGGAAGGTCACTTAATCCCAAGAGGGACTGGCTACCGTAAGAAAGGTCACTTAATCTGAAAAGGGATGGGATGCCGTAATGAAGGCCACTTAATCCGAAGAGGGATGGGCTCCCCTAAGGAAAGCCACTTAATCCAAAGAGGGATGGGCTCCTGTAAGGAAGGCCACCTAATCTGAAAAGGGATGGGCTCCCGTAAAGAAGATCACTTAATTAGAAAAGGGACGGGCTACTATAAGGAGGGACATCTAACCAGAAAAGGGACGGATTCCCATAAAGAAGGTCACTTACTCCGAAAGGGGAGGGGCTACCGTATGGAAGGTGGATCCAAAAGGTCTTATGTTATGCCGGTTGAGGCTTCTTTACACATTTATATCATCATCTATGTAAGATAAAAATTTTGAAAAGCATGACTTACTTAAGAGTTTGTTATACATGGAATATTGTTATTATGATATCTATTGGTTATCACTACGCATTTTGATCATGATGTCTATCTCTTGTTGCGTTGCATCGCAAATACTTAGTACATTTAAATGTACCAAAACATACTTTATTCCTACATGATGTTACCATGTAGGAACCAGAGCTCCATTTGGTCATCATCCTCCTCCACGTGGCTAGTGGTATCCATTCAAGCTAGTTGGTGAGTCCTAATGTGCTAGGGCAATATCTATGTTCTTAAGCTATGTATTAAAGACTATCCTTCTTTTTGGTATACTTTTTCTATGATGGTGAGCCCAGTTAGTTGTCTTGTCCCCTACTAATTCCTATGTTAGAGGTGTTGTTGGGAAAGTTATGTACTATGCTTGAGCTTTGACTTACTTATGATTTTCAAGATATTTAAATATGAGTCTCTCCCGTAGTCCAAATTCCCTTTTTTATGTTTCTTACATTATTATTCGTTGCTTCCACGACCAAGGATGTGCAATGATATGCTAGAGGCTTGTTTGGGGTTCTTACGGGTTCTCCATTCACCGGTCACGTCTAGGCCCTAGGCTTGGGTCGTGACATTCTTACCCAAGCCTTTCAAACTTTGTTCTTGCACATTCAAGGACAAATGTTCCCGAGGGGAAGATGATGTAAGGACCCAGAATTTTCATGCTTATTTAAGTTTTTAATGTTGTCATGGGCCCCCTATGTCAAACCAAGTTAAAAGGGATTTCCGTTGGCTAAGTTCAAAATAAGTACCGATAGAAGGGTCAAATTTAAATGAGCATAACTTTTAGCAAACTTGGAACAGGGTGGTTCATAACATGTCAAATGAAAGCCCTTTGAGTTAGATTTGCAACTCACTTGGTTTCACCTCATTACAATGTCGAAAAAAGGAGTTATGATCATTTTTGTGAGACCCTCTTGTGCAGTGGTGTCAAACGGACAACTTGACGGGCAGTGTTCCATTTGTCAGGCTATTCGGATGGCTTGGGTTTGAAAGGGCCATAATTTTCCTAAGGCATGTGATGCAGCCAGTGGCATGGGTAGTGTGCCTTGCCACTGACCGTTTGGATGACTCATAGGGTGTGCAAAAGAGGCAAGGTAGCATGGAAGGTAGTTTTGGCTAAGGGTGGTGCCACAGGCACATTTGATGGGCCGTGGAGGCTCAGCTGGCTCATAACCCTGAGTCACGGGGTGACCTGGCCATATTTTTGTGCCTAAGTGTGGTGCAACAGACCACTAATGGACTGTGAAGCATCACACGACCTGTGAAGTGGTCCGTCAAATTGACGAGACCTAAATTTTTTCTAAGTGTTCCAAACACCAATTTATTTTTCTAAGTACCTTTTGACGGGAACTCCACACTACCCATGGAGTGCCACACGGTCAGTCAAACCTCTAGTAAGGGCACACTTTGTCAAATTTTCCATCCGTTGACTAATGATATTTTCATCAATTTTAATTACTCTAATGACCTTTTTAGACTTCTAATGCCATCTTAATCTCACCATATGACCTAAATCCTATTCCAAAGGATCAAACTCATTACTCTTATCTAAAATACACTCTCAATTCTCTCAACACCCTCCACTAAGCCCCCAATACATATTTCAAGGAAACTCAAGAACAAGTTCAGATTCCAAGACCCACTTTCAAGCTTCCATTCTTTCTCAACTCAATTTCAAGGAACTTAAAGTCTAAGGTATGTGGGTTGATCCTTGATTTCTTCCAACCAATGAGACCCAAAATTATTTTCAAGAAAACCTACATGGATTTTGCTTAATTTAATTTGGGGTTTTAAATATTATGATTTCTAAAATTCTATTGGTGCATGGTTAGCGTTTATTTGATGATTTTAATGTGACTTAAATTATTATATGAGAATTTACTCTGGGTTTATTAAATTATAAGTATGCATATTCCTCCTTTGAAATATTTATGCATGGTTGATACACTATGGATTTAAATATGAATTTAATTATATTTTACTTCAATTTCATATAATAAATGTTGATTTTAGGTTGAGTCTTAATTACCCATTCTATTCTCTCACTGTTCATTGCATATGCATTCATGTACATGGATTATTTTGAGAAAATATGCTATGGGTTAAGCCCAATTTTCTTTTATCATATGATTTTGATAAAATGTTGGTTATGACTATATTGTGATCATATATATGTCTTTGATTTTGGTTTTTCGAGCATTTTAGGTGCTTGCACCATTTTGAATATGAAAGGGCTATTCCTATGCATAAGTACATTGACTATGAAATTATGTTTTGGTCTTTAAGACTAAGAATGCATTGAAATGGTCTTGGAAGTGATCAACATCTCTTGAAAATATGTGTGTATATATACGTATATATTTTTTGTGTGATGATGACTTAGCACCAATGGATGGAGGTTCTCTCTCTTTCCTTGAACTATGTGGCTAGCAAAGGTTTCCTTTCCTAAATGTGAGTTGTCCCATAAGGAAAGATGCCTCTGAAATGGGAGTTGTGTCCCGTAAGGAGAAGAAATATTATAATTTGGTGTGCTATTTGTGAAAATCCTAACCAAAATGGGAGTTGTTCCACAAGGAAAGTTATTTCATGCGAAGTGGGAGTTGTCCCATAAGGTGAAGTATGTCTACCCTTGGAAAGTAGACCGCCTCTTTACCGATGAAGGGATTTCGTCGGAATTCCAAGTAATAGCTCGCGTAGTCTTACTCATGTCGGTTAAGGTCACATCCCCATTATATATAAGCATCATTTGCACTTCATGCATCATGAACTTCATAGCATCTTGTTATATTATTTTCCTTGATATTAATTCTTTCTATATTTTGTGCCCTTGTCATCTAACCTTGATATTCAGGTTTTGGTAAGTTATATACATTTTACCCCGCATACTTAGCACTTTCAAACGTACTAATGCATATTGTTATCTATATGATTTTATCATGTAGGAACGAAGGACCTTGATCATCCATCGTTCGGCGCATAGCTTGGATTCCAGTTTTGCTTATAATGGTGAGTCCTGTCTTTCAAGGATGAACCATTATCCGTCTATCCATGCTACCTCTTTCATGTTCTTTTTTTACTTGAGGGTGAGCCTAGGATATGTCTTGGCCCCTTACCAATCTATATAGAGGCATTGTTGGACACCTTGTAAACCTCTTTTTGATATATTCTTTGAGTTATGATTGAGTCCATGTTATGTATTTTGTTATCTTTGAGTATTGATATTTGACTTTATCTTATGTTGATAGAAAGATCCTATGTCTCGAAGTGCCCCTATAGCGTGAGTCCTACGTACCCACCCCTTAGTATTTATGTGCTATGTGTTATGTGAACTCATGTTAACCCTTTCCCTATGATGCTCCAATAGCGTGAGTCCTACTTTTCTATCCCTTAGAACTATATGTTGATTGTTGATTATGCTTCCAAACCGATGATGAGAGTTTTGGTATCTTGAGGCTTGCTTAGGGATTCTCGGGTTCCCATACGCGATTTGACATCTAGGCCCTAGATCCAAGTCATGACAACTAGTATTATTTGTGAATAAGAAAGATGGTTCTCTTAGAATGTGCATTGATTACCAGCAACTTAATCAAGTCACCATAAAGAACAAGTACCCTCTACCAAGGATTAATGACCATTTTGATCAACTTCAAATGGCTAGTCACTTTTCTAAGATTGATCTTCATTTTGGGTATCACCAAGTGAATTTTAGGGAGTGTGACATTCCCAAGATGGCTTTCCGTACTAGCATGGGCACTTTGAGTTTGTGGTTATGTCTTTTGGGTTGACTAATGCACCAACTATATTTATGGATCTCATGAATAGGGTCTTTAAACCTTACCTTGACTTGTTTGTGGTGGTTTTTATTAATGATATCTTGATCTATTCCTATAGTGAGGAGGAGTATGTGAATCACTTGAGAGTGGTGTTGCAAATCTTGAGGGAGGAGAGGTTATATGCAAAGTATGAGAAATCTGGGTTTTGGTTGAAAGAGATTGCATTTTTAGGACATGTGGTGTCGGTGATGGTATTAAGGTGAATCCTAAGAAAACGGAGGTGATTAAAAATTGGCCTAGACCATTGACTCCATCGAACCTTAGAAGCTTCTTGGGTTTGGCGGGTTATTACTGGAGGTCTATGAATTGTTTCTCTTCTATTGCTTCTTCTATCACTAAATTGACACAAAAGAAGGCAAAATTTGTGTGGGCCAATGAGTGTGAAAAAGAGTTTCAAAACTTTGAAAGATAAGCTTGTCTTCACTCCTATATTGGCTCTACCGGAAGAGTTAGAAGGGTTTATAGTTGTTGATGATTCCAAATCTTTGTTTTTTGGAGAAGTTAAGTCAATAAAGTATCTTGATCCTGCTTGCTAGAGTTGAGGACCATGGTGAAGAATGGTAGAGTGTAGGTTTTCTCCCATGGGGGAGATGGTACCTTAGCTACCAAGATAGATTATGTGTACCCAATGTTGATGACTTAAGGGTGTTGATTTTGAGAGAGGCTCATGATTCATCCTATCCTATTCTTCCCAATTCCATGAGAACGGTTAGCGAGTACAGGGAGGTATCTTGGTAAGGTTTGTGAGGTGGCCTTACTAGGTCCGAATTTTATTATGGCAGCTTTAGAGAAGGTGAGGTTGATAGGGGGAAAATTAAAGATAGCCCAAAGTAGACAAAAGTCCTATTCCAATATGAGGAGAAGAGATCTTGAGTTTAAGGTTGGTGACTGGGTCTATCTAAAGGTCTCACCCATGAATAGTGTTGTCCGATTTGGCAAAAAAAGGAAGTTATGCCCAAGGTTTGTGGGTCCGTGTAAAGTTTTGAGAAGGATTGGTAAGGTTGCATATGAGTTGGAGTTGTCCATGGAGATGTACATGGTACATCAGGTCTTCCATGTATCCATGTTGAGAAAGTGTGTGGATGACTAAAGTGCTATAGTGCCCTTGGATGTTGTGGGTCTTGTAGAACATAATTTGACTTATGAGGAGGTCCCGGTGGAGATTTTGGATAGACAAGTGAAGAGGTTAAGGAAACAAGATGTAACTTCTGTCAAGGTCCTTTGGAGGAACCAACAACTTGAAAGTGCCACATGGGAAGCGGTGGCGGACATTAGAAAGATATATCCATATCTCTTCAACTCTACTCAAGCCAAAGGTACAAATTTAAGTTCCCCTATGTGATTGTAGGTCTTAAATTTCTACCCTTATGTCATTCTGCATGCATTCATGTTTATGATAAGAAGTTTATGGTGATTTCTAACATTCATGTTGAGATTTTCGAAAATGATATTTAAGTGCATTTGTTGCATTCATGTTGGGATGAAATCTTCATGGTTACTTCTCATATGTATATATCTTTGACATTCAGGGACGAATGTTCCTAAGGGGGAGATACTGAAACGCTCTAAAAACGCCCCAAAAAATGTGCTTCAGAAATGCCCATAATCATAATTTTCATATATCTTAAAATTCATGTGTGATATCAAAAATCTGACTTCATATTCTTGATTGGGGCGCAAAATTGAGTGGAGAATGGGTATAACCCCAATTTTAGAGTACCCATAGTGAAAAATGATTTTCATTAAAATTTGATTTCCAATGGCCATCCGCGTCCTCGCCGTGACGGGCCACAGGCGTGGATTAGTGTTGGAGGAACTTTGCGTCTAATCCGCGACTCACCAAAGGCACGGACCAGTGTATTGTTTTCCTTGGTTTTCAATATCGGCCCAAAAGGCCTTGGGGTCATGGTTCCATGCCCACTTATGCGTGAAAACACCTATATATAGCTATTTTTCAACTCTATATCACTCAAAACCCTCTCCAAGACTTAATAAAATATTTCACCCAAAGTCCATTAATTCGAGCTTAGTTCTAGATCTCAAGAACTTCATTCAAGCTTCAAGTCTCTTTCAACTCTACATCAAAGAATCCCCAAATTTAGGTATGTGGGTTTCATCCATTGGGTCCTTTCACATATGGAGCATGATCTCTATTTTTATAAAAATTGCATATTTTCAAGTTATTTTATCTAAGGGTATCTTCTATTATGAATTTTGAGTACAAATTATGTTTAGGTTTTATGAAATATTGATTTATTATACATGACTATCTATTTCAAGCTTGTACTATGAATGGATTTTGTCTATTGAGACTATGCATGTTTTGAGCTATGAAACTATGATCTATTAAGAGATTTAATAATGGATTTTAAGGTATCTTACATGAGGGTTTTTCTATATGTTGGTGGGTTTGATTTGCATTGAGTTTTCGCATATTATTACACTCTTGAATTGCACGATTTTGAATAAGCATTTACACCCACCAAGTGTTTGATAAAATTTCAAGTCAATATTTCTCAAGTTAATTACATGTTTTATGAGTCAAGCAACTTCATGATGATTTTGGGCATTCAAAAATATATTGAATTCATAAAAAGATCCATGACGTTATAAATTTCGGGTTAAGCCTTTTTTTAATGATTTTACCTTTGTGGGAATTTGATGTTAATGCAAGGGTATGCTTGATGATAATCTTTTCTTATCTTTTAAAGTTAGGTTCACCATTAGAGGTCAAAGATGTTTTAGAGCTACACATGTCATGTTTCCATGTTTCTTACAAAATTGCTACAGTTTGATTATTTCAATTATTCCATAGGTTTAGGCTTAGCACTGATGGATGGAGGGTTTGGTCTCTTTCCACAAACTATGTGCCAACATAATAGTATACTTTACCCTTGCTTTACTAATTGATCCGTTTAGTGCACTCTCTCTTGAGGTTCTTCCCAAAATGGGTCGTGTTCCTATAAGGCGAAGTTTCTCTAAAATCCATTCCAAAATGGGTCAAATTCTCGTAAGGAGGGTTACTTCATATGAAATGGATCATGTTAATGTAAGGTGAAATGTGGTTTACCTTGGCAAGTAGACCATCTCTTTACCGATGTAGGGTAATCATCGGTAATCCAAGTTGCAGCTCAGTTTGTCTTATTCTTTGTCGGTTGAGGTTTCTTCCCACATATGTGTTATGATCTATACTAGTTGAATGATTTACGAGCATATTTTACTATAAGCATTGACCATACATGCCATATTGAGATTACACTTATCAGTTGTCTATTATTATGTATTTTGATTATAATGGCTTATGTCTTGTTGCATTCCATCCTACATACTTAGTACATTCAAACATACTAATACATACTTTATGCGTACATGATATCACCATGTAGGGACCGGAAGTCTTCTTGATCATCCTCCAGGTGGCTAGTGGGATACTTCAAAGACAAGCTTGGTGAGTCCTCAAGTTCGAGGACACTATCTATTTTTCTCTGGTTATTTCTAATACTTCTCTATGTTGAACATTTGACATTAAGATGATCGTGAGCCCGGAAAGTGTCTTGGCCCTCGCTCATTCTAAGTATAGAGGTGTATGTTTGATATTATGATGTTATTGTGTTATGAGCTTCACTTTTATGCTTTGTTTATATTCAAGACTTCCCTTAACCTTCCCATTTTATATATATCTCTTATTATTGTTTACTTTACTTCCGCTATCAAGGATGTGTGATTAATAATATGTGAATAGGCTTGTTTGGTCCCTTCAGGTTCCTATTCACTATATCACGTCTAGGCCCTAGGCTTGGGTCGTGACACACATCTAGGCTCTAGTCTTAGGTAGTGACAATTTTGCTCCAAAAAATTATCTTTTGATCCGGTTACTCTAAAATTCAACCAAGACTATTTTTCCATACAATTGTTTGTGCTGATCACTATTCTAGCCTTGAATTTGCAAAAACAAAAAAAAAATAAAAAAAATAAAAAAAAATTGGGAAGATGTGTTGTGCAAGTGTTCTCTCATCTAGGGTTATTTTGATAATTTTACAGGGTGTAACTCCCTATATTCTTGATGCACACTCCAAGGGAAGGAAACACATTGGCTTTTTTCTTTTAGCTAATTTTTATGTTAATTTTGCAAGTATTTACATGGTGGGGAATTTACAAGATATTCTAACTCTAGCAAATAAAATTGTGAATATGGATAAAATTAGTTTGCCTCATTCAAGGCTTACTCCAATAAATCACATAAAGTATATTTCAATTGCATCTGTTGTTTACGTTCTCTTTGCCCAAAAGAAGAGGAATCATTAAACTTTCTTGTTGTATATCTTTGTTATTCAGATCAACAACATCATTAAATTAATTTGGATAAATCTTGAAACCGAACATCATTAGCATCATTTAGTGAATTGCCTCTTCTTCTCCTCCCTCTCTCTCCTCCTCTTCCCCTTCTAGTACTAAAATTCAAAACGTTATGGATTGCCCTCATTTGGAGAGTCAATGAGGTAGATTGCAGTTGTGCATTGCAGGTGTTTACAATGTCAAACCAAAATTAAAAAAATCTCCCAAATTTCTTTCAAAAAGAAATTCTCACATCTGTGATACCATTAGCTCTTCAATAATGGTGACATTTTTCAATAGCTCTTTGCAAATTTCACATGTCAAAACACTCTTCAACATGTCTTGCCATCTAATTAAATTATCCATCTTTGAAAAAAAAAACTAATAAAAGAAAGTCAAATCAATTATTTATTTTTCCTGAATTGTAAACCTATACATTCCATTCTTTGCATGTAAACTCTATACTAAAAAATCCATATAAGAAGAGCAACAAACTCAAAAAAAGTACCTAGTTTTCTTGAATCATTATTTAGCATATAGAATAAAACAAAGAACGATGGATATATATGGGGAAATGATAGGTTTCGCAACGAAGTAAGTAGTATGTGTGAAAAGTAGTAGAATAAGTAGTATGCATGAAAAAGTTTTTTGAATTTAAAAAAATAATGATGTTGTCATAACCCAAGCCTAGGGCCTAGACATGACACGGCGAATGAAAATCCAAAGGGACCCAAACAAGCCTCTTAGTATATCAATCACACAACTTTGGTCGCGGAAGCATAGTAAACAACTACAAGAGGTATAAAATAAGGGAAGCGAGACTAAGAGAAGTCTTTGATGATCATAAAAGCATAAAGAGTCAATCTTATAGCATAAGTACATCATAATATTCAAAAAACACCTCTAACATAGAATGGAGTTGGGACCAAGACACTTTCTGGGCCACCCTTATAATAACAAGTGTTCAACAAAAAAAGTCTCAATAGAGCAAGAGTAGTAAAGATAGTGTCCCCGGACTTCAGGGCTCACCAAAGCTTGTCTTCAAAGAATCTCACTAGCCACGTGGAGGATGATTAAGAGGAGCTCCGGTCCCTACATGGGGATATCATGTATTCATAAAGTTTACATTAGTACATTTAAATTTACTAAGTATGTAGGATGTAATTCAACAAGCATAAGCCGATATTGTCAAAATTGATAGTAATAAGAAATAGATAAGTGAGATCCCAATATGGCATGCATGGATGATGCATGAAGTAAAACATTCTTGTAAATCGTTCAACTTGCATAGGACATAATCAATGTGTGGGATGAGAGTTAACCGACAAAGAATAAGGCTAAGAGATCTATGACTTGAAATTCTAATGATTACCCCTTATCAATAAAGAAGTGGTCTACTTGCCAAAGTAAATCATACTTCACCTTACAGGAGCCTATCCTATTTTGGAGAAGTAATAAGAGAACATGTCCCGTTTCATGGTGGATTTTATGATAAAGTGCACTAAATGGATCCACTAGTATAGCAAGGGTTGAGTATAATCCTATGTTGGCAAATAGTTGGAGGAAAGGAGTATGGACCCTTGAAGATAGTCCACGCCGACATCCAATCCATCGGCGCTAAGTCTAATTTCACCGATTACTTGAAATAATCATAGCTTTAATAACTTGTAAGAAACATGGAAACATGACATGAGTAGCTCATAAAGCCTAACTTGAAACATGAGAGTATAACAATAATATATGAACTCATGTTTTAACATGAATAGCTCACGAGAGGTAAAATCTTGAAAATAGGGCTTATCTTTATACTTGCATAATCATAGATAATTTCATGAATTCATAACATACTTGAAATCCCATTGTCATCATGATGTCACTTGTCTTGTAAAAGATGTAAATAATTTGAGAATTCTTGACTTGACATTTTATCGAACATGTGGTGGGCACATATGAGTTCATGTTCAAATCATGCAAAATTGCAAGAGGATGGATCATGAAATAGTGAAATTAATGCATTTTAAAGTCATGTAAATCAGACCATCGACATCATGGTAAAAGCCCATCATGGGTACTTGTAAATCATATCAAAACTTCACAAAAGTTCATAGATTTCATAGCTTTAATCATGTATTATCTCAATAGACAAAGATTAATTCATAGTATAAGCATAAAGTAGATATTAATGCATAATCAACAATATTTGACAAAGCCCCAACATATTCCAGGCTCATATTTCATAATAACAGATACCGAAAAGTAATACAACTTCAAATCATGCAATCCTCATAAAATAGGAAGGTTGGGCTCCATGGGTGAAAGGACCCAATGGATGAAACCCTTATACCTTAAACATGGGTTTTCTTAATGTAGACTTAAAGGAGACTTGAAGCATTCATGGAGTTCTTGAGATTCAGAATTAAGCTTGAGACACTTGAACTTAGATAGGAATTTTGATAAAATGGTTTAGAGGTTTTAGAGAGGATTTTTGAGTAATATGGAGTTGAAAAGTGGATAAGTATGGGTGATTTCACGTTAAGTGGGCATAGTTCCATGACTACAATGCACTTAGGCCGAAATAAAAAATTAAGGAAGTGCTAACACTACTCCGTGATGGGTCTACGTCGTGAAGCCATCGCGCACTGTCACTGTTCTCGAAAAATTTTGTGAAAATTATTTTTTGCTATGGGTCTTCTAAAATCTGAGTTATATCCGTTTCCCAGTCAATTATTCGCCCTAATCATTAATATTAGGTTGGATTTTCGATATCATACATTAATTTTGAGATATATAGAAATTATGATTATGGGCATTTCCAAAGAACATTTTTGGGACATTTTAATATCTCCCCCTTGGGAACATTCGTCCTCGAATGTCAAACGACATGTATAAGCAAAGTAATCATGAAGATTTCATCCCAACATGAATACAACAATTACACTTAAACATCATTTTCAAAAATCACAACATTAATGCCAAAATCACCATAAACTTGTTGCCATAATCATGAATGCATGCAACATGATATGAGGGCTGAAACTTAGGACATGAAATCAGTGATAGGACTTAATTTGTTATCTTAAGCTTGAATAGAATGGAAGAGGTACGGATATCAGTTCTTCAAGTCCGTCTCGGTTGCCCAAGTGACGTTTTAGACTTGTTGATTCCTCCAAAGAACCTTGACGGATGCTACACCTTTGTCCTTCAACCTCTTTGTTTGTCTATCCAATATCTCAATCGGGACCTTCTCATAGGTCAAACTATCTCCACAACATCCACAACTTCTAAGGGCATTATAGCACTTGGGTCACCCACACACTTCCTCAACGTCGACACAAGGAAGACCGAAGGAAACATGTCCATATCCGTAGCCAACTCCAACTCATAGGCAATCTTACAATTCTTCTCAAAACACTTTAAGGACCCACAAATCATGGGCTCAACTTACCCAAACCAGACCACACCCTTTGTGGATGAGTTCTTCATGTAAACCCAATCACCGACCTCACTATGTTACCTTCCCAGAGTCTTTATCTACTCTCATAGAATCGGAAAGAATAGACTAGAATGAATCATGTTCCTCTTTCAAAATCAACTCCCTCAAGTCATCAACATTAGGCACACACAATCTACTTTGGTACCTAAGGGTACCATCTTCCCCTTGGGAGAAAAGCTCCCCTTTACCCCTTTCTACCAATGCCTTCAACTCTAACAAACTGGGATAAAGATCTTGTTTTGCTTTTACCTCCTCAATCAAGGACGAGTTAGAACCATCAACAACCATTACACCACCATTTTCCACTTCATTCAACCTAAGCCCCAACCTAGCCAACTGATGAACATCCCAAGCCACTTCTTTGCCACCATTATCAATATGAGCTAGCTACCCATAGACACTCTACAAATAGCATCGGCCATAACATTAACTTTGTCGAGGTGATAATGCACACTCACGTAACAATCCTTAAGAAGTTCTAACCACTTTCTTTGTTTCAAGTTTAGATCTTTTTGGGGAACACCTGTTGGAGACTCTTATGATCGGTAAACATATCAACATAGACCCCATACAAATAATGATGCCAAATTTTCAAAGCAAACATCATGGCCGCCAATTTAAGATCATGGGTGGGATAATTTTTCTCATGCACTTTAAGTTGTCTAGAGGCATATGCTATTACCTTACCATTTTGTATCAACAAACACTTGAAACTAATTCTAGAAGCATCACAATAAACCACAAACCCCTTTAACCCTTTCGGTAAGGCCAAAATTAGAGCGAAGACAAGCTTATCCTTCAAGGTTTGAGAACTCTTTTCACACTCATCGATATAAACAAACTTTGCCTTCTTTTTGGCCAACTTATTAATAGGGAAAGCAAAAGAAGAAAACTTACAAACCTCTAGTAATAACCCGCCAAACCCAAGAAACTCCTAATGTATGATGGAGTCATGGTCTAGTCCAATTTCTAATCATCTTCGTCTTCTTAGCGTCCACCTTAATACTATCACCAGACACTACATGCCTCAAAAATGCAACTTCTTTCAACCAAAACTCACACTTTTCATATTTAGCATACAACTTCTCATCCCTCACAATTTGCAACACCAACCTCAAGTGATTCACATGCTCCTCCTAATTATAGGAATAAATCAGGATATCATCAATAGAAACCACCACAAACAAGTCAAGGTAGGGTTTAAAAACCCTATTCATATGATCCATAAATATAGTTGGTGAATTGGTAACCCCAAAGGACATAACCACAAGTTCAAAATGCCTATATCTTATCTGAAAAGTCATCCTGGGAATATCACACTCCCTCACTTTAACTTGGTGGTAACCGGAATGAAGATCAAACTTAGAAAAGTGACTAGCCCCTTGAAGTTGATCAAAAAGGTCATCATCCTTGTTAAAGGATATTTTTTTACGGTGACCCTATTAAGTTGCCGGTAATCAATGCACATTCTAAGAGAACCATCCTTTGTCTTCACAAACAACACCATTGCACCCCAAGATGATTTATTAAGCCTTATGAAACCATTTTCGAATAAATCTTTTAATTGTCCCTTCAACTCTACTAGGGTCATATGGTAAGGGGAATAGAAATGGGTTGTGTACTGGGAAACGAGGTCTATACAAAAGTTTTGATTTCTCTTTCGGAAGGAACACCGAGGAGCTCATCGAGAAAGACATCAAGAAACTCGTTAACCACCAGAACCGACTCAATAGGAAAGACTTTGGAGTCAACAACCCTAACCCTCAAAAGAGATAGAGACAACCCTTATAAATCAACTTTATGGCTTTAACACAATAACTGAATCTATCCTTGACCACCACATCACGACTTTACTACTCAAGGACGGGCTCTGTTAGGACCCGTAATTTAGCATAAACCCCGAACGTCCTTAATTGGATCGAATTAATTAAATTTTGGGACCAATTGTGGAAATTCCTAAACTATGGTCTTTGAGGAGTAGGAAGTGAAGAGTGGTGGGGCCTTGGAGGGCTTGGCACCTCATCATTGGC
>JAABOM020000101.1:13641752-13657531 GCA_011800125.2 Solanum clarkiae
TAGGATGAGGGTTTGGGACTTGAGTTTGGGGAGTGAAAATATGACTAAGTGTTTGAGTGAGTATTGGGAAATGTTTAAGATGATATGAGGGTAAAATAAGGCCAAATATGGGTAAAAACACGTTTGGAAACACTTAGGCCCAAGACTTAGAAGTCTTGGAACGAACTAAAAAAACAGTCTCCAAAATGTGCAGGGGTGCGTCGTGGAGGCAACGCGAAAACTCTACTGGAAATTGCACTCTTAGAATTTCGTAATTGCTAATCTTTTGCTCTTAAATTGGGGTTAGACCCTTTTTCACCTAATTTTGACCTCCTGAACAAGAATATGAAGTCAGATTTTCAAAATAACAAATAGATTTTGAGATATATAGAATTTAAAATTTTGGGCATTCTGAAGCACATTTTCGGGCACTTTTTGGGGTCGTTTCAAAGACCTTCCAAGTATGTTGGTCTTTTGTTCAAACAAAGAAATTGTTTTTCACTAATATTACCACAACAATTCCTAAAAGTAGATACCAGCTCCCAGTACCTGCTGCTAATCATCCAAATCCGATAACATGAATAATCATGAATACACTCAAATAATACTTCTAAAAGTACTTTATCTTAAATTAGAAAATCAAATATTTTATCAAGTATATATAAGATGGTAAATGAGTTAACCTATATATTTCAAAGAGAGCCAAATCTCTCCAGCCGGAAAGGCAGTGGGAAGCAACAGCAGCAAGCGAACTTTGGCTTAACAGAGAGAAGTATGTCCCTTGAAATAGCAAGATCCATAGAAAAGAGAACACAGGACAGTAAGTATTGTGAAAGGGACTCAATTATGAAATGCATAATTTCCATGACAGTTATTTCATGTCAAATGGTCAAACGCCAAAACTTATACTGCATAAGACATGAACAAGATCCTCAATCTCAACTTAAACTAATTCAAGCGGTGTCTAAGATGAGAGGAAAAAGTAACATGCATGTACTGCAACCCCAGTTGCATCTTCTTAATCACAAAACAAGTGGAAATTCAATTTTCGACTGTATCCATGCCAAACTGCAATTAATTAGACAAAAACAAATAATATAAGGAAATCAACCCACACCAAGAGATCAAGATCTAAAAGAAATCAAAGTAGAAATATATGACCCTCAAAAACCGCTTTTGCCTATGAAAGAGGCAAGCCTCACCCTTTTGCCACCTTCTAGTTCAATGTACTCATTTCTTATAAGTTGTAAAACTTAAAAAATATCTATGATGGACAATACGTAGTCATAATTCTTTTCCATCTGGAAAACAGCGCCAGAAGAAGTCTATTCCCGGCCATCCAAATGCATCTTTTATAGCATTTGTGATAACAGCTATTCCCAGAACAGAGAACAAATACCCTACTATCACAACATAATTAGAGTACTACCAGAAAGCTTTTCCGGTGAGAAGAAATATAAACCACTTCCACTAAAACTAGCCAAATCCAAAGAGTAGCTTACCTAATATCGTATGATGAAGATCATAGAAATCCCTTTGTATAAAATAAGAAAGAATAGAAACCCCCATAGGCAGCAAAACAACACATACCTAATAAATTTTGAAAAACTTGAAGTCTGAGTAGGAGGTACTAATCACCTCCATTGAGTAAGTTTATAGCTACTGAATGAAAAATGAGGATCAACTCACTGGCACAGCCTATATAGGTACACTATTACTTTATAAGGATACTTGAGATCTTCCATCATGACTTCCCCAACAAACCAATAAAACAGATGGATAGCAATCAGAAGGACAAATATCGCCACAAGTAGTATTAGGATCAGCCAGTCATTCCGATGAGTCCTTGCAATTGTCATACCATGAGACCTTACAGTATGTGATCCAAGTTGGGTGTCCCTCATTCTTCCCTGCTAAGAACATGCAAAAGTAAGAACTTGGGTATATTTTCTTTTTTGAAACTGGTAAAATTGTGTTCCTCGGCATTAAAGACATGTTGGATACCACTAAAGCACTGTTAGGTATCTAGATTACTTACAAAGATCCTAAAAGATCTACTAATTGTTCTGATTCTTCTATACAAGATTCTTTACACCAAAAATAAAAGGTGGCAATACATCTATCTTTGACTTTATGTTATGTCCTACCTTCAAAACATCCTCTATTTCTCTCCTTCCAAATTGTCCACCAAATACTAGGTGGACCATTTCTTTTGACTCTTGCTTGTCCATCTCCTTATCCAGCAACTTAAGAGATATGTTTTGTGCTTAGGTATTGTCCATTCAAGCTCTCTTAATTGGAGCAATAGAGATCATAATTGGGAAGTGAGTTTGCAATGTAGGAAAATGTGGCTGTTGGTCTCTCTTTTCTCATAGAAGAGAAAACGCCTATAAGCAATGTGAAATCTCTTCTGCAATACTTCACGTGTTAGGCTGGCCTCCTGGCAACCCGCCAAGTGAAACATTTTACTTTTGGTAGTACCATGTTCCCACAAACCTTTTTCCAGGGCCCTCTTGTGATCTGAGGTCGCATCCTGCTTCTTTCTTGTAGCATTTTTGACTGAGAATATCTCATCCCTATCATGCTTCAATCTGATAGTATCAGGTTCTGTAGTGGTGCCATTGTCTTGGATCTTCATCAACTCCACAAATTTACTCACTTCCCAATCATAAGGTGTTTTGAATGTAATGTCCCACCCTTGTGGTCACCAGTTGTCAGCTAGTGAGTTATTAGGAGCAGAACAAATATTGAAGAGGTCTGGAAAATGCCTGCTTCAGAGTCCCCTTGCCAATCTATAGATCAGCCCAAAATAATATTTTGCTCCTATTTCTCACCTTGCAATTCATGTTATGAAGACAACTTAGGCTAAAGGTTTCTGATGGTTCTCCATATTAAGGTTCCATAGGTACCAGTAACATCAGTACACCACGGGAGAGCATTCCTTGGATAAACTCCACACCCTTCTTTCGGATCTCGAATAGGGGAGTCAATTTCGAGTCCTCTTAATTAAAAGGGAAGGTAGCCCTGCGAAGGGGTTGAGATGAACACTCCTCCACATAATGGTGTGGACAGCTAGGACTACTAAAACAAAGATCGTGTACAATCACAATCATATATTTGATGTTGAGGTCTACATCCTTACTACTTAGGCTTTATAGCAGTAAAAACAAGCTTCTTCGAGGATCGAAACATGGAGACCAAAATGTTTTGACTTACCGCCACACCTTTTTCTTTATTACGACTACATTCTGCCCTTAAATCATGAAAGTAAGGATTAAGCTATAGAACCAGATACGTAAGAGAAAGAGAGGAGAGCAGAACTTTACTTCTCTGCTAAGGCATAAGCAATAACAAACAATCTCTAACCAAGTAGTTTAAGTGGTCCACTGTCTAACATTTTTTGTCAGTCTGCCCATATTTGCTCACCGCCACTTCCTTCCCCAAAGCCTCATGTTCCCCATTGAATATCCATAACCATTTCATCAACAGAGCATTATTCTACCTTCTTAAACCCCTGATAGCTCAAATTGCTAGACCTTTATCCAGTTGAACCACCTCCCAATCCATTAGGTGAGAGCCCTTACCTTCCTCCTTGTTACTTATCCACAAGAAATCCCTCCCTAGTTTGTTCAACCTTTTGGCCACTTTAGCTAGGATAGGGAACAATGACATTACAGAGGTAGGAAAAGAATATAAAACACTATTGATAGGAGTGACCCTACCCCTAGTGAAGGTACTGAGCCTTTCAGTTTGCTAGTTTTTTCTTAGTTTTCTTCACTATGCCATCCTATATTTCCAAATATAATTCCAATAACTTATTCTTTTAAATTTGTAATAAGCTGCATATACAAACACAAGATAATCTCCTTGTTTGAAATTCAAAGCCATAACAAGGTTATTAGCACCAGAAATCTATTATACACCCTGGTAGAATTTGTTTATTTCATTCCTCAAGTTGAGAACCAATATTGCCACATCTACAAAAAAGTGTATTATATAGACAGTCATAAATTTTGTTTATAGGAATAAACTACACATTATATTCTAAGTTGAAGTATGGACAGTACCAGGGATAGTTGTTGGCCGAAATGGTGAAGCAAACTTGACATGCCTACAAAAGAACTCAACCATATTAGAAGTCCAAAAGTTCAAATATGGCTCATGATCAATCTAGAATGAGTTGTGGTTGGAAGGGACAAATGGCAGCTTGAACATTACATACTTGCAATAAAACTATGGTATTGCATGGTTCCGAGTGCATCTTAGAAAAATTAGCCGAAGTTCATTTGTCAGTTTACACTAGCTGTACATGACTCATGATAGGTCACAGGATGGTCCAGTCTTTTGGGTTCGCAAATATCTCACCCAGTTGTTCACCCAAAATCAAAGACAAACTTATCCCATATCCTTCCTTCATCTTTAAGTCTTGTATACAATATGTTATGGATGGAACAACTCCTGCAGCTACTCACCTTCGTCACAATTCCTTAACTACATCAAATGTGAGAAATGTATACCTAGTGTTTCTTGTGGGCTATTAGCGGCAGAAACAATTGAGAAAACCCAGTAGAAGTTTCCAATCTCTGACTTGATCTCCGCCGATTGAAAGCTAAAAAAATCAATCAATTTAGTTGGAACTAGAACTTATCAAGGTATCATGGGTAAAAAGTTAAAGCTCATTTACATCATAAGTAGTATTCCGGCATTCAACTTCTTTATATCGAGGGATGAGGAACCATATTATCCTGCATTCCTTAAACCTATGTAGTGAGTCTGGTGCTAACTATTATAATCCATGGTTCATTCAGACTCATGCCTATCTAAGACTTGAAACTTCTGCAGTCCATGGTTCATTCAAACTTATGCTGATCTAAGACTAAGAATTAACCAATAAATATCTGCTTATAAGTAGTCTCAGAGATGCAATACAGCAATAACATAAATAATAATACAAAGTACTTGAAACATTATGTGATTAGTGCCGTTACAACAATCCTAAATTTTGCAAGGACTAGACAACTATTGATCTAATTGGTCTCCAACTAATTAACTCTGTAACCAAATGTGATATCTTTTCGGACCTTAGAACTTTAGATGCTTTTCACAGAAGAACCAACCATAAAAGAGAACACACTTCATTTAAAAATGGAAATATAAAAATGCAATTACATCACATACACACACATATACACAGAGAGAGAGGAGGGGAGAGAGGCAGGGAGAGAGAGAAAACAGAGTCACGAACATTATGAAGACTAAAGCATTAAATCAAACATGGGCCATAATTTCAGTCGTGGTTGTCTTTTATATTGTTAGAAAAATGAACATAAAATATGCATAGCTAAGCCTGACGAATCTGAGTCTTCATAAAACCTCTGAAATTCATGAAAAAGAACACAGAACTCATTACTCAGCAACAATTCAAAGCAATCAAGGGGAGAAATAACTAGAACTTAAACTTTTAGGGGAAAACAACCCATAGCCAAGAAATGGGGTAATAATAAATCTCGATAGTACTAATGGATAAGAGCAGTATTCATGACAGTGACATCACCCAGATTAACGTAGAAAAGCGAGCATAAAATATGTTCACACAACGTTTTAAATAAATCCATCCCGCGCTAAAATTGGAACAAATAAAAAATAGCAAAAGTTGTCAGCAAGCATTAACAAAGTAAACCTAGAAAATACAAAGAGGAAGAAGTAGGGGGTGGGCAAAAAAAAATCTAACCAAATCTAACTAAGAGTTTGTCTGGCTTAGCTTAAAAATTGTCAAACCTGCTTTTAAACTTTTTACTTTATAAAAGTGTTTGACAATTTTCAAAACAGCTTTAGAAAGTTAAGATTTGTTTAAAATAAATTAAAAGTTAAAAGTAGCACCCCCACCCCTAACTTTTTATTTTTTAGCTTAAAAATTATTATAGTTTGACCAAAAAATTTACCTTTTTACTCTAAATATTTTTTCATATTTCCAAAAATATCTCTTCTCATTATTTCAATTCAAGCCATAAACCAACACTCATCTTGTCGCGCTCTCTCTTCACAAAGCTTGGGTTCTTTCCTCTACTGCCATCAATGTAAGTTTCATTATTTCTTTTATTTTTCATTAGGTTTTACTGCAAAATTGTTATTACTCCAACTTTTTTTCTTGTTTAAAGAATTGAGTACTATAAAAATTCATCTTAAATTGTGTATATAAAATTTACTTGAATAATAAGTTTTTATTGATATTGAATTAAAATATAAATTTATTTTATTTTTTTAGATAGAAAAATCTTAAAGTAATCAGTAAAAATCTTAAAGTAATCAGTTTTTATAATGTTAACCGCTTGAAGGGTATTTTAAACATTTTTAATTAAAAAACTGTTTAACAGCACTTATGTGCCAAACACATGAACAACTTTGTTTCAGCTAAAGCACTTTTATCTAAATACATAGTTGCTTATTTTTCAAATAAATTTCAACACTTTAATAAGTGTTTCTAAAGTACTTTTTAGAAGCTATTTTTTTCAGCTAAGACAAATGGGCTCTAATTCGATTTTGAGTGTTGGTTTTTTGGTTCTTCGATTTTTTTTTTAAAAAAAAACTTCAGTTTTGTGGTTCAGTTCACGGTGCAAGGGTCTCGTAACCGCAGTGCACTAAAAAACCGAAGTTTTATTATACACTTCTAAATTTTTATTTTTAAATGTTAACCCAAGCCCAATCCAATCTTAACCACAGGAAAGAAATGAAAGAAAATCATTTGGATGGTGTGCTTCTGTTGCATTCTTGATTGTTGTGTTTAGTATTTGCATGTTTTTAAAGAATCATTTGCAGCTCCCATCAGTTAGTGAGTCATTTTCACTTAATAATGTTCTAATTTAACATCTGTATTAAGTAAGTTAATTTTTTAAAATTTTATTTGTAGATGGTGATGCTATGAATTTATAATCATCTATAAATTATGTAATATTAAAAATTGGAATAATTTATTATATACTTTTAATACGGATGAAATCATTTTTATTTTATTTTTACGTAGCACCAAACAACCGTTTTAAAAACACCAAAACAAATCAAACATAAGTTGAAAAAATAGAAGTGAACCGATCTAGTCTGGTGCGGAGTATGATGCTCATTATTAAAAAATCCAACATCGAAAAATCGAACCGAACTTCAACAACACCGAACCGCAAAACTGAACATCCACCCCAAGAAGAAGTATGATATGATAAAAAGTTTATAGCGAATCTTAAATTTATAATCCAAAGTGATCAAATTATTACATGAAATACTGATTTTAAGACTATTTAGCTAGAGTAATTAGCATATTCTTTAAGCTTCTTGCTGATCCAGTTCAAAAAGCACTTACGTAGTCAAGCTTAACCATTCATACTTGAGACAAGAAAAAGATTAAAGTGGAATGTCAAAGATTATGTCCCTTGCAAAAAGCATATTATAGAGAGGTTATAATAACTTTGAGGAACTTTACTGAAAATTGTATTAGCTCAACAACAACATACCAGTAAAATCCCACAAGTGAGGTGTGAGGAAGGTAGAAAATTGTAATAGCTCAAATGGCAAAAAGGCGTATATGAAAGAAGTGCTCCAAATGTCAAAAATTATGTTTTAGATTGATAAAATAGATGTCACTCTTAAAGAAACAAACCGTGCGCATTTCACTGAACCAACAAAAAAAAGGGAGATATCATGCTCGCCGTTTACTCAATCTCCATGAGTTTGGCTCATGATATCTATCGTAAAGAGGTTCAATACGTTCCTGTCTCTTGCGCTTGCTTAACTTTGTTGGGTCAGACACCTTGAAGAATCTTGGTGCCAACTCAACAAGCCATTTAGGATCTACCACGGTCACCTCGCGCATGTACTCCTTTGTTGTCATGACAAGCTCATGATAAATAACCCAGTCCGGCTGTCTTTGAAAAAGAGCACTGCTGGGATGGATGTAAACTGGCTGGTTCTCAACTAGTGTTCTATAACCCTCTTGAGGATCCTTTCTAGCAGCATGAAAAAAGAAACCTGCTCCAATGGCCTTCCGGATCTTTGTGAAATTCTTTCCAGCACTCACAACATCCAATTTATACCTGCAAGAGCAAGGAAGATCCAGAATCAAGTGGCAACCATATAAGTTTCTAACATAAAAGAGAATTGATAAACATCAGGCAGAGACATCCACAAAATAAACCCAAAACAATTAAGCTCAAGAGTTAAAAGTCAACAAAGGTTAATAAGCAAACAGTAATTAGTAGTATAGTATGGAAAAGGAATTGAAATACATACTTGTCCATGATGGAAAGCAGCTGTTTTCTAACATCCTGTGCCCTCCTAAGTGACCGTGACTGGACAAAATTTTCAAAACACCATGGACCTGAGAAGTTCTTTGCTTTCCAAGCTTCATAAACAGCAAGCAAGGTAAGATGATCACCCTCAGGCTGAAAAAATTTGGCCCTTTTCTGATCAGCCTGAGCTTGTTTTTCCCTTGGTCGGTAAAAGATGTTTCCAGTTTGAATCATAGCAATGATGGTCAAGATCTCATCACTACAGCCAAGGTCCACGCTAGCAAGAAGCATCTTGGACAAAGGAGGATCTAACGGAAATTCTGCCATTTTTCTTCCCAGTTTCGTCAGAAGCCCCTCTTCATCCAGTGCTCCAAGAGTGTAAAGTTGCTCCATGGCAGATATGAGAGCCTGAGGGGAAGGTGGATCCATGAAATCAAACGATAAAAGATCGTTAATACCCATTGCTTTCATCATAAGAACCGTGTTCCCAAGATTTATCCTCTGGATTTCTGGAATTGCAGTAGGGGACATTTCACTGTGGAATGCGCTCTCAGTATACAGACGGTAGCACTTCCCAGGTCCAGTTCGTCCAGCACGTCCTGCTCGTTGCTTTGCTGATGCTTGTGAAATTGGGGTAATGACCAGTGAATCAAGCCCCTGTTTTGGATTGTAGACATTTTGCTTTGCGAATCCAGGATCAATAACATAATATATACCGTCAATTGTCAAAGAAGCTTCAGCAATATTTGTAGCAACAACAACTTTTCTCTTCCCAGGAGGGGCAGGATCAAAAATTCTGGACTGCATTTCACTGGGCAAGGCACTATAGACAGGCAGTATGATCAGTTCAGGAACATTTTTACCTAGTCCTTTCATCCTCTCATAGAGACACTGGCAGGCATAATCGATCTCTTCTTGACCAGTCAAGAAAAGGAGGATATCACCTTCAGGTTCTGTCAAGTGGATCTGCATAACAGTAATTAAAGCCGCATCAAGGTAATCACTTTCTGGCTGCTTTGTGTAGAGTATCTCTACTGGAAAAGTTCTTCCTGGGATTGTAAAGATGTTGCAGTCAAAGAAATAACCAGAAAATTTCTCTGCATCCAATGTGGCAGATGTGACAATTAGACGAAGGTCAGATCTCCTCTTCATAAGCTGCTTAAGCAAACCAAAGAGAACATCAGTGTGAATTGTTCTTTCGTGTGCTTCGTCAAGCATTATGACTGAATACTGGGATAAATTATCATCAATCAGGATCTCCCTCAGAAGCATACCATCAGTCATATATTTGATAACGGTTTCTGGCCCTGTACAATCTTCAAATCGAATAGCATAACCAACTTCTTCACCTAATCGACAACCAAACTCCTCAGCAACTCTCTTAGCCACTGACATTGCAGCCACTCGACGAGGTTGAGTACAGCCAATTTTTCCCCTCGTTGTATACCCTGCCTCGGCTAGATACTGTGTCACCTGTGTTGTCTTGCCAGAACCTGTCTCACCAATGACAACCAGGACCTGGTTATCATGGACAGCCTGAATCAGTTCTTTCTTCAATTTGTAAATAGGAAGACTCTGCCTCTGCTCCTGGAGGGATAGCTTAGACCTCTGTCCAAAGGTCAAGGCTTTACCATAAGCATCCTTCTTCCATTCTGGCATGTCATAGGCAGACAAACCAACACCTCTAAGCTCCTGTGCTAGATGCCTCTCACCTGTCTCTGGCATTGGGTCTTCCCAGGGTCTGTTGAGATCCTTTGGGATGGAATCAAGCATCGTTCTCTGTTGCTGCTCCCTTACTTCTCTTCTCTCCTTTATCAGAGCTGACTGTAGTGCAGCAGCACGACTCAATGATCCTTCAGGATTTTTAAAAATTTTAACAGGGGACATATCAACTGAATAACGACTCTGCCCTTGTAAGAAAGGGGGTTCATCTTCATTCAACTCAACCTCAAGCTCTTCTTCAGCACCTTCTTCCTGATATAGCATTCCGTCCCCTTCTTCGTCAAACATGGGATGTTCCTGCATCCCCAAAACACCTGCAGCAATAAGTTGTTTTGCTTCCCACTTTTCAGGTGAACTCATCCTCTTCAGCGGTCTACGTGATGGAAGTACATCCTCCTGCTCTGTAATCCTGATTCCTGACAGGCCAATCCTGATCTTAGATCCTTCACCATTCATGGTTGAAGGATTAGTTGTCAACCCATTGCCGCCTGAGCTCTTTTTCAATGGCAACAGATCCTTTCCGGTATTCTGATCAACATCTCTCATTGACAAACTCAGCTTCTGCCCACTAATAGAGATAACCTTCACAAAAACTTCTTGGTCACGCTTTACTAAATCTTTGGCATTAGTGACCCTTCTAGTAGCAAGTTGTGAAACATGCACCAAGCCTTCTTTCCCTCTAAAATCATTCAGCTGAACAAAACAACCAGAATCCATCACCCTTGATACCCTCCCCTTGTATACTGCATACAACTCTGGCTCATCCATGTGATGCCTCGATTTTCTCCTATCTATCTGATCGTCATCCCTGTCTTGCTCATACTCATCTCTCCTACCTTTTGCATATGCATCAAAGTCTTTATCCCTGTCTCTGTCTCTGTCTCTGTCTCTGTCTCTGTCTCTGTCTCTGTCTCTGTCTCTGCGCCTTTCCGTTGTCCTGCGTTCAGCTCTACCATCATTATAATCATCCCTATCTCGATCTCTATCCCTAACCCTATCCCTATCCCTGTCTCTACCCCTTTCTCTTCTATAATCTCGATCCCTCTCTCGCCTCCTATTGTCTTCTTCTTCCTCCTCATCTCTCCTCTTACTCTTGGCTTCCAGCTCAATCTCCTTTTCCAATTCCTTAATTCGTTCTCTATTATCTCTTATCTTCAGGGCGCAAAACTCGGAGTCATTATCATCCTTGTTCAAATCCTTGTTGTCGGACTTAGACGTCGATTTAGGAGGCAAAATAGCATGGATTATAGTTAACAATGTTCTAACGAAATAATCAGGCATTTCAGCACCATTTTCTTTCAATTTGGCATCAAATTCATCTACTGTTAAGCAATTTCTACCAAGTTCAGTTATAAATTCAGCTAAAACCTTATCACCAAACCCTAAATGTGCCTCCAATTCAGAACATACCTTAGAAATTAGAGAGAAGTATTCCAATTTCTCCAACTCATTTTCTTCAATGTCCGCTCCCATCCTTCAAAACGATATTGAATAGCCGCTTAGGGTGTTACTGATCTAAGGGATTATGTGTTTCCTGATTTTCTTTCTACTGCTATACATAACGGGGCATCGCCGAGAGCCGACCTCACATATATAATATTAAGGGTAGTTTGGTCATTTCGGATGAAATGATTTGGAATGATGACGTTCAAGTTTTTGTCCACATGACATTAGGGTTTTCCGTTTATTCTAAGATGCCCGCGCGTTGTACTTATATATTTAAAATTAAAAATAATATTTTAATTTAAAAGTAACTAATGTATGTTATTATTGAGTAAGAGAACATATATAATCATATATGGTATATTTATTTTATATAAACACTTGATAATAAAATTTTATCCTAATCTATATGCAATGAGGATATAATCTTCAAAGACATTAAATATTATTCTAACAACTTCTCCTACTCCTAATATAAGGAAGATTAATAACATATATGGGGTGTGTTGAATTGATATTTATGTTAATTAATTAAATTTTAAATTCATAGATCAAATTTGAATCTAGTACTAAAAATTATGACTCTACTTTTTGCTATTTAAATGTAATTTATAAAGTATAATACAACCTTTCGTGTACTCCTCCTCTCTAATCTAATTCTATAAAATTTAAAAAATCGTTTAATCAAATATAATTTCATTAAATAAGAACTCACAACAAAATGGATTTCAAAAAAAAAATATTTTTTATATAAAAGATATTAAAACTGAAAAATCAAGTATTATTTTAGTGTTGACTTATGGCACTATTTTTTTAAAAAAACTGGTTTGTAAATTTTTAAATACATTCTTTTACAAAAAGAAATTAATATAATAATTAGACTGAGGATTTAAAATTTCAGAATTTAGTCGTGTTATATCATATAATCGAAGAATTGTATAAGAAAAAATAGCTCAACTTCAACAATTATTGTAGACGTACTTTAAAATGAAGGAATGTTTAAAAACAATTTGTTAGGTATCATATTTCCAAAGCTAAGGTGGCAAGCTTACTTTCATAGACTCTTAAACGAAAAAGGAGAAGAGATATTGAGTTGCGTGAGTTGGCGTACTCTGATAGTCATCGAGATTTTGGTTATTGCAGGTGGTTCAGAGTTAAGAAGGTTAAATGTGTTATTAGTAGGATGAAGAGAGAGAGGGCGATCGAACCTGATGGGATTCTGGTAGATTTTTGGAAGAACATGGTCAAGGATTGTATAAAGTAGTTGACTAGACTGTTCAATGCTATTATGAAGATTGCCAAGATATCCGATGAATGGAGGAGGAGTACAATGGTTTCAGAGTACAAGAACAAGGGTGATATTCAAAATTGTAACAATTATAGGAATATCAAATTGTTAACTCATACTATAAAGGCTTTGGAGAGAGTGGTGAAGATGAGGGTGAGAAAATAAGTATCTATTTCAGAGAATTAGTTCATATTCATGTCGGGCCGTCAACTATTAAAGCAATTCATCTTGTTCGGAGTTTAGTAGAGAAATATGGGTAAAGAAATAACGACCTTCGTATAACGTTCATTGATCTCAAGAAGGCCTATGACTAAGGGTGGCAGGGGATCGATTTTTCTCCGTTCCAATCCGGTCCGGTCAAATTCCGATTGAACTGGTAAGGAAACGATAATATATGGTACCGGAAAGAACAAGAATTTTTTTACTGGTAAAATCGATTCCGATCCGATTCAACGGTCCAATTTTGGTGCAATAGTTATATAGCTGTTTCAGCATAAAATGAACAATAGGGGGGGACCAATGTCTGAAAAAAATAGGGGTGGAAGTAGTTCTACTAGAAAATTGCCACCTAGATTTAGAATTAATACCAATGATTTTACTCATGCCGATGAAACTTCTTTTATGTCATGTCCTAATGTTATAGAATTTGATTCTCAAAATCAAATAGACCATGAAATATTAAATAGATGTTTTAATTTTGAGGAAGATTTGTATGAAGAAGTAGAAATAGAAAATTATAAAGAAGATGACATTTCTACTAGTCCCGCAATGGAATTACTCCTCCAACAAGATGATGTTCCCCCTACCTATATTTACTAAAATTAGTAAAGCCGAACGTCCTAAAAGTTCTTTAGTTTGACAATTTTTTATAAAATGAGAAAAAACTACTGTTCAATGTACAAAATGTAAAAAAAAAAAAATTTATTTGACTACTGGGTCGCATAGAGGGACGAGATGACTAATTACACATTTAAGAAAACGTAATCCAGAATTTGCTCGTGTTGAAGCTGAGAATATGGCTAAAAAAATATGTGAACAAATAATTGAAGAATTTGTAGAAAGTTCAAATATGGTTCAAAGTATTTTAAATATGTCTAATCTAGGTAGTCCAAGCAAACACCGCATGTATAGTAAAGAAAAAGATCTTGAAGAATTAACAAATTTGATTACAGTTTGTGGTTTGCCTTATAGTTTTCCTTCGCATCTCGATTTTATTCATTATATTCGAGAAATGTATAACCCATTTTTTGAAGGTTTTTCAAAGAATACAATTAAAAATGTTATTTTTCAATATCAAGTTGAACATTGTCATATCTTCATTTCTTATTTGCTTATTTTGATCGTAAATTTTCTATTATGTCTGATAGGGTTGTAGTATTAATGGTAATGATTATTTTACTATTACTGTTCATTGGATTGATCACAATTGGAATATGTAAAAAAGAATAATAGACTATAAATATGCCAAAGAGACTAAAACTGGTTCTTATACAGACTCAACTATAGGTTCTATTTTGAATTATTTTGGATTATGTGATAAAATAATGAGTTGCACTTTATACAACGCTTCTAATAATTTGAGAGCAGTTGATTTATTAAAATTGAGAATTTGTCCAATTGATGATGATGCTTTTCATATTAAATGTGCAACACATATTTATAATTTGGTAGTAAAAGATGGTGTTCTTAATTTTGAAAATTCTTGTGAAAAAAATTAGACTTGTTTGTAATTGAATTTTTAAATCTAAAATAAAATCTAGACTTACAAAATTTAAAACGTTGCAAAGAAGATCAACTTGAATATAGAAAAGTTCCAAGAGAAGTTTCTACTAAATGAAATTCTTTATTTGAAATGCTTGAAGTTGCTTATGTTTATCAAGATCCAATATAAAAGTTTTTAATGCTCATAATTCAAATACTAATTTAAAACTTTGTAAAGAAGATTGTGAAGAGACAAAAGATCTTATTGAAATTTTAAAAGTTTTTTATATTGCTACAAATGTTATTTCTGATCAATATTATACAACCATTTCTTCTGTTTTAGTAAATATTTGTGTTGTTTCATCTCAATTTGTAAAATATAAAAGAAAAGATAAGTTTAGAGAAACAATATATTTTATGACTAAAAAATTCAAAAGATATTTTTCGATTTCTCCAATTTATTTGACTGTTACTTTGTTTAATCATTCTTACAAATTAAAAAGTATTAAAAAATTTTGTGCTAATTTAGAAATTGAACCTGATGAATTTTCTAGTCTTGAATATTATAAAAGTAGTATAATACCAAAGTTAAAAAATTATATGATACATATAGAGCCATGGAAAAAAAAAAAGATCCGCCAGTTGTACCTTCACCTTGTAAACATAGAAAAAATGATTTATATGATATGATAGATGATTATCTTGGTCTTGAAACTTCTAGTAATAATGATTTTATTGAATATATTAACTAGGGACTGGAAAAAATTAGGGAAGAGAATGGAGAACCTCAATTATTGTTGTGGTGGAAGAATTATGGAGAACAATTTTCGAAACTTGCTAGGGTTGTTCGAGATGTGCTAGCAATTCGAGTGTCATCAGCAGCTTCAAATCAAGCTTTTAGTGTATTGAGATATCAAATTGAAAATCATCTATACTCACTAGCAAAGGATAGTTTAGAAATATCAGTGTTGTTTAGGGATTGGATCAATGTCGAAAGAAGGAGTTTTAGATTGCCAAAATTATCCCCGCAAGTGGAAGATGAAATTCTTGGAGAGAATAATGATGATGGCATGGAAGCAATGGAGGAACAACGACAAATGCAACTCCCAGAAAATCTTTCCCGAGAAATGATAGATAGTTTACGACAAAAAATGTCCACGCATTAAAATTACAAATATTAGTATAATATTAGAGACCTAGTTCAAGTGAAAATCCTTCCTAGAAGATGTTTGTGTAGATTAGGTACTCTAACTCTTTTTATTATTTATAATTGTACAATTTTATTTATTTGATATTTTGAATAAATATATGACTTTTCTTTTAAATTGAAAGTTTAAAGTTTTTATTATTTTATAACTTTTATAATAATT
>JAABOM020000101.1:13666790-13820885 GCA_011800125.2 Solanum clarkiae
TTTAATATAATTAATTATTATGTTATTTGGATAATTATATTGTATATCATTTTTTAGTCAATTGAATTTACTCTATCAAAAATAGTTCACATAAAAGGGATTATATTATTTATTCTTGTAGTAATAATCAATTTTATTAGGAGCTTGATAAAATTATTAATTATATTTTAAAAATTTTATTTAGATTACTATCATGTTATATAATACAATTCTATTTGTCAACTAAAAATGTTTTTTTATTTTCACTTTTAACATATCAAGAGTTTTTTGTCATATTTTATACTCAACATTAATTAGTTATAAATCATTTTTCGGGATTTATGATTATATATCAATTTTATATATTATAATATAAGAGGAATATAAAATTTAAAATAAAAAAATAAAAATAATAGAATAAATTACAAAGATTCACGGAGTCCACAATTGCAAGTAAAATGGACATATTTAAGTAAGCCCCAATTTCTTATTCTATGAAAAAATGCATAAGCAATACAATTACAAGTAAGGACAATAGTCACGACCCAAGTCAAGGGCCTAGACATGATACGGCGTATGGGGAACCCAAAGAAACTCCAAACAAGCATCTTAGCATATCATTCATACATCCTTGGTCGCGGAAGCAAAAGAAACATCAACAAGTGATATAATTAAAAAGGAAAGAAGGATTAAAGGAAGTTTTTCATAATAATAGTGACATAAAAAGAGTCAAGCTCAAAGCATAGACAACCACAATATAATATCCAACGACACCTCTACATAGAATGGAGCGGGAGCCAAGACACTTCCCGAGCTCACCCTCAAAATATAAGCATCTAAACATAATAAGCAAGTCTTAACATGGTATGAATGAAAGTAGATATTGTCCTCGGAGTTGGGGACTCACCAAAAGCTTTCTTCAAGTGAACCGAACTAACCACGTGGAGGAGGATGATCAAGAAGGAGCTCCGGTTCCTCTATGGTAATATCATGTAGGCATAGATCATGTGTTAGTACATTTGAAATTACTACATATGTGGGGTGCAATGCAACAAAGACATAACACAATATATTCAAAATGCATAGTCATAAACAATGAATATATGATCTCAATTTGACATGCATGATCAATGCTTGTAAATAAACATGCTTGTAAATCATTTAACTTGCATAATATATCATACATATGTGGGAAGAGTCCTCAACTGACATAGACCAAGAAGCTACAACTTGGAATCTAAGGCATGACACCCCCTCGGTACAGGTGACTGGACATGACACCTCCCCGCGAAGTGTGGTCTACTTGCCAAAGTAAACCAAACATGAAAAAATGAACTAGATCCACTAGTATAGCAACGGTAATAATCATAATCCTATGGTGGCACATAGTTTAGAGACTAAAGACTTTATATAAGGATCCTTTGAGTCAAACCCCCATCTTAAGGCTCAATCGGTGCTAAGTCAAATCCCACGGAATACTTGAAATAATCATACTTTAATCATAACATGAATAGCTTGTAAGAACAAGACTTGAGCAACTTATAAACATGCTTGACCACTAGTAGTGAGCCTAACTTGAACATGAGAGTTGATCATAATCATACATGAACCCTTGCTTTAACATGAATGGTTCACAAGAGGTAAAATCTTGAAATAGGGCTTAGCTTGATACTTGTAAAATCATCGATACTTTTCATGAATTCAATACATGCTTAAAATACCTTAATCATCATGAAGTCACTTGACTTGTAAATCATGTAATAGATCATCAATAACTTGAGAATTCTTGTTATGTAATTTTATCAAACACATGGTGGGTTTATTATACTTTTTCAAAATCATGCAATTTAAGAGTGAAATAAGATAAGTAAACTCAATATAAATCAACCCACCAAAGTGTAGTAAAATCCTCATGTAGGGTACCTTGAAATCCATCACAAAAGATCATAATGGTTCATGGTTTCATAGCTCAAAACATGCATGCTATCAATGGACAAACTAATTCATAGAATAAGCTTGGAAATAGATAGTCATGCATAGTCAATCAATACTTCATAATACCCCAACCTAATTTATATTCATAATCCATAATAAGAGATACCCATAGGTAACAGAACTTGAAAAGATGCAATTTTCATAAAAAAGGAAGGTTGGGCTATATGGTTGAAAGGACCCAATGGATGAAACCCACATACCTTAAACCTTGATTTCCTTGAAGTTAATTTGAAGTGGTTTTAGAGCTTGAAATGAATCCTTGAGTTCTAAAATTGAGCGTGAGATCCTTATATTCGAATGAGAGAATTGATAGAGTCTTAAAGAGGCTTGAGAGAGGTTTTGTGAGTTGTAGAGTTGAAAAAGGCTAAATATGGGTGATTTCACATTTAAGTGGGCATGGAGCATGACCCCAATGCCCTTGGCTAAAATAGAAAAACCAAGAAAAATAATACACTGATCCACACCCCCGGCGCGATGCATACCAGACGCGGAGTGCAAAATACACTACTCCCTGCCCCTGCCACGTCCCTGCGCGCGAACAACCACTTGAAATAAAAAATTAGCGAAAATTGTATTTTCTATGTGTCTTTTAAAAATTGGGCTATACCAATTTTCCACTTAATTTTGCCCCCTAATCGGGAATATGAAGTCATATTTTCAAAATCACGCACAAATTTTGAGATATTTGGAAATTATGATTATTTGGTATTCTGAAGTATATGTGGGGTGTTTCAAAGGCAACCCAAGATATATGATGTAATAGTGGTAGTTTGGTTTTGTTTTTAGCTTTTAGACTCGTAGGTAGTTTAATTTTTAGTATTTTGGTTGTACTTTTTGGACATTGGATTGGTTGCATATAGGGTAATAATGTGTTAGGTGAAGAATACACAGGTACATGACCAAGTCAGCCATTTTTGGTTGAAAAGGCAACAAGAAGTGTTTCTACGGGTCATATGTAAAACTACAACCCTTATACTGACTCGTAGAACACTTCTAGTGAGCAAAACTTTTTGTACTCCAATCCACGAGCCAACTTTATGGATCGTATATAAAATTACGGGCCGTGAATGGAGCTCGTAGACCCTAGGTAAGTTTTTATAACTTTTGACTAAGTGTTGGAGGTTTCTACGACCTACTCTACGAGTTGTATTTTATTATAAGGCTCATACATTGGTCTGTGAAACCCAACTCTCAAAACTAAGGTTTAGAAATTCTACAAGATCGAGATCTATGGGCCGTAAAATCTTTTATGGATCGCAATCGAGGTTTTGTAGAAGTCTAGGCCTAATAATATCAGTTGACTCGGTCAAAGTATATATAAGGGGTCAAATAATTTTGAGCCCCACTTTTCACAAAAATTGCAGAAGATACCCAACACCTCTACCCTAGCATTTTTCGATCACCACTATTCGGTCACCGACTATTTTTCCATCAAGATTTTTTGGCCACCTCCAGCAGACCTAGGGTTTACCCTCCTTGGCTCCTCCTTTTTTTGTACATTTTTGCTCAACTTCGGTAAGTTCTTGGACCTAAAATCCTCTACTATTGAAATTAAGGTGATTAGGTCGTAATTGATTGATGGGTATGGTAATCTAATTTGTATGGGTTCGAGTCCATGCTTGCCATTATATATGCTTGGGGTCTAATTGCAAATAAGGTGTTGCCAATACTTGTATAGTGTTAAAAGCCAAAAAATTCATGTGTGGCCATGTTTTGTGTGTGAAAATGATGTTATGTGAAAACCACGTCATCACATGTCATTTGAATTAAATAAAATACATTGCTTGAAAATGTCGTGTGATTATATGTGTAAGCCTTAATGGCTAAACGTTCAAATGGTGCCAGATTGCTAAATAAGCATGGAAAATGAAAAACGATGGGATACTGTGATCATTACATATTGGATATATGTTGAAACCATATGGGGGAGCATAATGTGTTGCTTCGATGCTGAATTTTAAAATTGAAAATGTGGTTTCGGGGATCCATTTGATAGACTTGGAAACCCAAATTTCTGGACATTTCACACTATGAGGGCCTTCTACAGCACATGGAACATTCTATGAGTTGTAGTTTCCCCTCGTATAAAATTCCAGACACTTGAAGTTACTGATACCCTATCAGATGAGACCTTCTACAGGTCGTAGTTTAATCCACAATTTATAGAAAGGTCTCGTAGATCCCTCTATGTTAAAATACAACATTTGAACACATCTATGACCTAGTCTACGACGTAGAATATTCTATGAGTTGTACCTAGTCTCGTAAATGAAATTCCAGTAACCAAAATTTATTCACTCTATTTCTACGATTGGTCTTCTACGGCTCGTAGTTTTTACTGTGGCCTGTAAAAGGGCCTTTGTAGACCCATCTGTAGCATTTCAGAAATGTACTTGCTTTTTATTCCTCTACTTATGGGGCTAATCATGTTGCTAAATGTGTGAATTTCGGGTACTATGGCCCCAAAAGCTAGGAGAGATGAGATTAGGGCCATGCAGTGGAGACTACAAGATGAGCCCTTGACGGATCTGGGTACCTCCGAAGCTAGTGGATCACTAGAGAAGCTCAATGTCCAGCCTGACCCGGACGCTGAGCGACCATTGACATAGGCTACCAATAGACATTCCAGGCAGCCTCTACTCTGCTGAGTCTAAAGAGGGAGGCGACAAGATAGCAGTTCTATTCAGATGACTCCATCCAGAGAGGAGTCCAAGTGAAGATCTGGCAACAAGTTGGAGACAGAGTCCTCTACAGTACCTCAGGAATTATCCTTATCTCCAGATGCTCTATCTAGCCAATGGTGCATTGAGGGCTTGCAGGTCATCTACAAGGAGGGCATACAGAATAACGAGCATCATGGCCGACTAGTTTATTCCATTTTTGAGGAATCCCGCATTATTACTTTGGGATTAAATAGTGTCCTAGGCCTTCATGATAATATCACCAAATAAGGGCTTCAGTGGTTGGCAGGACCATTGGGGAAGTACTCCCCAATCATGGTTTGAGAGTTCTTTGCATCACACCCCGCCACCATTCCCAATTATTTTTCTAAGGGGAGGAATCCCCTAACTCAGCCCCGGTTGACAAATACATGAGTGAGGGACACATACATGGGTGAGATGTTGATAGGTGGATATTTTAGAAGGCACCATCCGCTGCATGATATTTGGGCCATAGTTCCCAGCCTCTAGGTCTACTGTAGAGTTCAATAGGAGATTGGGGCAGACTGGGGATAAGGACTTGATAAGAAATCCAGCCCGCAGGGCCAGTTTGATAAGATGAGTTGCGGACAGATCATAGAGCAGGGCCCATACCTTGAGTGAATAGCTACTTCGTCGGAGCCTATTGTGAAGGCCATACTTAACTTCACCGGCAAAGTTTGGTAAGCTGTGGTGAGATCATGGATTCAGCCCATACTTGCTGATTACACACTTATGCCGAACCATGCGGTATTATTTGCCAGTATCTTCGCTGGCTATGAGATCAACTAGGCCCGCCTAATTTCGGAGCAAATACATGAGGTGGCCATGAAGAGGTCCACCTTTATCCCCTTCCCGTTCCTAATCTATAGACTCTCTATAGAGTTATGGGTGGAGATACTATATCATCTGGACTTATTGATCAAGGTTCAGTGGACTCTAGATGCCAGCCTAATCAAGGTTAATGATAATTTGGTGGTCGTCCAGCGAGCACCATGACCTCTAGCTTAGATGCCAGAGATGTTCGCTACGGTGCCACCACCTGAGCCTCCATCCATTACCACTGCTACTACTACCACTATTGAGAGACCTCCACAGATCGAGGTTGATGTTGAGAGGGAGCTCACGACTACTATTGCTGCCCCAGAAACTAACACTTATGTTTTTTTAAATTTTAAATCGAGAAGCTTTGGGAGTAATTACACTAGTCCGTGCGCTGAGTGCATCGCGGACCTGTGTAATCTCTGAAGAGAATTTTTTCTTTTAACTCAGCAAGGGAATTTTGGTCATTTCCAACCTATCCTAAGTCACAAAAATATGTTTAATGGTCGTTTTATTTAGATTAAGAGTTTTAAAACCCATTTTTATTCAAATTCTAAGAGAAGAACCTTGAGGGAGAAGGATTGAAGCCTTGAGTTGGGGATAGAATTCTTGCAAGAATTTGTACTATTCTTCATTCCATGTATGTAAGTCTAACCCAAAACATGGGATTGTTCTCCCATATGCCTCACAGAATGAATTAAGTTGGTAGTTGAAGATGAACAGTCATATATGTTAGATTCTTGAACATTCTATTGAAATTTATTCTTGTGTTATGTATTTCCTAAGTTGATGGTCATCACAAACTTAAATGATTGCTTAAATGACTTCTGTGAATTATTACATAGAGCCCTAATGATATATATATGATTGTTGTGTGTTTCTAGTCCTGAAGTGAGTATGTTGATGATGATGTTGATAATATTGATGCCTTTAGAGTCTTATATAGGTTGAAATTAATCCTAGAAGAAATGCTTTGAGTTGATAGATGACAAGATGAGTTGATATCCTTGTCCGAAAGAGAACGATTGTAGAGTAATTCTGATGTTTGAGGGCTTATGAGCATGCTGAGTCACAGGAGGAGTATTGAGCACTGAAATGAGCAACATTGAGTCCCATTGTCACCCATTAACTATGTGGTCACCGTAGAGGAGGATTGAACTGTGAAAGCGGACGCTTCCTTAGTCCTAAAAGAGGACTTGATAATATTATGGATCCACCGATAAAAACGTCCTCTACCCCGGCAAGGTACTAGATGGATGTGGCAATGATGTCATTTTGTTATATCATCACTGTCTCATAGGTTATGGTTGTTGGTTAGATAAACTCCCACATAGTTTTCATCTTGATAGTACTCTAATATTGATGTGACGGTACGGGTCTTGATTGATGTTGATGCGATATTATCTGTTTCTTATTCTGAGATGAGGTGAGTACCTAATAAGTTGATGTTATTCCATGTTATTTTTCTATACTGTTTACTTTTACCCCGTTTTTTAGATACCATACATTCCACGTACAGATGTCATTCGGCGCTGCATCGTTTCATGATGCAGATTTGGTAGACAGAGTACATCAACAGACGAATCATTGAGGTTCAGCGCATTCCTAGTTCCAATCAATGGTGAGTCCTTCCTTGCATTCGAAGAGTACCAGTTATTTTATTTCCCTATGATTTGAGTTATTTCTTATGAGTTTGTGGTAACCATGGCCTATCATGATACTTTCTTAGACTGTAGCAGTAGAGGCTTCATAGACATAAAGAGATGATGGGTTGATGTTGGGCTCTTTCCCCCTTTCTAAATTAAATTATCATGTTGATGTTGGGCTCTTTCCCCCTTTCTAAATTAAATTATCATAATTCTATCTTAAGCTATAGATATTTTTGACTAGTCTTGTGGTATAGAGCCCTTATTTCTTGACGTATATGTGATGAGGTAGAGTAGCCCATTGTTATTCATTCTTAATTCTCATGTCTTCCACTAATGCATTTATTGAGCGAATGTGATGAATTCAGGTGGTTCGCTTGAGGAGTGCAATTTACGTCTAGTCTCTGAGTGCCATTTATGTCTAGGGTAACCTCCTCGGGTATGACAAACTTGGTCACAGAGCATAGAGTTCAAGTGTCCTAGGGAGTCTATGAAGTCGTGTCTAGTAGAATCTTATTTATGGGTGTGTTGTGCACCACACTTCGTAAGAAGGAGGCTATAGAACATTAGAAATGGTTACCCTTCTTCTGTATTCTGAGTTTCATGTGGTAGAGTTTAACTCTATGAAAACTCCTTTCTAATTTGTGTGTTACACATTTGCAGATAATATCTCTAAGACGTACTACTGCACAAAGAGATGCCTCAGCCCCAACCGCTGAGAATGCTCCACTAGAGGTCTCTACTCAGATGAGGGCGAGGAGACGGAGTCGTCGTTCTAGGACTGCTGAGGTTTCTCAGGCATCCCCTACATAGCCACAGCTAGCCTCTGCCTCAGAGGAGAGTTTAGGGGATCCATTACTATGCTTACCCAGCTAGTGGCCTCCCAGGGTAATAGTCGGGGTCCACAGGCCCCTAATTCGAAGACCAAAGAGTCCACAGATGCAACCCCGCTCAGAGACTTCTTAAGGGTGAACCCATTAGTCTATATGAGGTCGAAGGTTTAGGAGGACCCGCGGAACTTCATTGATGATATGTGGAAGCTCTTGAGGGCAATGCATGCTAATGAGATTGAAAAATTGAGCCTACCCCCTCCCAACTGAAAGATGTTGCGAATGTTTGGTATAACCTGTGGAAGAATAGTTGAGGTGATGATGCTGAGCCTACAGAGTGGGATGAGTTTGAGGCTTCTTACCTTTACCACTTCTTTCCCTAAGAGTTGATGGAGGCGAAGGTTCATGGGTTTGTGAACTTAAAACAAGAGGGGATGACCATTAAGGAGTACAGCCTCAAGTTTATTAAGCTGTCCAGATATGCCCCTGAGATGGTCCAAGACATGAGGGCATAGATGAGGAAGTTTGTGTCGAGATTAGGCATGTATATGAAGAAGGAATGAAAAGCAGCATTATTGATCCCAGGTGTGAACATCTCCAGGATCATGGTATATGCCCAGCAAACTAAGAAAGATAAAAAGAGGGATAAAAAGAGCATTTGAACAGGAAAGCAAAATCAGCACGACATGAGCCTAGCCAGTAGAGACCAAATAAGGGTGATAAATCCTACTTTCATAAGAGATCTTCTAACTATGCACCATCTATAACGAGTGCACTTGTTCAATCAAAAAGGTATGATCAGAAGTCTTACGGCCACAAGAATTTCAAGGCCCAAGGTTCTTAATCTCAGGCTAGTGTGACCCAAGGTATGAAGGGAAAGCCACCTTGTGGCAAGTATAGTAAACTTCATTTGTTTGAGTGTCATGTGGGCACAGATGTTTGTTACTCATGTGGGTAGACTTGTCATTTCCACTATGAGTGCTTGAAAAGAAGATGAGATAAAGAAAACAATAAAGCAAAGTCCTCCACAGCACCCCCAACTGGCAACCATCATAGGGGTACTACTACGAGTATAGGAGGTAAGACAAATCGTCTTTATGCCATAGATAATCATCATGATTAGGAGGCAGCACCAGATGTTATTACGAGTATGCTTCAAGTCTTTACTTTTGATTGTTATGCATTGCTTGACGCGAGTGCCACACTATCTTTTGTAACTCCCTATGTGACTGGAAAATTTGGGATCCTTCCACAGTATCTAGTTGAGCCCTTTTCTATTTCAACTCCTACTTGTAAGTCTATCTTTGCTGAGAGGGTTTATAGGGATTGTGTAGTATCTATCTATCTATCATAGGTATACCTCGGCTAACATGATAGAATTGGAGATGGTGAATTTTGATGTGATCCTTGGCATGGATTGGCTTCATTCCTATATGCCTCCGTTGACTGTAGTACCCGTATTGTTAAGTTTCAATTCCCAAATTAACCTATACTAGAATGGAAAGGGAGTTTTGTTTCACCTAAGGGTAGCTTTATCTCCTATCTTAAAGCCAGAAAGCCAATCTCTAAAGGGTGTATCTACCACCTCATGTGGGTTAAGTCTGATGATGTTGAGTCCCCCATTCTAGAGTCAGTCCTGATAATAAATGAGTTCCCTGAACTATTTCCTGAGGATCTGCCTAGAGTCCCTCCTAATAGGGAGATTGACTTTGGGATTGATGTTCTTCCGATGCCCAACCTATCTTTGTTCAACCTTATAAGATGGCCCCTGCTGAATTGAAAGAGTTGAAAGAGCAATTGAAGTACTGGCTATAGAAGGATTTCATAAGTCCAAGCATTTCTTCTTGGGGTGCTTCTGTCCTATTTGTGCGTAAGAAGGATGACTCTCTCAGGATGTGTATGGACTACCAATAACTTAACAAGGTCACAATAAAGAATAAGTACCCTCTCCCCAGCATAGATGATCTGTTTCACCAACTTCAGGGTGCCTCTTGCTTCTCCAAGATAGACCTCATCGGGTTACCATCAGTTGAAGGTGAGGGAATGTGATATTCCAAAGACAACCTTTAGGACAAGGTATGGCCATTTTGAGTTCTTGGTCATGTCCTTTGGGTTGACTAATACACCTGCAGCTTTCATAGACTTGCTAAAGAGGGTACTCATACCGTATCTTTACATGTTCGTGATCATATTTATTGATGACATCCTAGTGTACTCTAAGGATGAAGAGGAGCATTCCAACCACCTCAGAGTGGTGTTGCAGACTCTTAAAGACCATTAGTTATATGCAAAGTTTTTGAAGTGTGAGTTTTGGCTCAAGTCTATGGCCTTCTTGGGTCATGTTGTCTCGGTCCATAGTATTCAAATGGATGCCCAAAAGATTGAAGCGGTTAAGAACTGGCCCAGACCGACCTCTCCCACTGATACGAGAAGTTTCTTGGGGTTGGAAGGCTACTACCATTGATCTGTTGAGGGATTTTTTTCCTTTATCTGCACCATTAACCAAGATAACCCAGAAAAAAGTCAAGTTTCAGTGGTCCGAAGAATGTGAGAAGAGTTTTCAAGAGTTGAAGACTAGACTGACTATCGTACTAGTTTTGAATTTACCCAATGGGATGGAAGACTTATGATATATTGTGATGCATCCAGAGTTGGACTAAGTTGTGTGCTGATGCAGAGAGGGAAGGTAATATCCTATGCTTCCATACAACTTAAGATTCATGAGAAGAACTATCTGACTCATGATCTTGAGTTAGCAGCAGTGGTGTTCGCGCTTGAGATATGGCGCCACTACTTATATGGAGTGGATGTGGATGTGTTCTCTGACCACAAGAGCTTGCAATATGTCTTTAGTCAGGAAAAGCTCAACCTACGGCAAAGAAGATGGTTGGATTTGATCAAGGATTATGATATGAGCATTCTCCATTACCCAGGTAAGGCTAATATTGTTGTTGATGCTTTTAACAGGTTATCTATGGGTATCACTGCCCATGTGAAAGAAGGGAAGAAAGAATTGGCTATGGAAGTGCACAGATTGGCCTGCTTGGGAGTACAACCTGAAGAAAACAATGAAGGAAAGGTCAATTTTCAGAATGGGTCTGCTTCATCCTTAGTGTCAGAAGTAAAGGAAAAGCAAGACCAAGACCCTGTCTTGCTCTAATTAAAAAATGTTGTCCTCAATTAGAAAGTGATGATCTTCTCCAAAGGGGAAGATAGGGCATTGAGATACTAGGATAGATTGTGTATGCCCAATGTTAATGGTGTCCAAGAGAGAATCATGGCAAATGCTCGCAGCTCCCAATATTTTATTCATCCTGACTCCACCATGATGTATCACGACTTAAGAGAAGTCTATTGGTGGAATGGAATGAAGAAGGGTATTACTAAGTTTGTCTCTAAGTGTTCCAACTATCAACAGGTCAAGGATAAACATCACAGGCCTTGTGGACTAGATCAGAACTTTGAAATTCTAGAGTGGAAATAGGAGATGATCAACATAGACTTTATTACTTATTTACCAAGGTCTTGAAAGCAACATGATTTGATATGGATGATCACGGATAGGATGACAAAATTTGCTTACTTCTTGGCAGTCAAGACAACTAAGACTGCAGAGGATTATGTTAAGTTATAGAGTTGTGAGATTTGAGGTTGCATAGAGTTCCCTTTTCTATTATCTTGGACCTAGGAGCTCAATTCACCTCCCAATTTTGGAGATCTTTTTAGAATGGATTGGGTACCAAAGTAAATCTGAGTACAACTTTCCACCCTCAGACAGATGTTCAGGCAGAGTGCACCATTCAGACTTTGGAGGATATGCTAAGGGCTTATGTTCTCGATTTTAAGGAAAATTAGGACGACCACTTGTCATTGATCGAGTTTACCTGCAATAATAGTTATCATATAAGTATCTAAATGGCCCCTTATGAAGCTTTGTATAGGAGGAGGTGTAGATCACCGATTGGATGGTTTGAGGTTGATGAGCTGAGTTGATTGGACCTGATCTTGTCCACCAGTCCATGGAGAAGGTGACGGTTAGTAGAGAAAGGTTGAAGACCGCACAAAGTCGCCAAAAGTCTTACACTGATGTGAGAAGAAGGGACTTGGAATTTGAGGTGGATGATTGGGAATACTTGAAAATATCACCCATGAAGGGTGTCATGAGGTTCGGTAAGAAGGAAAAGTTTATTCCTCGCTATATTGGTCCCTATCAAATTTTTAAGAGAGTTGGGAAGGTCGTCGACGAGATGGAATTACATTCTGAGCTAGGTGGGATTCATCTCGTATTCCACGTGTCAATGTTGAAAAAGTGTTTGGGAGATCCTACTTTGGCAATCCCTATTAAGAGTGCTGGAGTAAAGGATAGCATGTCCTATGAGGAGATTCTAGTACAAATTATTGATTGAAAAGTTTGTAAGCTGAGGAACAAGGAAATAGCCTCTGTCAAAGTCCCATGGAGGAACCAATTTGTTGAGGAAGCTATGTGAGAAGCTGAGCAGGCTATGAGAACTAAATACCCGATCTATTCGTACTAAATGATGATGATGTCGAAGGTAAAGTCCCTATCCCTAACTTGATCAAAATTTTCATTCTTGAGTTGATGTGTTTATTCTATTCTTGAGTCTAAGTAGAGTTTATAAAAGTTGATGAATAGTTGAGAGTTCGAGCTACCTGGCTAGGTATTGAGACAAGTCTTGAGTCTACTCGTGCCTTAATTCCACCCTACACATCATTCGAGGATGAATAATCCCAAGGGACAGATAATGTAACACCCCATGAAATTATCGAAATACCCTTAGAATGGAATCATATGCATAACGCGCTTTCCCAAACTCTAATGAAAAAATCAAGACCACATTTGCGATCAACATGAAAAATTGAGTGGAAAAATGGTCTCGACCTGATTTTAGAGCAACTGAGTGAAAAACTAATTTTTCGTAATATGCAAGAACTTGCATTATTCTTCATTCTAAGTATGTATAGCTAACACAAAACATGGGATGGTTCTCCCATGTGCCCCATAGAATGAAGTAAGTTGATAGTTGAAGATAATGAGTCCTATATATTAGATTCTTGAATATTCTATTGAAATTTATACTTGTCTTATGTACTTTCTTAAGTTGATGATCATCACAAACTTGAATAATAGCTTAAACGACTTATTTGAATTATTATATAAAACCCTACATGATTTTCCTTGCTAAAGATTATAAGAATGAACTTAGGGGTGGATTTCTAGAACCCTGATGATACATATATGATTGTTGTGTGTTTCTAGTCCTGAAGTGAGAGTGTTGATGAGATTGATGCCTTTAGAATGTTATGTGGGTTGAACTTAATCTTAGAATAATATTCCTAATGCCTAGAGTTGATAGATGATGAGATGAGCTTATATCCTTGTCCGAAAGAGAATGATTATAGAGTAATTCTGACGTTTGAGGACTTATGAGCATGTTGAGTCATGGGAGGAGTATTGAGCATCGAAATGATCAAGATGAGTCCCACTCGCACTCACTAACTATGTAGTCAGCATATGAGAGAATTGAACCTCAAAAGCAGATGCTTTCGTTGTCCCAAAAGAGGACTTGATGGCATGAATGATCCACTGATAGAAACGTCCTCTACCCCAGCAAGGTACTGGACGGATGTGGCAATGGCACTGCTTCATTGTATCATCACCTGCTTATAGGTGATGGTTGTTCGTTAGAGAAACTCCCAGATAGATTTCATCTTGATAGTACTTTGATGTTGATGTGACGATATGGTTCTTGATTGATGTTGGTGCGATATTGTCTATTCCTTATTCTGAGATGAGGTAAGTACCTGATGAGTTGATATTATTCCATGTTATTCTGTCTATACTATTTTGCTTTCAGGCTGTTTTACATACTATATATTATACGTACAGATGCCATTCACCATTGCATTATTTTATGATGCAGATTCGGGAGACAGAGGATTTCAGCAAGCGAATCATTGAGGTTCAGAGTATTCCTAGTTCCAATCATTGGTGAGTCCTCCCCTACATTCAGAGGATACTAGTTATTTTATTTCCCTATGATTTGAGTTATTTCTTATGAGTTTGTGGTTACCATGGCCTATCATGGTACCTTCTTAGACTGTAGAAATAGAGGCTTCATAGACATAGAGAGATGATGGATTGATGTTGGGTCTTTAACCCTTTCTAAATTAAATTGTCATAATTCTATCTTATGCTACAGATGTTGTTAACTAGTCTTGTGGCCTAGAGCCCTTATTTCTTGACATAGATGCGATGAGGTAGAGTAGCCTGCTGTTATTCATCGTTAATTCTGATGTCTTCCGCTAATGCATTAATTGAGAAAATGTGATGAAGTCAAGTGGTTCTCTTAGGGATAACCAATAGTGTATGGGTATCAGTTACGTCTAAGGTACTCTCCTGGGGTGTGATATAGGCTTACCCTCAGAGCATGAGGACTCATCAACCACTTTCAAAATAAAACTCCAAATCTAGCCACGAGGGTGTTATCAGGGATGACTGTACGATCCTACATTGTGATATAATATAGGAGAAAGAAGTATGCATTAGTACTTTAACTATACTAAGTATTTGAGCAATACACATAAATAAACATAAGGTAATATAGGGGCATGAAACATAAGATGCAAGACTAATAGTAGAGTAAAACCTGAGATGAAAAGCTTAAGTAAAACACATGGACAATGCATCCAAATCATATGTAAAATTGAAAGTAAACTTAGTTATTTTGTGAATATCAATGTTAATCGATAATCAGATCATGCATGCTATAACGTGGAATTCGTTGGAACTTCCACAATGAAAGCAAAGAGGCTACTTGTCAAGGTTGACTCCATGGGAACCTTTAACATCATGAACTATATATAGATCTACTAGGTAAGCCACTAAGTCAAACCTACAAGGATACGTAGTTTAAGACTAGAGGTTGCTACAAGAATTTTCTTGGGAAGAAAACCTTTGGCTTCCAGACCTCACCTCACCTCAAGCCCTCGTGGTGCTAAGTCAAATTCCAATTGAATCATAATAACCATAAGTCAAATAAACATGTCATACTCATAAGCTTAAAATCATTAAATCATCCTCATAACTAGAGTTTGCTCATTAAAACCTTTAATTCAATAATGTGAGAATTATTCTTTCATCATTATGAATCCATGAGTAGGTGAGTAACTTCTTTCACCATCTTATATTCATTTTTAAGGGACTTTCATAAATATAACTGAATTCTCATCATAAATATGATTGAAGCCCTTATACTTTCATAGTCGTCATTCACTTGAAAACTAGGGTAAAATAACATAGGTTATGTTAAATCAACTTTAAAACATGTAAATCAATGGAATCAGCCATAATCATTAAGAACCATATTACCTGGTAAGTTCTTTTCCTTTCTCATTGTGTTTGTCGCAGATGTTGGAGTTCCTCTATTGTTCTCCAATCAGGTTGGTTTTGCTCGATTTCTCTCCAATAGTTTGTTGGGGTTTCTTCTATTTTGGTGTGACAAATGGTCCATTGATCAACTTTTTTCATAATCTCCTCAATATAGATTAGTTGACTCAGATGACAAAGTAAGTTATAGATGCTTTAGACGCTACAAATTTTGGCTTCCATATCCGTGCTGTTAGGAATTGACTTCCTATACAACATGGTCTTCCATGTGTAGCTTTATTATAGTTGTCTTCTTTACTAAATGTTACTAAATAGTAATCAAATTCTAGGCCAATAAAAAATAAGTTCTCTAGAGATTTTCAGATAGTTATTAATTTTTGTTGTAAAAATGATATTTCACTTTTTTTTTCTAAGACTTTGATTATAAGACCATTTGTCCAATTTTTGTAGTTCATTCCTTATCTGTAGTTTTAGGAGAATCAAGTTGTTGGTTTCTAATAGATTTCAGTTTTATCTACAGAATCGAACTCCTCTATGTTGTCATGTAATCAAATTTTATTTAGAGATTTTCATTAATTTATTAAGGAAGGTACTTTTATTAGGATTTGTAGATAGAGGATGTTTGGCTGGTGAGATTTGAGGATCCGCATCTCTTTCTAAATTATTTTATTTTTTAAAAAAATTATTTTTTATCTTCTTTTCTTCATGTTTTTCAGCACTTATCATCCCAATGTTGTTGTTTTTAACCTCATGATTTATTGGTGTTTGTTGGTGATGTTGATTGTTGCTTTGTTTGTTAATTTATTGAATTTGTAGATGTTTGAATTATTTTCTATACTTATTGCTTTTAATATATAGTGAGTGTGTTATTAAAGGGAGGGAATTCACCTCCTTGCTAGAGGGTGATGGAAACAAAGAGCCTGGGTACTCTCATTTTTAGAGAGGAGGAGGACTCGCGCTATCTCTGTGGAAATGTTATTCTTCATCTATTATAATATCAAAGCTTTTTATTTATTAAAAATAGAATTGAATTATTAATGAGATAAAAAAATAATTAATTATGTTTTCTATTTAAAAGCAATTTATTATTTTAGTAGGTTCTGATAGAAATCTATAGTGATATATCAAAAATTAAAAAGTCATGCTAGAACTAGTAACAACTATTAAATGCCTTATTTATTAAATTTTGAATCATATATTTAACGAATTAATATTTTCAAATAGACTAAAATATTTAAGAATCATAGAAAAGAATTATTATTATAATTTTTATCATGTCAATATTAATAAAACATATTTTGAAATGACAATTCAAACTCATATCATTTAAATCTTGAAAAAAAATCACGTGACTAAAAGCGCAAAATTTGTAAAGCGCATTATATACGTAATGTAACACCCGGTAAAATTATCAAAATATCCTAGAATAAGGATGTGCATGTAACGCATCTTCCCATGTTCCGTTTGCTAATCTGAGACCGGATGTGTAAATAGCATGGAAAATTGAGTGGGAAAATGATCTCGTTCGAATTTTAGAGCATCCAGATCGAAAAATAATTTTTCTATCCAAAACAATTTCCAGTGACTATGCGCACTCAGGAAAAAAATGTATAGGTCCGTGCCGAGTCCGCGTCGTGAACTAGGCATTTTTCTGCAAAAGCGTTTTCCTTTTATTTTATTCCCAGCCCCTCCTAAACTCAAAACATGATCAAATTAGGTCATTTTGATGCATAAATCAGGTCTTAAACCCCATTCTAAGTCCTTTACTAAATACTTCAAAGACTAGGGCTTGAGAGAGGAGAAGAGGGAAGCATAGATTGGAGAATTCAAAGGCAATTCTTGGAGTTGATTGTTGATAGCTTTATCCAAGGTATGTAACGCTAAACTAAAAGCATGAGACTGTTCTCTTATGTGCCCCATAGATGGTCTTAGAAGAAAGTTGAAAGTTTATTAGTTACATGCATAATTCTTGAAAATTATATTGTTACATGTATTTTCGTATGTTTGATGATCATCATAAACTCTTTCCTTGAACTAGATGTTTTTACATGAATTATTTCATAAATCCTACTTATAATTTCATAAAGATTGCATGAATGAAGATAGGGATTGAGTCTAGAGCATTGTTTGAGAATGTTGATACAGATTGTGAATGTGAATGTGAATATGAGAATGATGATAGGTTGATAGTATTTGATAGTCCATGAGTCTTCCTAAATGAACTCTAATGATTTATTTATTTGATTGTTTTCCTAATGAATGTTTTAACCCTTGAGCTATTGACTGAAATGTTGATTGATGAAATGATGAGAGTCTTCATGAGACCGATTGAATGATGAGAGCCTTTACGAGGCTAATTTGAGATGCGTTGATTGAGATGGTTTGATTGGATGAACTGTTTTATGAGCATTGAGTCATAGGAGGAGTATTGAGCACTGAAAGAGTAAGAGTTAACCCAACTTGCACTCGTCAAACTACGTAGACAAGAATAGATGAGGATTTGAACCATCACATTACATTGTAGTTCCCTCTTCATAGAGTCCCTGAAATAATAGAGGACTTGTTTGATTGATTGGTTTTCCCTAGTGGACTCAATTCGTTCCCTACCTGGAAAGTACAGAAAGGCAATGGCAACATCAGCGAGATTGTTGTACAATCACTAGCTCATAAGTGATTGTTGTTAGATTAGAGAAACTCCCAGAAAGTTTTCAAACTGAGTACTCTAAGTCGAGATGAGATGATACGAGATGTGACGAGTTGAGTAGAGTTCCTTTGAGATGAGTCTAATTTGATTGATGAGATTTATTGGTTGATGGGTCACTTGACTACTCTTTATTCTTACTTTAAATAGACACTTGACATGTTGAATGATTTCTATATTGATGTTGATTGTTGTTTCTATATTATTCTAGCTGTTTTGGTTTCATTCAGCTATTTTACATGCCGTACATTCCATGTACTGATGCCATTTGACGCTGCATCATCTCATGATACAGATATAAGGGATAGCGATCATCAGCAAACTCATTGTTGAGGATCTAGGATATTCAGTGGATTGTTGAGCCTCCCTTCCTTCGGAGGATTCATTATGTTACTTTCATCTTGCTTTAGAATGAGACATTTATTAGTTATATATTGATTGAGGTAGCCAAAGGTCTATCATTGGCATCACCTGATAGTGATAGAGGCTTCATAGACTAGAGTCGAATATTGATTGTTAAGATTTTGAGCTAGTTCTTTCTACTAGCCTTTCATTTATACTATTATCTGAGATTTGATAGATGTTCCCATTTATATTCTTTATGTCTCCCATTGATTAGTAGAATGTATTTTGATTAAATGATTATGATGAGTCCAAGTGATTCGTTTGGGGACTAGCAATAGTCTCTTGGTGCTGATCGCGTTTTGGGTACCCTCCTAGGGCATGACAAATTTGGTATCAGAGCACGAGTTCAAGTGTCATAGAGAGTCTATGAAGCCATGTCTAGTAGAGTCTTATTTATGGGTATGTTGTTGACCACACTTGATAAACAGGAGGCTATAGGATATTAGGAATTGTTTCCCTTCATTCATGTTCTAAATAATTCTATAGAGTTATCCTCTGTGAAAGTTCTCTTCTAATTAATGCTTTGTGCATTGCATAATTGTAATCATACCTCCCAGAAGAGCCATCAGAGGTAGAGGATGATCCACCAGACAACATTTTAAACCACCTGAGCCTCAAGGACATGAGGAGCCAGTGGGACCAGTTGTCCCTGTTGCACAGCCCTGTAAGATGAGGTCTCCAATGCTGAATTTCGCCAGGCTATTCAAAGTCTAGCCCAAGATGTCATAGCACTTGCTGTGAGACAAGGAATAGGCCAATAGGATGCCTATGAAACTTCTAGAGTTCGAGAATTCTTAAAGATGAATCCGCCTGAGTTCACAAGGTCTGCATCTACTGAGGATCATGAGTACTATGTGGAGGAGCTTCAGAAAGTCTTCTAAGTGATGTATTTGGCTAGTGCTGATAAAGTATAACTGGTTGCATATCAACTCAAGTATGTGGCCAGACTTTGGTATGATCAATGGAAGAAGGGTAGAGGAGAGGATACCCTCATGCTGACTTGGGCTATGTTTGAGGAAGCTTTCTTGGGATGCTTCTTCCTAAGGGAGCAAAGAGAGCAAAGGTAAGAGAGTTCTTGAACTTGAAAGATAGCTCTATGACTGTGCAAGCATATGGGCTGAAGTTTACACAATTTTCTTGCTATGCTCCGAACGTGGTTGCTAATATGAGGGAGAGGATGGGAATGTATGTTGATGGGTTGAATAAAGGACCAAAGAGAAATAGGAGGGGAGCAATGCTTATGAGTGATATGGACATTGAGAGACTGATGACCTTTGTACAACAAGTTGATGAGGAGAGGCAGCATGATAGAGAGGAGTTTAGAAGCAAGAAAGCTAAAGCATCCAGCCATGAAATTGGGAAGAAAGGCAGTGGAAACTGATTTCCAGCACCATCATCTGCTAGTACACCTGCACCTAGAGTCAGGAACGATCAGAGGTCCCAGAATATTGGACCTCGTGGGTTCTGAAGCTAGTGTGGTTCAAGGGTAACGCGGTAAACCACCATGTGGCATACGTGGCAAGTTACGCATAGGTAAGTGCCGCGAGGGGAGTGATGCATGCTATAAGTGTGTCCAAGAAGGTCACTATTAGAGAGATTGTCCACTGTGGGTTGATCGGGCTTAATCTTCTGCACCAACCCCACCAGCTAAGGAAAACCAGAGAGGTACTACGTCAGTGCAAGCGGGGCAACAAACTGTTTGTATGCCATGAGTAGTTGACATGATCAGGAGAACTCCCCAGATGTTGTGACGGGTATGATTCGAGTCTTTTCTATTGATTGTAATGCGTTAATGGATCCTGGTGCCACATTATCTTTTGTAACTCCTTATGTGTCCAATAGATTTGATAGAACTCTTGAGAGTCTTCTTGAACCCTTTGATGTTTCTATTCTCATGGGTGAGTCTATTCAGGCTGAGAGACTCTATAGAGCTTGTGTAGTGTCCGTCCATCATAGTGATACAATCATTGATCTGATTGTGTTAGATATGAGTGATTTTTATTTGATCTTTGGCATTGATTGGCTCTACGCCTGTTATGCCTCCGTTGATTATAGAGGTCGAACCGTTAAGTTCCAATTTTCAAATGAACCAGTTCCAGAGTGGAAGGGTGATTCTGCAGCACCTCAAGGAAAGTTTATCTCCTATCTTAGAGCAAGAAAGATAATTGCTAATGGATCTATCTACACCTTGTGAGAGTTAAATCTGAAGATGTTGAGTCTCCTACTCTTGAGTCAGCCTCGATTGTGAATGAGTTTCTTGAAGTGTTTCCCGAGAACCTATCCGGAGTCCCTCCTGATAGGGAAATTAATTTTATGATTGATGTTCTTCCCTATACCCAGCCTATCTCAACTTCACCATATAGGATGGGCCCCGCTAAGTTGAAAGAATTGAAAGAACAATTGAAAGATTTGTTAGAGAAAGGCTTCATAAGGCCGAGTGTTTCTCCATGGAGTGCCCCTATTATATTCGCGCGAAAGAAACATGGGTATCTCAGAATGTGTATTGACTATAGGAAACTGAACAAGGTCACCACAAAGAATAAATATCCTATTCCAAGGATAGATGATTTGTTTGACCAACTTCAGGATGCCTCTTGTTTCTCAAAGATAAACCTCAGATTTGGTTACCATCAGTTGAAAGTGAGGGAATGTGATATTCCAAAGATAGCCTTTAGGAATAGATATGGCCATTTTGAGCTCTTGGTCATGTCCTTTGGGTTGACCAATGCTTCTACAGCCTTCATGGATTTGATGAATAGGATGTTCAGATAGTATCTCTATATTTTTTGTGATTATTCTCTCCGACAACATTTTGGTGTATTCAAGAGATGAAGAGGAGCATGCTAATCACCTCAGAATTGTCCTCCAAACACTTAAGGACCATGAGTTGTATGCAAAATTCTCAAAATGTGAAGTCTAGCTTAAGCCTATTGCTTTCCAAGGCCATATTATCTCAGATGATGTGTTCGAGTAGATGTCAAAAGATTGAAGCACTTAAGAACTGGCCCAAACTGACCTCTCTAACTGACATAAAGAGTTTCTTGAGGTTGGCATGCTATTACCGCAGATTTGTTGAGAGATTTTTTTCCCTATCCACACCATTGACTAAGTTGACTCAGAAAAAGGTCAAGTTTCAGAGGTACGATGAATATGAGCAGAGTTTCTAAGAGTTGAAGACTAGACTAACTACTGCACCCATTTTAACCTTGCCTGGTAGGACGAAAGATTTGTAATTTATTGTGACGCCTCGAGAGTTGGATTGCGGTGTGTGCTGATGCAAAGAGGGAAAGTGATAGCATATGCCTCCAGACAACTTAAGATTCATGAGAGGAACTACCCAACCCATGATCTTAAGCTGGACACAATAGTGTTTGCACTTAAAATCTGGCGCCACTACTTGTGTGGAGTGCATGTGGACGTGTTCACTACCCATAAGAGCTTGCAGTATGTCTTCAGTCAGAGAGAGCTCAACCTGTGACAAAAGATGGTTGGAGTTGCTCAAGAATTATGACATGAGCATTCTCTACCATCTAGGTAAAGCTAACATTGCTCCTAACGCTCTTAGAAGGTTGTCAATGGGTAGCACAACCCATATTGAGGAAGGGAAGAAGGAGCTAGCTAAAGAAGTGCATCGATTGGCCAGATTTGGAGCTCAACTTGAGGAGGATGATGAGAGAAGAAAATGGCTCTGCTTCATCTTTGGTGGCAAAGGTGAAAGAAAAGCAAGATCGAGATCATGTCATACTCCAATTGAAGGAGGCTGTCCATAAACAGAAAGTGATGGTCTTCTCTAAAAGGGAAGATGGGGTGTTGAGATACCAGAGTAGATTGTGTGTTTTAGATGTTGATGGTATTCGAGATAGAATCATGACTAAAGCTCATACCACTAGATACTCCATTCATCCTAGCTCTACCAAAATGTACCATGACTTGAGAGAAGCCTATTGGCGGAGTGGAATGAAGAGGAATATTGTTCAATTTTTTTCAAAGTGCCCGAATTGTCAGCAAGTGAAAGTTGAGCGTCAAAGGACATGTGGATTAGATCAGAACTTTGAGATTACTGAATGAAAGTGCGAGATGGTCAATATGGACTTCATTACTAGTCTACCGAGGTCTAGAAAGCAACATGATTCGATACGGGTGATTGTGGATAAGATGACCAAATTGGACCACTTCTTAACAGTTAAGACAACTAACATTGTGGAGCAGTACGCTAGGTTGTATATCCCAGAGATTGTGTGGTTACAGGAGTTCCCTTGTTCATCATTTCGAACAAATGAGATCAGTTTACTTCCCAATTTTAGATATCATTTTAGAAAGGATTGGGTACCAAAGTGATTTTGAGCACAACCTTTAATCCACAAACATATGGTCAGGCAGAACGTACAACTCAGATATTAGAGGATTTGTTAGGAGCATGTGTCCTTGATTTCAAGGGAAATTGGAAAGATCACCTACCATTGATTAAATTTGCATGTAACAATAGTTATCATGCAAGTATTCAGATGGCTCCCTATGAAGCTTTGTATGGGAGGAGATGTAAATCACCAATTGGGTGATTCGAGATTAGAGAAGTGGAGTTGATTGGGCCTGATCTAGTCAACCAATCAATGAAGATGGTTAAGGTCATTAAAGAAAGATTGAAGACTACACATAGTCATCTGAAATCCTACATCAATGTGAGTAGGAGGGGTTTAGAGTTTGAGGTAAATGATGGGGTACATTTCAAAGTGTCACCTATGAAATGTGTCATGAGATTTAAGAAAAAGGGTAAATTGAGTCCACACTATATTAGACCGTATCAGATTGTGAAGAGGATTGGGAAGGTTGTTTACGAATTAGATTTGTCTTCCAAGTTAGGTGGAATCCATCAAGTGTTCCACATGTCGATGTTGAACAAATGTTTGGGAGATCCTAACTTGGTAATCCCTATGGAGAGTATTGGAGTGAAGGAAAACTTGACCTGCGAAGAAATTCCAGTTCAAATCCTTGATTGTCAAATTCGCAAGTTCAGAATCAAAGAGATAGCCTCAGTCAAAGTCCTACGGAGAAATCAATTCGTTAAGGAAGCCACATGAGAAGATGAGAAAGAGATGAAAGCTAAATATCCACGCCTATTCATGCTAAATTATGAGAATGTTAAAGGTAATTTCTTTACACTTAACTAATTGATTTTCTTTTCTTGAGTTGATTGTCTATTCTTGAATTCGTATAAAGTTGATTGATGGTTGGGATAGAATCGAGAGGTGATTGCTAGATGTGAATTTGAGATGAGTTTAGAGTCTATTCATGCCCGATATCCATATTTACTCATTATTTGAGAACGAATGATTCCAAGGGGAAGATGATGTAGCACCTAGTAAAATTATTGAAATACCCCTAGAATAGAGATGTGTGCATAATGCATTTTTCGATGCTCCATTTGTGAAACCGAGACCAGAATCGCAATCAGCATGAAACATTGAGTGGAAAAATATTCTCGTTTGAATTTTGGAGCAACCAGATTGAAAAATAATTTTTTGATCCAAAATAATTTTCAGTGATTGTGCGCGTCGAAGGCGCGATGCGCCTGGGATGTGGACAGTGCCGTATATTTTTTTAAATTTTTTCGACGGGAATTGAACACTCATTCGAAAAATATTCGGGGAAAAATGTATAGGAACGCGCCTAGTATGCATCACGAACTGGGCTTTTTTCTAGATAAACTTTTTCTTTTTGTTTTGAGGGGTATTCCGGTCAATTTTCAACCCCTTCTAAACTCAAAACAAGATCATATTGGGTCATTTTGATGCGTAAATAGGGTCTTAAACCCCATTCTGAGTCCGTTTTTAAACACTTCAAAGACTAGGACTTGAGAGAGGAGAAGAGGGAAGTGTAGATTGAAGAATTCAAAAAAAATTCTTGGAGTTGATTGTTGATAGCTTCATCACAGGTATGTAAGGCTTAACTAAAAGCAGGAGATTGTTCTCTCATGTGGCCCATAGATGGTCTTAGAAGAAAGTTGAAAGTTCATGAGTTTAGATGCATAATTCTTGATTCATTCTTAAAAACTATATTATTACATTTATTTTCATACATTTGATGATCATCATAAACACTTTTCTTGAATTGGATATTTTTACATGAATTATTGCATAAATCCTACTTAGTATTTCATAAATATTGCATGAATGAAGATAGGGATTGAGTTCAGACCGCTGATTGAGAATGTTGATAGATATTGTGAATGTAAAAGTGAGAATGATGATAGGTTGATAGTATTTGATAGTCCATGAGTCTTCCTAAATGAACTCTAATGATTTCTCGATTCGATTATTCCCTAATGAATGTTCTAAGTCTTGAGCTATTTATTGAGATGTTGATTGATGAGATGATAAGAGTCTTTATGAGACCGATCGAATGATGAGATCCTCTATGAGGCTGATTTGAGATGAGATGATTGAGATTTTTTGATTAATTTGATTGGATGGATTTTTTTATTAGCGTTGATTTATGGGAGGAATATCAAGCACCAAAAGAGTAAGACTTAACCCAAATCGTAGTCATCATACTACGTAGCCAACTGTAGGTGAGGATTTGAACCATCACATTACATTGTGGTTCCCTCTTGATAGAGTCCCTAAAACAATAAAGGACTTGTTTGATTGGTCGGTGTTCCCTAGTGGATTCGATTCGTTCCTTACCCGGCATGTATGGAACAGTTGTGGCAACATTAGCAAAAATATTGTACAATCACTGGCTCATAACTGATTATTATCGAATAAGAGAAACTCTCAAAAAGTTCTCAAATGAAGTACTCTGAATCGAGATGAGATGAGATGTGATGAGTCGAGTTGAGTTCTTTTGAGATGAGTCAGATTTGGTTAATGAGGTTGATTGGTTGATAGGTCATTTGTCTACTCTTCGTTCTTGCTTTAGATAGACATTTGACATGTTGAATGATTTCTATATTGATGTTGATTGTTGGTTCTATATTATTCTACCTATTTCAGTTTCATTCAGCTATTTTACATACTGTACATTCCATGTCCTGATGTCATTCAACGCTGTATCATTTCATGATGTAGATACAAGGGACAGAGATCATCAGCAGATGCATCTTTGAGGATCTAGGACGTTCAGCGAATTGGTGAGCCTCCCCTACTTCGAAAGATTTATTATGTTATTTTTATCTTACTTTAGAGTAAGATATTTATTTGCTTTATTTTGACTGAGGTAGTTATACATCTATCATTTGGCACCACCTGATAGTGATAGGGGTTTCATAGACTAGAGTCGCATATTGATTATTAAGACTGTGAGCTAGTTCTTTCTACTAGCCTTTCATTTATACTATCATCTGAGATTTGATAGATGTGCTCATTTACATTCTTATGTCTTTTGCTGATTAGTAGAATGTATTGATTGAATGATTATGATGAGGCCAAGTGGTTTGCTTGGGGACTAGCAATAGTCTCTGGGTGTCGGCCACGTCTTGAGTACCTTCCCGGGGCATGACACGTAATTCTGACATATTTAAGTAGGTATTAGACATATGATTTCATCGTTTGATTTGAAAATATGATACGAAATAAAAATTTGGACAAGAACTACCATCTCATGATTTCAAATCATGAGATGAAATCCCTGTTGAAAGTTTTATGAAAAATAATTCTTCTTCACAACCACGAACATCAGTATGAACACGAACACTTCATCACAAACACGTACATTTCATCACGAACATCATCGTGAACACTTGTGGGAAATTCATAATAAACACTTGTGGGAAATTCACTTAGCTTGAGGCATGTCAAGACACTGTCCTTAAAGATATTTCACTCGATATGGGTGTATCCCCCAAAATTCAACAAGCTCTTCTAGTATTCAACTAGGAGTCAGAATCTAACAAGGATTAAAGATTATAAACCACCATAAACTATGAATAATAGAAGGAAGAAAGTTTTCTTTTTTTCAAAATCAACTTTCCATAGGATTAGATAAGAATATAATTTATTGTTTTGCTTCACCTCCTCAAGAAGAATATATATGGCAAAGTTATTTTCCAACATACATAAATGAGTATAAATTCATTCTTCAAGTGACAAGGATTAAAGTCATAGTAAAAAAGGCTAATCATTTCTATTAATGTAATACTTCATAATGAAAATAACTGTTTCAAACGTTATAAATTTGATTAAAAATAAAGATTAATTTTGGAGATAATAAAAATGATACGAAGACTCATTTAATAAAAAAAATATATTTAATAATATGAATACTTCTTTTTGAGATACTAGAATCATTTTTCCAACAATCACCTACATATCTCAAAAATAATATTAAAAAATAGAATAAAATAAAAAAAAATTAGATTTTACATATGAGCACAGTGCATAATTTGTTGACTGATTACATTGCAAAAGAAGTATTCAACCATGAAGGAAAAATACAGTTAAACCAATTTCAAGAATTACCAGCAATAACAAGAAGGATTCTAAATATGGATAAGAGCCAAACTCCTATGCGAAGAGTACACACAAAAGTCATATCTTTTTTACACTAAATTATATGGCATATACAAGGCATTTACATCCATAAGGGAACAAAAACAAGCAAAAGAGTGGGTGCACATATACAGTTACAGGTTGCTAAGGCACAGGAGTCGAAAAAGAAGGTTAGAGGTCACCAAAAATGTCTTGAAGATCAATAGTTACAGATTGGAGCAGAGTCTATCAGGGGTCGACACCATTGACTACAAAAAGAGTAGATCTGCTTTGAGAATGAATAAGGCAGAAAACTACCGATGGAATAAGGCTATGCAAGCAACATCTTACATATCTACAGTCAAAGAGAAGGAGAATCATTGCTCGTATAGGGTGGTTCCATTCCAAGGCGGAGCATCACTGAGAACGTACCTGAAGGGAAGATGAAGAAGAAGAACGGCGACAAGAAGACACTGAGCAGCACACATCATGAATCTTCCTTTGGAAGTCATAGTATACAGAGAAATGAAGGGTCTAGAATAGGAAATGAGAAGAACTTTTCTAAATTGTCCAAGTTTGTAAGGTTATATTTGATGTTTTTGGGCCTTCGGGTCGGTATTATACTTGGACCTTATTATTTCAGATAATAAAATGGGCTGATATCCCAAAAATTATTATAAAAAAAGTACAATGCATTAAATCTAATGTCTGTAGACTATGAGCCAGATCTAGATTAAATAAGATTAAACTTATAGAACAATTGGTCAAGTTTAGAACTTCTATGAACCAAGAATGTTTTTGTAAGCCCAGTGTCTTATCCTATTACACTCGCACAATCTTTGTCATTATCGCGATTTTGCACTAAGAGGCCATGTGCATGTGCTGATATTCATGAGTGCTCTACAAATATGTCACAATTTCATAGGAGCGGCCCCACTCCACGCTCATATAGGTCTAGTCAACAAGTGTATTCTGCACCACCTATAAAAGATATAATTTGGATTAAGAGTTTAACTCAACCCTCAATTTGCCTTGCAGATATTTTTTGCTATATTCACACATCATATGAGGGACAAAATTTTATAGTGCTTAATTGATCAAATAATGACTTGTTATTACCCATATGAACCTAATTCATAGGATATCCAATCACATAGGTTGGGTTACTATTATTATTAATCTTCTAAGATTGACTAATGAAGTCTCACTCCTCTCGATGTTTCTTTTAGTCTGTGAAATGATCATATTCACCTCTGACTACACATAATTTATATAATTATTTTAATTTTATAGCAGCTGCTTTATTACATTGTGTTTCAAATACATGTATTTATTTTTTTCATTTAAAAGTTATTTTTCACAAGAATTTCATTATTGCTTGGCAACCACATATGGATTTTTAATCCACTTATTATTATATATTGTACCCCTCTAGTACAATCAAAGATTTCAATTTATTAGGTAATTTACTTATGGTACCTCTCATGTATCATGAATGACTTTTTTTCAAAATATAAATAATATCATTTTCAACAAGGTGTAAAACTTGTCATCATTTTTCCTCTCTTTGAAATTATCATTTCAAAAAAATTTCAACAACACTAATATGATAAATATAATCACTTCATAAAAGAAATAGTATTTTTAACTAACTTAAATTATTATAAAGTTTCATTCAAACATATCACAATAAATTACCATAAATATGTATTAACATTAGCATATAACAAAAATTTTAGATCATATTTTTCTTTTGTAAGGATTATATATAACAACCATATGACACCCCTACACTTGCAAAATACCCCTACACTTTCAAATATTTTAAAATAGAGAAATAATTTTTTCACAATATGTAACATACAAATTTATACTTAAAAATATATTGCAATTAAATCTATCAACAAATACATCAATCACATGTCTAGAGATATCTATAAATGTGACACATAAATATTTGTCACCGCTAATCTTTTGAAACATGTAACATCTAAATCATAATAAAGACCATAATCAAGATTATTCAAGTAATGCAATCTTTAAATTATAATAAAGACCACAATTAAATTCAATAACACTTTTCAAAAATCGTTATTAGAAAGGAATTCAAACTTAATAAATATACAAAAGGCATATTAATAAAATATCAAAGAATAAATTTGTAACACCCCTCATGTACTTCAGAATGACCCATAAGTGTATTTCTCGAATATCTCAAAATCCGTATATGATTTCAAAAATTCGACTTCATATTCTTATTCAGTGGGCGAAATTGTGTCGGTAAAGGATAACCCCCAAATTTTGGAAGACCCGTAGTGAAATATAATTTTCACAATGGGGCACAAAACAGTGCGCATCCGCGCTCTAGGCGCAACGCGGCCTAGGCGCGGATTGGTGTAGTTTTTCTCTTGTTTTTCTTGTTTCGTCCAAGGGCATTTGGGTAATAATTCAATGCCCATCTATACGTAAAACCCTCTTTCTTTGGCCATTTTCAACTCTATAACTCACAAAAATCCTCTCTAAACCTATCCAAAAACATCATCAAATCACCCATTCAAATTCAAGGATTTCAAGAATAAGCTTTGGATTTCAAGAACCCGCTCCAAGCTTCAAGTTCTCCTCAATCAATTTCAAGAAAGTCTCAAGTTTAGGTATGTGAGTTTCATTCATAGGTTCCTTCCTCCCATGAAACTAAACCTTCCCTCTTTATCAAATTTCATGGATTAAATGTAGAATACTTTATGGGTAAACTTTATTCTGCAATATAAGTAAGATTTGGAGTTTGATTCTTTAAGTATTGATTAAGTATGCCTGAATATATGTTAAAGTTATTTCCATAAGTTGATTTATGTTTATTGAGGCTATATATGACATGAATTATGAGACTATGAATGATGGTGAATTTTTAAGATAGATTTCATGACACCCGAATGAGAGTTTTACTACTATGTTGGTGAGTTGATTTAAATGACTTCAAATTAAATTGATTTTGTTCCTTCTTGACCTATACTCCTAAATTTGCATGATTTTAAGTACAAATATGCCTACCCACCATGTTTGAGTAAGTTTGTATGATTATGAATTTTATGTTGATAAATGACTATTGCATGATTTGCAAGACAAGTGCTCCTATAATAAATTATGGGTTACCAAGTATGTATTGGATTCATGATAAGTCTCTATGATATCCAAGTAAATTTATTAAGCTTTTATGCTTGTAACGATCCCCAAAAAGAAGTTCCTGAAAATGTTCCTCCGAAGTGCCCGGACTAGTAATTTTCATATATCTCAAAATTCATGAGTTATTTTGAAAATCTGACTTCATATTCTTGTTCAGGGGTAAAATTTAGGCGGAAGAGGGTTTAACCCCAATTTTAGAGTAACCGTAGTAAAATCTGAATTTCAGAGTGTCGAATTTGAGTGAGTTAGCGCATTACAGGCACAACGCGCCTCAGAGTTATTTATGTCCAATTTTTTTATCTCAGTCCTAGAATTTTATGTCTTGGGCCTAATCCTTCCCACACAAGAAAATACCTATACTTAGCTATTTTTTACCCTAATATCATTCTAAACATTCCCCAATACTCACTAAAAAACTTAACCAAATATTTTACTCCTAAATTCAAGTTTCAAAATCCTCTCTGGATCTAAGGATTTCCTATCAAGCTTCAAGTCTCCATCTCCAATTTTCATAAGTTCATCTCCAAAGCTAAGGAATGTGGGTTTCTTTCACGATTTCCTTTCACCCATGATACCCAAGCTTCCTTTTACTTAAATTTGCATGATTTAAAGATGATTTACTCATGGGTCTTATTTATTATGAAAATCACTTCACATAATGTTGGAGCATATGAAATTGTAGTTGTTTTGTATGTTTTGAGCTATGAAATCAAGTTCTATTGTAAGATTTGATGAAGGGTTTTGATTTATATTCATTGAGGGTCTTACCAAGTATCTGTAGTTGGTTTTACATTGGATTTTCTAGCATGATAATACTCTTGAATTGCATGATTTTACACTAGCACTACACACCCTCTAAGTATTTGATAAAATGTGCGTCTATGATTTCTTGAGGAATTGAAGGTCCAATGCATGTCTTATGAGTTGAATGAGTACATGATGATGATATGATGATGAAATGAATGTGTGTGTGTATTTATATTCTCCTATATAGTGTTGGAATGTGACCATGCCCTACTCGAGGGTTGCATGCCGGGTAACCTTGTCAAGAGGTTCGTACCTTGATAACTTATCATGGGGTTTGTACTCCCATACAATAGGTGGTAGGACGCGACTATCCATCAACCATTTTGGGGGCTTGCGCCCATCAACCTATTGGGGGGTTTGTACTCAGGAACCACGGTTGGTATGGTTTGACGATCCACCAACCTATAGGGAGGTTTGTACACCGGCACCACGGGTGGTAGGGTGTGACGATCTACCAACCTATTAATGGAGTTTGTACCTCAATCACTAAGGGTGGTAGGGTGTAAGGATCCACCAACAGTTTATTTATCTCTTCTTACACATATATTATGTTCTATGTAAGCATGTTTTACTTAAGCATTAATCATACATATCATATTGTTACTATTCTATCTATTGTTTATCTCTATGCATTTTGACTGTGATGTTTATCTCTTATTGCATTGCATTCCACTTACTTAGTATATTCAAGTGTACTAATGCATACTTGATGCCTATGTGATGTCACAATGTAGGAACCAGTGCGCCGCTTGATCATCCTCCTCCTTCACGTGGCCAGTACGATTGTCTCTCAAGCTTGTTGGTGAGTCCTCCATTCCGGGGACTTTGCTTATGATCTCTTGCTATGTACTTAAGCTATCTTTCCTTTATTTATATATTGACTATGAGGGTGAGCCCGATTATTTTTCGTGGCCCCCACTCTTATCTATGTAGTAGAGGTATTGTTGGACGTGATATGTATCTATGCTTTGAGCCTTAACTCTCTTTCTTCTTGACGGTTATAATATGGAAGTTTACCCTTAGTCCCAATTTTGCTTGATTATGGTTATCTCTTATTGTCATATTAATTGCTTCCGCGATCGAGGGTGTGTAATAATATGCTATGAGGCTTATTTGGGGTTCCTTCAGGTTCCGCATTGGCCGGTCATGTCTAAGCCCCAGGCTTGGGTCTTGAAAAAGATGGTATCAAAGCACTATGTTGTTAGATCCTCGAAAACCAACACACCGCATCGATTAGAGTCCTATTTATGGTCTTGAAGCGCGCCACACCTATGAATGGGAGGCTATGAGGCGTTCTAGGAAATGTTTCACTTCTTCATGATCTATGTCGTGCGATAAAATTAGGTCCCCTAGGACTTATTGCTAATCTAACTGTTACATTTCAGGATATATCTCGAGCTGCTGAGGATGGTGATGTGACTAATCAAATATTCACAATGCTCTATGGGGAGTGTCCATAGTGGCGGCAAAGTTGGTACTCAACTCAGTCAACAAGTGGATACTCCCGAGACTTCAAATGGTAAGAGGAGAGATTGTGAGGCCAAGAGGGACCGTGTTAGAGGAAAGTTCCAAAGTCTCGAGGGTAGAGGTGATGTTATATGTCCAATATGTGATAAAGTTCATAGGGGCCCATGTTTCAAAGGCACCAACGCTTGTTTCGATTGTGGCGAAGTGGGAAATAAGAGGAAGGATTGTCCTCATAGGCGCACTAAGAGTAAAAGAGGTGATGGTGGGATGACTAATCCCAAGTGCCAAAGGTGTGAGAAGTTCCATGGTGGCCTATGCTTGAAGAAGACGAATGTTTGTTATGGATTTAGTAAAGTGGGTCACAAGATAGTGGATTGTCCATATGTTCAAAGGAAGTGTAAAGGTAGTCATGTTAATTAAGTGGCTCAAGAAGCTGGTGAGGTGCCCGATGTTGCTACCAGTGTGTTAACATTTTCTTTGGCTTTGATGTGTTTCTTTGATGGACCCGGTGTGCCACTATTTCTTTTATTATTCTTTTGTTGCTAGTGGATTTCATGTGTTTCCCGAACTCCCTTTGGTGTCTATCTCTTTGGTGAGCTATTGTTGTTTGAAAGTTTATGGTTGTTGTTCCATGTTCATATTGCATTAGGTGTTTCCTTGTGACATGTTGGGTTAGTGTGGTGGATTTTGATGCTATTCTTGAGATAGATTAATTGCATTGGTGTTGAGTCTCCATTGTATGCAGGGCCCGTAGAGTTAAGTTCCAATTCTCTATTGAGTCCGTCCTTGAGTGAGGGGCTTGAAATGTGGTTGCAAAGGGGTAAGTCCATTTCTTATCTTAAGATATAATTGATCTCTAAGGGTTGCCCCCTTGTTCTTTTTGCATAGGATCTTGTCTTGTGATTTTGGTTGAACTTAATTTGTTGGATTGGAGGTCTTGAGGTGGTTCGACTACTTGTTTATTGTGTATCCTTTGATTGTAGAACCCGTATGGTTGTAATATGATAGTCAAGAATGGTCGATCTATTTGGTCAACTACAATGGGTTAGTCATTTCTCTAAGCTTGACCTTTGGTTCGAATTTTTGTTCCCAAGGGATGATAAGGATAGGGGACATCCCTAAGTGTCTTCTCGGATTAGGAGTGAGCCTTTTGAGTATGTTGGAGTTGTTTGGTTAGCTTATGCACCAACTATGTTTATGGATTTTATGAATAAGGTCTTTCGTCCCTACCTTGTTACATTTATGGTGGTCTTTGGTGATGAAGTATTGATTTGTTTGGAACTTGTGAACCATTTGGGGGTAGTGTTGCAAATCTTGGGGTAAGAAGAGTTGTATGCCAAGTATGTGAAGTGTGAAATGTGGTTAGAAGAGGTTACCTCCCTTGGCCATGTGGAGTCAGAGGATGGTATTAAGATTGATCCTAAGAAGATGTATGTGATATGAAATTGGCCTAGATCTTTTACTCCTTTGGATATTAGGAGTTTCTTGGGCTTAGCGGGTTACCACCAGAGATTTGTGAATCGGTTCTCTTCTATTGCTTCCCCTAGGACTAAGTTGACCCAAAGAAAGGATAAGTTGTCTCTGCTACTCTCTTGTCCTCACTGGATGGGGTGGAAGGCTTGTTGTATAGTATGATGTCACACGGGTTGGTTTGAGTTGTATGTTGATGTAAGATGGTTAGGTGGAAGTCTATGCTCTTTGATAGTTTGAGATGCATGAGAAGGGTTATCCTACCTACAACTTTGAGTTGGCCATCATGGTATTTGCTTTGAATTTAACGTCATTCATTGTATGGGTACATGTTGATGTATTTACCATCCAGTAGAGTTTCTAATATGTGTTCACCCAAAGGGATCTTATCTTGAGACAAAGGAGATGGTTAGAACTTCTTAAAGATTATGATATGGGTGTGCATTATCATCCCCGTAAGACTAATGTTGTGGCATATGCTTTGAGTAAGGTGTCTATGGTTAGCGTAGCTCATGATGATGGTAGTGATGAAGAGGTTGCCAGGGAGGTGGCTAGGGAGGTGAATCGGTTGGCTAGGTAGGGGGTTAGATTGAAAGAGGTTAACAATGGTGGTATTATTATTGTTGATGGTTCTAAATCTTCACTGGTTGATGAGGTAATAACAAAGCAAGATTTCAATCTCTCCTTGTTAGAATTGAAGGCCTTGATGAAAGAGAGCAAGGTGGAGGTTTTCTCCTAAGGGGAAGATGGTTCCCTTAGGTACCAAGGTAGGTTGTGTGTACCTTGTATTGACGGCTTGGTGGAAAAGATCCTTGATGAAGCCCGTAATTCTTCGTATTCTATTCACCCTAGTTCTACCAAATATATAGAGGATTGAGGACGTGTATTGGTAGGGAGGCATGAAGAAAGGCATTGCCAAATTTGTTTCCGGTTGTCATAGTTGTTAACAAGTTAGAGCAGAACAACAAAGGCCAGGTGGCCTAACCCAATACATGGAGATTCCTTCTTGGAAGTGGGAGGTGATTAATATGGATTTTGTGGTTGGATTTCCCAAGACTAGAAAGGGTTTTGATTACATTTGGGTTATCATTGACAGAACGAAGAAATCGGCTCATTTTCTACCGGTTAAGACTACTTATGGTGTCGAAGAGTATGCCAAATTGTACATTCATGTATTGGTGAGAACACTTGAGGATATGCTTAGCGCTTGTATTTTGGAGTTCATAGGAAGTGTGGATGATCATCTTCTATTGATTGAGTTTTCCTATAACAATAGCTATCATTCTAGCATCGGTAAGGCTCCTTGTAAGGCTCTCTACGGTAGGCATTGTAGATCACCGATCGGGTGGTTGGAAGTGGGATAGATGGCCTTGTTGGGTCCAAATCTGGTTAGGGATGCTATGGAGAAGGTAAGGTTGATTAGGGAAAAGTTGGAAACAGTCCCAAAGTCGTCAAAAGTCTTATGTCGTAGTGAGGTGAAGAGAGCTTGAATTCAAAGTTAGTGATTGGGGGGTCTAATTGAAGGTTTCACTCATGAAAGGTATGGTTTGCCCTGGTAAAGAGGGAATTAAATTTATGGCTTGTGAGTTTTCATAGGGTGTTGAGGAAGTTTACTGAGGTTGCATACGAATAGGAAATGCCTTTAGATATAGATACAGTTCGTTTGGTTCCAATTTTTTATTCTTGATCGGGGGCAAAATTGAGCGGGGAATGACTATAACATGGATTTTAGAGGACTCGTAGTGAAAAATAATTTTCGCTAATTTTTTGCGGGACAATGTCTATCGGTTCCCTAGCCGTGCCTGGCTAGGGGCACGGACTAGTGTAATTTGTGTCCGTGTCTAGTCTGGGTTGCGCCAGGGTTGCGGACCAGTGCAACATTTTCCTTCATTTTTTTGTTTCAGCCCCATGCCTATTTAAACGTGAAATCTCTCATACTTAACCATTTTTCAACTCTATATCACTCAAAAATCCTCTCTAAACCCTCTCCAAGACTTTGTCAGATCTCTCATTCAAATTCAAGGATTTCAAGCTCAATTTTAGAACTTAAGGATCCAATCCAAGCTTCAAGTTTCCTTCAAGCTTATCTCAAGAAAACCCCAGTTTAAGGTATGTGGGTTTCATTCATTGGGTCCTTTCACCCATAGGGTCAAACCTTTTCATTTTGTGAAAATTTCCATGATTTTGAGTAGTATTATCTATGGGTATCTCTTATATTGAATTTTGAGTGATAGTTAGGCTGGGGTTTTACCAAGTATTGTTGATTATACATGAATATCTATTTTAAACTTGCACTATGAATTGATATATGTCTATTAAGATTATGCATTATTTGATTTATGAAAACTATGAGCTATGCTGAACTTTTGATATAAATTTCATGATACCCAAATTGGGGTTATATTACAATACCGGTGGGTTGATTTTGAATTGATTTTACTCCTCTTATTTACTCTTGAATTGTATGATTTTGAACAAGTATCATGAACCCACCATGTGTTTGATAAAATGTCATGGCAAGAATTCTCAAGATTTTGATTATCTGTTGCATGCTTTTACAAGTCTCAGTTGTTGATCAGTTATTGAGTTCTTATGCTAAGGTTTATGCTCTTATGAATTATAAAGCCTACTAGATCGAGTTATGAACTATGTTATATACCTTACCCTCTAGTACAAGGCCAATTTCTACATGAAGTGGTTATGAACTATGTTACATGCCTTACCCTCATGTAAGAATCAATACTATTTACTATCTTAAGTCTACGTGAAGGAGTTATGAACTATATTGTATACCTCACTCTCATGTACGATTTGATGACATGCAATAACTTATACTCACATGAAGGGGTTATGAACTATGTGGTATGCCTCACCCTCATGTGCGATTCAATATTTTGTATTATATTATACTAACATGTAGGGGTTGTGACCTATGTTATTTCTCTACCCTCATGTACTATACATTATCTCATGCTTACATGCAGGGCTTATGACCAATGGTATTTCTTTTTACCCTCATGTACTATCCATTACCTACTAGAAGGGGTTACAACCTATGCTATAGCCCATACCTTCTAGTACAAGGTATTTGGATTATCTATTGATGTCACTGTATTCTGTTAAGCAAGTTATGCAAGTGTGGTTATTCTTAAGCATGTCTCACCCAACACATTGATGTCATATTGAGCTTATATTCATTGATTATGGTTAAGCATCTTGTAATTATGGCTTATGATTCTTGTTGCATTGTACCTCACATACTTAGTATATTTCATCATACTAACGCATACTCTATGCCTACATGATATCACCATGTAAGGACCAGAGCTCCTATTGACCATCCTCCTCCTCATTTATAGTTCAGTACATTTGAAGGAAACCTTTGGTGAATCCTCAACTTCAGGGATGACATCAAGTTTACTTTCATGCCTTTTTCCTTACTAAGACTTGTTGCTATTTGTAGATACTTATCTTTGAGGGTGGGCCCCGGGAAGTGTGTTGGCCCTCGTTCCATTTTATGTAGAGGTGTCGGTGGATATTGTGGATGTTTATGTTCGAGTTTGACTCTTCGCATATTTATGTTTGAATGAAATTCTTCTCTTAGTCCTATTTCCCTTTTTATTTGAATCACTTGTTATTGTTTATCTTACTTCCACGACCAAGAATGTGTAAATGATATGCTAAGAGGCTTTTATAGTGGCCCTTCAGGTTCCCTATTTGTTGTGTCACATCTAGGCCCTAAGCTTGGGTCATGACAAGAACTTACTAGTTTTGCATGTTACATACTAGAAAAGGGTGCTATTACGAGGTTATATTGTGTTATGAATTCATAGGGAACACATACCCCAGTTGCATTCCTTTATTGATTTCATATACTTTCATGCAATTTGCCTGTAGTATATGTTTTATTTACTATTTTATTCAATTATAAAACTCTCTCTTGGAAATAAATTGATTAATAACTCGAACTCACCTTTACTAATCTAACTCTAAACCTTATTCCTTGTAGGATCAATCCTAACTAATGTTAGTTTCTATATTTGATTGCAACTGCTTATGCTTCAACCAGGAAGTGTAATTTGGGTATGACCAGTGTACTACCTCGAGAGAGAGTATGACTAAGATAGATCATGAGGTTGTCACCATCAAGATAGATGAGTAGGCCATGGACGCCACATAAATATGAGGCAAAGGTGGCCCCCAAGATAAGTTTGCAATATTGAAGGAGTCCATTGAAGAGGTCATTATAAAGGATTTACTACATGATACATCGTGGATCTTATATAGTGGATCCATCCCTGTTACAAAGCATATGATAGCATTTTTAGAGTCTAAAGACTCCTATTAAACCACTAGAAACTCTCCCGGCCTAGCCAAAGACCAACCAACCATTTCTCCCACTTTGGAATAAAAGGTTGGACCTAGCCAGGGCACTGATGCCCCTCCCAAGTCTACTTCAGCTCCTCTACCTCTAGAGACATAATTCAAGGAGACTCTTACACTTTTGTCCCCTCTATGTGTTTATATTATTTATTTGATTTTGCTTGCATTGAGGATACTGCCACTCTTTTAGTGGGTGTCTATGTAATTCTATGTTTCTGTTCGACACATTTTGTTTTGGTTTATAATGGTGATGATGTAAAATTAAAACTTTAGTGAATTGTATATATTTTCTACTTGGGTTGTAATACTTAGTATTGTTTATTGTATGTGAATTCCTGTCGTGTGTCAAAGTCCCAAGCATATGTGAAATTGAGATTTTTAAATTTTCATATTCTTGGTCCTTCAACAATTCAAGTATTTATTACCAGTATCTTTGATTTGGATAGTGCCATGGATGAGAAACATGCATTGACATATCGATTAATCCTTTTCAAATGAAAATGTTCCCAAAATGGATTAGAGGCATCTTGTTATCATTAAGTGAGTGTCGGGCTTGGATATGCTATAATATGTCCTTACAAACTAGTTTTGTTAGACCCGTGTTTGAATTCAAAGTCAATTGTGCCAAGTGTAATGAGTTTTACTTGAAATATGTGTGTGTGATTGTCTAAAACTTGCCTGATAGTCAATTGATTACGGTATTAGTTAGAAATAATTTTTGGAAAATGATCAAAATCCACATTTGTTGTTACCCAAATGAGCAAAAAGCCAACTAATGATGCAAAAACAATACTTTTAGTAGTACACATTTGAGCCTAGTAACATGTCACGACCTAAGGCTAGGGACTAGATGTGACACAGTGCAACGGGAACCCAAGGGACCCCAAGAAAGCCTCATAATGCATCATTACACATCCTTGGTTGCTGAAGCAATGAACCAAGTATCAAAGATAAAAGAATGGAGAAACCGGGGCTAGGAAAAAACTTGCACAATATCATCATAAAGTGCATACCTTAGATACATAACATGTCCAACAAACGTCTCTTATACATAGATAAGAGCGGGGTCCAAGACAAAGCAACTGGGTTCACCCTCATGGTCAAATAGAACATAAATAAGAATGTCTCAATATATAATAGGAGAATATTAGACTAAGGTACCCAGAGTAAAGGACTCACCAACTAGCTTGAACAGCACTGACTAGCCACATGGAGGAGGAGGATGATCGACTTGGGTACCGGTTCATACATGGTGATATCATGTAGGCATAGAGTATGCATTAGTACGTTTGAATGTACTAAGTATGCAGGATGCAATGCAACAATAGATAGGCATCATAATCAATATGCATAATATTCAACAATAGGCATAATATAGCGATATGGCATGTATGTTCAATGCTTAAGTAAAAAATGCTTGAGTAACTCATGCTCATATAGGATATCATATGTGAAGAAGAGACCAAGCTAGATTTCCAAAGTACAAATACCTTGGTAGGTTAGTGATGATAGCACCCATCACCCTAGTGTGTGAGGTACAAACCCCTCAAGGTTAGTGATGATAGCAGCCATCACCTTAGTATGTGAGGTACAAACCCCTCATAAAGGTTAGTGATGATAGCACCCATCACCTTAGTGTGTGAGGTACAAACCCTTCATCAAGGTTAGTGATGATAGTACTCATCACCCTAGTAGTTGAGATGTTGACCCCTCAACTAGGTCACCCGGATTGGGCATGGTCTAATGCAACACTTTATAAAGAATATATCATATACATAAGCTCATTTTATCATCATATAGTCATTCATGTCATATCTCATGCTTTGGACCTTCAACTCCTCAAGAAACCACATTCGGACATTTTATCAAATACTTAGAGGGTGTGTAATGCTAGTATAAAATCATGAAATATAGAGATGAAATCATGTAAGAAAATCTATTGTAAAACCATCAAACAACACCTTGCAACACCCTCTAGAAGTATACATCAAAACCACTTATCAAATCTGTAATGACCTGGCCCAACACTGTGAAGTATTATCTGCTCTTGGGCCTAGCCTATCACGGATTTGTCCCTTTGGACTCACCCCAAAAGGTGCCTTATAGTATATAGACCAGTCCATTACTTTATATACCCAATATCTCTCCTGTATTTTTGTCGATGTGGGACATCTCCTTTTAAGATGGGTTGTCACATATGACCTCTCTATAGACTGAGCGTCCTCACTGAGGTTTTCCCCACCGCATGGAATTTGCCTAGACTCAGCACTGACGTTTTTCCCGTCTCATCGGAATTTGCCTAAACTCAGTTGAACTCTAGTCCAACATGGAAAGGCTGACACAGTACTGGCTCTGATACCATCTGTAACAACCTGGCCAAGCACTGTGAAGTATTGTCCGCTCTTGGGCCTAGTCCATCACGGCTTTGTCCCTTTGGGTTCACCCCAAAAGGCGCCTCACAGTATATATACAGTCCATTAGTTTATATACCCAATCTCTCTCCTGTGGTTTTTGCCGATGTGGGACATCTCCTTTCAAGATGGGTTGTTACACAACCTCTTTATGGACTGAGTGTCCTTGCTGAGATTTACCCTACCGCATGGGATTTGCCTATACTCAGCACTGAGGTTTGCCTTACCTCATCGGGATTTGCCTAAACTCAGTTGAACTCTAGCCCCATATCGACAAGGTTGACACTGAAGTGGCTCCAATACCAAGTTTGTCACACCCCGATAGGGTACCTTAGACATGACTGGCACTCGGAGACTATTTCTAGCCCCCAAGCGACCAATTAGTCTCTTTCCCATTGTTCAGTCGATTTATTAGCAGAAAAGAAATGATATAATGAATATAAATGTCATCCTATCAGAGGGCTCATACTATCAACATCAGTCTATCATAAGAAAACAGAATAGATAACGAAAATCTCAAATGTAAAGAATAAAAGAAAGAGGGGGAAAAACCCTCGACATTAACATCAACATCTATGTCTATGAAGCCTCTATACTATAGTCTTAAGCGGTACCATGATAGGCCATGGTTACAAAATATCAAGAAAAAAAAAAGACTATCCAACAATAAAAATAAATATCCTCTGAGTGTTAGGGAGGACTTACCACTGTCTGGAATAGGAAACTCTGAACCTCAACGATTGAGGTATTGAAGTCCTCGATCTATAGTATCTACATAATAAAATGATGCAGCACTAGAGGGGCAATAGTACATGGAATGTACTGTATGTAAAACAGGCTAAGAAAAAGGAAACAGTTTAATGATCACCAATCCATCACTCAGCCTCAACTCATATATAAGAGACAAGACTCTATAACCTCACTAGCTATCAAGCATGAAACACTCACTTCACATCGGAGTTCTATCATCATGAAACCCATCTGGGAGTTTCTATAACGGACAACCACTACCTATGAGTCAGTAGTGATACAACAAAGAGATGTCATTGCCACATCCATCCAGTAACTAGCCAGGGTAAAGGACGAGTCTATCAGTGGATCCAATAGTCTGTAAAGTCACCTTTCGGGATAAAGGAAATCTCCGTTTTCACGGTCCAATCCTCTCCTATGCTGGCCACATAGTTAATGGGTTTGAGTAGGACTCACTCTTACCCTTTTCTATGCTAATACTCCTCACATGACTCAACATGCTCATAAATCCATTAAACCATCAAGAACTCTCATCACCCAACCTCTACGGGCAAGATTATCTATCCAATCTAAGGGAATTATACCCATTCAACTCTGTTAACACTAATTTCAGCTATCTGAGTCATGTGCACACTAAATTCAGGACTCAAACTCAGTTAGACATCATTCTCAGATATTCATATCTCTAGACATCCCCTACGTGCATTATTCAAGTCATTACAGAAAGGAAATTTTAAGGATCAATTCACAATCATACAGTAGGGTAAAAATACAGTAATCTTTAAACATGATGATCATCAGTTCATGATATAGAATTATTGTTTAAAATTTAAAATAAGAATTTAAGCTAGTATACAAGAATTTAAAATAATTATTCAAGAATCTAGAGTAGTCATTCAAGAACTTAAAGTAATTACTCAAGAACCTTCAAGAATTCATACACAAAAGCTCCTAGACATGAATTTTCTATCTTGACTCTATATTGGCACATGAGAGATCTATCCCATACTTTTGGGTAGCCTTTACATACCTGGGAATGAAGATTTCTTCAAAAATGTGAAAGATTCTTGGAACCCTCACTCTTTCTCTCCTCTTTTTCTCTCCGACTTAGCGTAAAAACGTTGCAAAAAATAGGTTTAAAACCCTTTTTGTACTAATATATATTTAAAAACTGACCTAGAGATATAAAATATATTGGGAAGGATGAAATTGCCCTTCCCAAATTTAAAATAAGAAAAACTACATCAAAAATGTACTTTTTTGCGAATTTTTTATTTCCATCGAATTTTTGAAAAACAACAACAATGAGTTTTCTGCGCTTCCTTCTACGACACGGAGAGAATGCAAAACCACACTCATCAGATATTACAATAGACCTAAGATTTATAGCTCAAAAGATAGCAAAACAGTCACAACTTTACATAGCTTTAACATAGAGTAAACCCATTTATAAAATCAACCTTAAATCATGCAAATTGAGTAAAAAGGTGATTAGGGCACTATGGATGGAAGGACCCAATGGTTGAAACCCACATAACTTATCTTTGGAGAAACTCTTGGTGAAGATTGAAAATGGATTCTTGAATCTTAAAGGAAATCCTTGGTTTCAGATGAGGGTTTTGAGACTTGAATATAGGAGTAAAAAATATGGCTAAGTGTTTGAGTGAGTATTAGGTAATGTTTAGGATGATATGAGGATGAAATATAGCTAAGTATAGGTAAAAACACAGTTGGGAACACTTAGGCCCAAGACTTAAAAGTCTTGGACCGACTTAAAAAAATCTGACTCAAAAATACACTATGGCACGTCGCTGGAAGCAGCCCGCTTTACTCATTGAAAATCGCACTTCGGAAATTCATAATTGCTAATCTTTCACTCTTAAATCGGGGTTAGACCCTTTTCCCCTTAATTTTGACCCCCTTAACAATAATATGACGTTGGAATTTCAATATCACACAAATTTTAAGATATATGCAATTTAAAATTTTGGGCATTCCGAGGCACATTTTTGGACACTTTTTGGGGTCGTTTCTATAATTCCCCCTTGGGAACATTCATTCCTGAATGTAAAAGAGACATAAAGAACAAGAGTGATCATAAACAAATTAGCCCTAACAAGGATGTAACAATACATTTTAAACACCATTTTCGAAATCTCAACATAAGTGTAAAATCATCATAAATTTTCCAACTTAAATATGAATGCATATGAATGACACAGGGGCTGAAATATAAGACTTGAAATCACATAGAGTACTTAAAATTAGTACCTTAGACTTGAGTGGAGTGGAAAAGATAAGGATACCACTTTTGCATGTCCACTTCGGCCTCCCATGTAGCACTTTCGACTTGTTGGTTCCTCCAAAGGACCTTAACAGATGTCACCTCCTTGTTCTTCAATCTCTTCACTTCCCTATCCAAAATCTGCACCGAAGTCTCCTCATAAGTCAAGTTATCCTCAACAACACCCAAAACACCAAGAGGCACAATAGCATTAGGATCACCCTCACAATTTCTCAACATAGAGACATGGAACACCGGATGAACCAAATTAATTTTGCTAGGCAACTTCAACTCATAAGATACCTTGCCAATCCTCTTTATCACCACATAAGGAACAACATAACTTGGACTCAACTTCCCCTTTTTATGAAAATGGACCAGACCTTTCATTGGAGAAACTTTCAAATAGACCCGATCACCAACTTTCAATTCAAGGTCTCTTCTTCTCACATCGACATATGATTTTTGACAACTTTAGGTTGTTTTCAACCATTCCCTAATCATCCTAATCTTCTCAAGAGCTTCCATAAGTAGATCCAGCCCCAATAAGCCACCTCTCCAACCTCAAACCAACCAACTGGTGATCTACAACGTCTCCCATAAAGAGCCTCAAAAGGATCCATACCGATGCTAGAGTGGTAGTTATTATTGTAGGCAAACTCAATCAATGAAAGATGATCATCCCAACTACCCTTAAACTCCAAACACAAGCCCTAAGCATATCCTCAAGTGTTTCAATAATTCATTCGGCTTGCCCATCTGTTTGAGGGTGAAAGACAGTACTACGGTGAACTTTTGTACCAAGACCCCTTTGAAAAGACCTCAAAAAGTGTGAAGTGAATTGTGCACCACAATCCGATATGATGGACAAAGTAACCCCAAGTAATCTCATTAACTCCTGAATGTACAACCTTGCATACTCTTCAGCCCCATATGTGGTCTTAACTGGTAGAAAATGAGCCTATTTTGTCATCATGTCAACCACAACCTAAATGGAATAAAAACCTTTTCTAGTCTTAGGCAACCCAACTACAAAATCCATATTATTCACCTCCCACTTCCAAGTAAGAATCTCTGCATCTTAGATTAGGCCACGCGGTCTTTGATGTTCGGCTTTGACTTGTTGACAATTATGGCAACTGGAAATGAATTTGGCAATATCCCTCTTCATGCCTCCCCACCAATATACATCCCTCAAGTCTCTATACATTTTGATGGAACTGGAGTGGACAGAATAAGAAGAATTATGGTCATTTTCTCCCTCAAAGCATCAACACAAGGCACACACAACCTACCTTGGTACCTAAGGGTACCATCTCCCCCTTGGAAGAAAACCTCTACTTTGCCCTCTTTCACCAAGGCCTTCAATTCAACCAAGGAGGAGCCAAGATCTTGTTTTGCTATCACCTCATTGACAAATGAAGACTTAGACCCATTAACAACACCACCACCATCACCACCAACCTCTTCCAACCTAACCGTCAATCTAGCCAATTTGATGCACACCCTAGCCATTTCCTTATCACCACCATCACCATGAGCTAGGCTACCCATAGACACCCTAGTCAAAGCATCCGCCACAACATTTGTCTTACCTGGATGATAATGAACACTTATATCATAGTCTTTAAGAAGTTCTAACTATCGTTTTTTCCTCAAGTTGAGATCTTTTTGAGTGAAGACATATTGGAGGCTCTTGTGATCGGTGAACATATCAACATGTACCCCATACAAGTAGTGATGCCAAATCTTTAATGCAAACACAACGACAACTAACTCTAGATCATGGTAGGGTAGTTCCTTTCATGTACCATGAGTTGTCTAGAAGCATAAGCTATGACCTTACTATTTTGCATCAACACACAACTCAAACCAATCCGAGAAGCATCACAATACACCACAAATCTCTCAATCTCATTTTGTAGTAACAATATAGGAGTGGACACAAGCTTGTCTTTCAATATTTGGAAGCTCCTCTCACACTCATCGGTCTACACAAACATAAACTTCTTGTGAGTCAATTTTATCATAGGGGAAGAAATGGAAGAGAACCCACTCACAAACCTTCTATAATAACCCGCTAGGCCCAAGAAGCTCCTGATATTCGACAGGGTCAATGGTCTAGGCCAATTCCTAATTACATCGCTCTTCTTAGGATCTACCTTAATACCATCTTTCGGCACCACATGACCCAAGAATGCAACCTCCTTCAACCAAAATTCACACTTTTCATACTTGTCATACAATTTCTCCTCCCTCAACCTTTGCAATACGACCCTCAAATGACCCATATGCTCCTCCATACTATGTGAATAAATAAAAATATCATCAATGAATACCACAACAAAGGAATCAAGTTAAGATTTGAAGACCCTATTCATTAGATCCATGAAGATAAACGGTGTATTGGTCAACCCAAAGGACATTACCACAAATTCATAATGCCTATATCTAGTCCGAAAGACCATTTTGGAATATCGCACTCCCTCACCCTCACTTGATGATACCCGAACCAAAGATCAATCTTAGAGAAAAAGCTAGCCCCTTGCTATTGGTCAAACAAATCATCAATTCTTGGAAAAGGATATCAATTCTTTGTGGTGACCCTATTGAGTTGACAGTAGTCAACACATCCTAAGGGACCCATCCTTTTTTTTCACAAATAACACCAAAGCACCCCAAGGTGATTGGCTAGGTCTAATAAATCCCTTCTCCAACAAATCTTTCAATTGTTCCTTTTAACTTCTTCAACTCCGTCAGGGAAATATAGTAAAGGGGAATGGAGATAGGTTGAGTATCGGGAAGGAGGTCTATAAAAAAATCTGTTTCCCATTGGGAGGAACACTAGGAAGGTCATTTGGGAAGACATCAAGAAACTCATTTAAAATCAGAATCGACTTTATGGAAGGGACTTTGGAATCCACATCTCTAACCCTCACAAAATGGTAAAGATACCCTTTAGAGATCAATTTACAAGCTTTAATGCAAGAAATGAATCTACCCTTGACCACTACATCTTAACTTTCCCACTCAAGGACAGGTTCATTTGGAAATTGAAATTTGACCATACGGGTTCTACAATAGATAGAAGCATAGTAGGCATGCAACCAATCCATCCCAAGAAGGACATCAAAATCAACCATGTTTAATTCAACAAGATCACAAGGCAACAACTTATGCAAAGTGAAAATAGGACAACTTCTATAAACTTTCCTAGCAACAACAGAGGCACCAATAGGGGTAGACACTTCATATGACTCATGCAACAACTCGGGGTCAACATGCAACTTTTGAGTAACAAAGGGGGTAACAAAAAAAGAGTGGTACTCGAATCAATCAAAGCATATACATCAAAATCAAAGATTTTCAACATACCGATAACAACATCGGGAACCTTACAAACCCCTTACCTCCCATGTAAAGAATAAAACCGATTGTGTCTTGGGGCACCACCTTGAGGACCACCTCTAAACAATGGAGCCGCATTTGCACCCCATCCCTTACCATGGTTTCTTGGAAAATCCATACTTTTGTGACCAAGCTCCTCACAATCAACGAATGCATTAGAAACCTTCAAGCACGAGCCCCTAGGACACTTCCAATATGTAGGACAAACATCAATGGGAATCACACCACCAACACCTTGAGGCCTAGGGAAGTCATTGGCAAACCCCCTATTAGTAGCATGAGAAGACCCTTATCCTTGATGGAACCAGCCACCCCTTTGGAACTTTCCCTCAAAATGGGCCCTCTTGGCCTCATGACCTCTCCTCTTTCTCAATTTTTCATCCTCCATTTGCTTGGCATAAGTCATTAACCGAGACAAGTCCATGTCAGTAATTAGCAAGATGGACCGACATTCTTCACTCACCAAGTCGGAGACCCATATAACAAACTTATTCATCCTAAATCTAGGGTCAGCCATCAAGTAAGGAGCATACTTTGAAATTTTGTTGAACTTGAGGGAATACTCCATCACACTCATAGCACCTTGCTTCAAGATCATAAACTCTACCAACTTAGCTTCCCTAAGCTTAAGAGGGAAGAACCGATTAAGGAAAGCAAATTTGAACTCCTCCTAAAGTAACATATTACCATTTCCCTTCTCCCCCTTTTATTGATCATACCATATTTGGGCTAGCCCTTTGAGTTGGTATGCCGCCAACTCCGCCTTTTCATTTGGCCCAACACCCATGATATTCAAAATCTTGTAGACCTCATCAATAAACTCTTGTTGATCTTCATCCATCTTTGACCCATAGAACACCGGAGGATTCATCCTCATGAAGTCTCTTACCCTAGCTCCTGGGTAGTAGTATGAGGGGCTTGGGCCCCTTGATTGACTTGGTTGGCCACAACTTGGGCAAGCATTACCTGAGCACACCATTGGTAGGTTGCTCCTCGAGAGTTGGTTCCCTTCTTCCTCTAGTGTTTAGCATGATCTAATATAACAAAGAACACTTGTTGGGGGCGGGGAGGGGAACTTACAACATCTCTATAGCATGATTTAGAACATAAAAAAGGGAAACATTTCCTAAACCATCTCATAGCCTCCTATTCATAGTCATGACGCGCTGCACAACCATTAATAGGGACTCTAATCGATGTGGTATGTTGGACTCTGGGATTTATCAACCTAGTGCTCTGATACCAAGTTTGTGACAATTCAAACCTAGGGCCTAGACGTGACACGGCGAATGGGGAACCCGAAGGAACCCCAAACAAGCCTCTTAACTTATCGTTACACATCATTGGTCGCGGAAGTATATAAAAGGCATAAAGAGTAGGAATAGGGGCAAAGGGGCTAAAGAAAAACTTGCATACCATCATAATCAAGAGGCAAAGAGTCAAAAAGCATATCATAGATATATAACATATCCAATAAATACCTCTAATACTTAGATAAAAGTGGGGGCCAAGACAAAGCAACCGAGCTCACCATCATAGTCAAAATAAAAAATAAAGAAGAGTGTCTCAATACATAATAAGAGAAACATAGACTAAGGTACCCGAAGTGGAGTACTCACAAAGTAGCTTGAGTAGTACACCAAACTAGCCACGTGGAGGATGAGGATGATCAACTTGGGCATCGGTTCCTACATGGTGATATCAAGTAGGCAAGAGTATGCGTTAGTACATGTGAATGTACTAAGTATGTACGATGCAATGCAATAAGAGATAGGCATCATAATCCAAATGCATAATAATAGGCAATAGGGATAATATAACAATATGGCATGTATGATCAATGCATAAGTAAAACATCCTTAAGTAACTCATGCTATTATAGGATATCATAAGTGAAGAAGAAACCAAGCTAGCTTTCCAAAGTACAAACCCCTTGGTAGCTTGGTGATGATGCCATCCTATCACTTAGATGGTGAGGTACAAACCCATCACTAGGTTGATGAGTACAAACCCCCATCTAGGTTGATGATAATGCCACCCCATCACCTGGTGGTGAAGTACAAACTCCTCATTAGGTTGATGAGTACGAACCCCTATCTAGGTTATCCGGGCTCTTGGTCCCCCTGGATTGGGCATGATCTAATGCAACACTTTATATAAAATTCATCATATACATAAGCTCATTTCATCATCATAACATCATTCATATCATATCTCATGCTTTGAACCTTCAATACCTCAAGAAACCATAGACGGACATTTTATCGAACACTTGGCAGGTGTGTAACGGGGATACAAAACCATGCAATTTAGAGAAAATCATACAAGGAAATCCACTGTAAAATCATCAATCAACACATTGCAACACCCTCAAGTAATATACATCAAAATCCCTCATAAATCTTACAATAGATCTAAGATTTATGGCTTAAAACATAGCAAAATAGTCACAACTTTACATAGCTTTAACATAGTTCATAGACATGTTCATACTAGTAAATCCATTTGCAAAATCAACCTTAAATCATGAAAATTGAGTAACAAGGAGATTAGAGCACCATGGGTGGAAGGAATCAATGGTTGAAACCTACATACCTTAGCTTTGGAGAAACGCTTGGTGAAGATTGAAAATGGAGGCTTGAAGCTTGAAGGAAATCCTTAGTTCCATATGAGGGTTTTGAGACTTTAATATAGGAGTGAAAAATATGGCTAAGTATTTGAGTGAGTACTGGTGAACGTTTAGAATGATATGAGGGTGAAATATGGCTAAGTATAGGTAAAAATGCATTTGGGAACACTTAAGCCCAAGACTTAAAAGACTTGGACCGACTTAAAAGAAACAGACTCAAAAATACACTATGTACGTCACGGAAGCGGCACGCGTCGCTCACTGGAAATCTGACTTTGAAAATTCATAATTGCTAATCTTTCACTCTTAAATCAGGGTTTGACCCTTTTTCCCCTAATTTTGGCCCCTGAACAAGAATATGAAATCGAATTTTTGGTATCACGTACGGATTTGAGATGTATGGAATTTGAAATTCTGGAAATTTCGAGGCACATTTTTGGGTACTTTTTTGGGTCATTTCATAGATGGTGGTTTATCCTTGGAAGATAGGATTCACCACAACAAATATCTCAAATCTGATCTAGCCGTCGAACGGTGGATGAAAGTAATTTTCGATCCCTACATGGTGCGATCATGTAGGCAAAAGTATGTGTTAGTACGTTTGAATGTACTAAGTATGAGGGGTGCAATGCATGAGATTTAGCAAACATGCATACAATATTAGATGGTAAGGGCAAATAATATAGAAAGAGATATACATAGCAAGGCATATATTCTAACAAGATGTTATGGAATTCATGATGCATGAGATGCAAAATGTTAATATATAATGGGGATATGACCTCAACGTACATATAAGACCAGGCGAGCTATTACTTGGAATCCTGATGTTATCCCCACACTGGAAAAGAGGTGGTCTACTTGTAAAACATAAACCATGCTTCTCCTTATGGGCCTCCCATTTCGGAGAAGTAACCTTTCTTATGGGCCACCCACGTCACATAGGATTTTCATATCATTTCTAGTTGGTCATGCCTCAACTAACGGGATGACCCTCAGATCTTTCTAGCGAGTCATGCCTCAACTAAAGGGATATGCATCATATATCAATATCAATGCTGGTACATAGTTGAACGAAAGGGGTATGAACCCATGGGATAGTCTACACTGACATTCAATCCATCGGTGCTAAGTCATCATCCCACAAGAATATTTATAAGATACATATACATGCTTTTAAAGAGGAGTAAGACTTATCAAATCATTTAAATGCATTCTTAGGCTTAAAAGCCAAGCACCATTCATAATAATTCATACTTAGGCTCAAATGCCAAATCATAGCTCATAGTCATAATATTCATGCATAGGAATAACTCATTCATACATACATAATGGTGCAAGCACCTATAAAGCTCAAAGAGCCACAATCATAGACATATATGTGATCACATTCTTGTTATAACCATAATCTTATCAAAATCATATATATGAACATAATTGGGCTTAACCCACTTCATAATTTTCATAAAATCCAATGTACATAAATACATATGCCATGAATAGTGTGGGATTAGCATAGGTAATTGAGACTCAATCTAAAATCAATAATAAAATATGAAATTGAAGTAAATCCATAATTAAGTAAATCCACATTTACACCATAATATAAGTCACTCATGCTTAGATCAAACATTAAAGATACCATGCACAATCAAATATTCATAATAATAATGTAATACAATAATTTTGAGCTTAAATCAACTTAAAATCATCAAATAATTATAGCCCACACTTTAATTGAATTTACTAAACAATACAAATAAAAACCCAAATTTAAAGTAGCAAAAAATTCCATGAAATGAGAAAAAGGTTTTTGGGTCTTCTTGGTTGAAAGGGCCAAGAATCAAAACCCACATACCTTAGCTAATAGGGATGATTAAATAAGAAATAGGAAGAAATTTAATGAAGAAGAAGACTCTTCCTTATGCTCCAAGCTAATCTCTAATGGCTTACTTGAGGATAGTTCTTTACATGAGAAAATTTGAATAATTCTAAGTGTAAGAATGAATTTGAATGAGAGAATTAGACTTTAGGTCATTTGGAGGTCTTATTATAGCATAGAAAGTCATAAAAGACCCTTAGAATAACTAAAAATTACGTAAGGGTCATTAATAACACGGAATTTAAAAATCTGCATATATCCCTGCACAAACGAGTTCTACTAAAATGGCCATAATTTCTTGCTCCGAACTTGGAATAAGGTGAAACTAGATGCATTGGAAAGATAATTCAATGATCTTTAATATGATGGGTGACAGGACACCCGGTTCATTATGTGCTAAGAGACATGACCATTTAAAGTTGACGCTTTTATCGGTACTTGTGAAAAACTTAGCCAACGAAATTCATTTGAACTTCGCTTGACATGGGAGACCTATAATGGCCTTAAACAACATAAATAAGTTTGAATTGAGGGCTTGAAAGTGAATTTATCATGGGCTTGAAGTTTACATGAATGTCCTTCGACTAGAGCTTGAAAAAGAGGCTTCAGAAAGCATTTTGAGCGAACGAGTAAGAAGCTAAGTATTAGAATAAGAATAGATTGTAATGAATGAGTATGAGCTAATTTGGGGGTCCCATATGGGGGTTACATGGCCCATGGAGGTGTTCATAAGGTGTCACCTTGGTCAAAAACTTTTTCGTAACGAAATCCCAAGCACCATTAAAGCTATACAAAGTCCGAGTCCTTACATTATCTCCTTCTTGGGAACATTTGAATGTGCTAGAATAAGGCTTGACTTAGAATATGAAACATCCAAACACAAGATAACAATACATATTTCATCACTTGAAGCTCATTATGCCATCAAAACTTATATCAAACACCTTTAAATCATCTAAAATATTTTAAAATCATTTTTGTACACATATATGCGTGTAATGTCATGAAACACATGAGTGAAAGAACTAGGACCACATGGAATGGGAAGAACCTAATACCTTAGGCTTGAGTAACTTTGGAAAGGATAGAGGCATCATCGCATCATACTTGATTCCACCTCCCACATAGCACTTTCAACATGTTGGCTTCTCCAAAGCACCTTAATCGAAACCACATCCTTGTTGCGAAACTACTTCACTCGCCAAGCCGAGATCTGAACCAAAATTTTCTCACAAGACTAGTTCTCTACAACCTCAATACCTTCCAAGGCACAATCGTACTAGGATCAATAATCAATTTCCTCAACAAAAACTCATGGAAAATAGGGTAAATAGAACTCAAATTCAGAGGTAAATCCAATCTATAGGCCACATTCCCAATCTGCTCAACAATCACATAGGGACCTACATACCAGGGACTTAATTTTCCCCTTTTACCAAAACAATTTACACGCTTCATAGGACACATCTTCACATACACCATATCACCAACAAGAAACTTAAGATCCCACTTTCTAACATCCTAATAAGATTTTTGATAACTTTGAGCCAAATTCAACCTCCCTCTAATAAATTTCACTATTTTCATAGCCTCCAACACTAAATTTGGGCCTATATAAGTCATTTCATCTAACTCAAACCACCCCACGGGAGATCTACATCTTCTACCATATAAAACCTCAAATGGTGCTATACCAATACTAGCATGAAAGCTATTATTGTAAGCAACTCAATAAGTCATAGATGATTGCCCTAATTTCCTTTAAATTCTAACACACAAGTCCCTAATATATCCTCCAAGGTTTAATTTTCCTTTCGGCTTGTCTGTCGATTTGAGGATGAAAAATGGTACTTAACTTAACCTTACTGTCAAGCCCCTTTTTGAATTGATTTCCAAAAGTGAGAAGTAAGTTGGATACCATAATCCGATATAATAAAAGTAGGCACACCATCCAGTCCAATCAACTCCTAAATACAAAACCTGGCATTGTCTTTCTTCGTAACATGCCACTAATACAATTACCTCAAGTCCTGATGCATTTTGGTAGATCCCAGGTGAACAGAATAATGAGGGTTATGGGCTTTACTCATGATCATCTCCCTAAGACCATCAACGTCCGAAACAAACAATCGATATCGGTATGAATTACAAAGCTCTATCTCATTTTCAGCAACCAAACTCTTCAACATAACCAATGGTGGGTCAAGGTCATGCCTTCCCTTAACATCCACAACCACAAAGTTTTGTCCCCATTCCGAGCATGGATACCACCGTAATTGGAGTTGGCCAACCTAACACCCAATCTAGCCAAATGGTGAACATCCTTTGCCAACTCCTTCTTCCCTTCATCAATATAAGCCACACTTCCCATAGATAGCCCACTAAGAGCATCGACAACAATATCTGCCTTGTCGGGATGATATCGTACACTCATGTCATAGCCCTTAAGGAGTTCTAACCACCTACTTTGTCTTAAGTTAAGATCCCTTCGAGTGAATACATATTGCAAACTCTTGTGGTTGGTGAACACTTTAATATGCATCCTATACAAATATTGTCTCCAAATCTTCAAGGCAAACACCACTGCCGCTAATTCAAGTTCATAAGTTAGGTAATTATGCTCATACACCTCAAATTGTCTCGATGCATAAGCTATCACCTTACTATGTTGCATAAGTAAACAACCCAACCCAATCTGAAAAGCAAAACAATACACCTCAAACCTATCCTAGTGGTAAAGTCAAAACTGGAGCCAATGTAAGCTGATCTTTCAATATCTGAAAACTCTTCTCACAGTCATTCAACCATACGAACTTGGCCTTCTTTTGAGTCAACTTGGTCAATAGAGATGCAATAGATAAGAAACCTTACACAAATTTTCCATCATAATTAGCTAACCCAGAAAACTCCCAAATAACCAAAGGACCAAGTTTTTCAAACAATCCATATCCTTCACCAACTCCTGTTTGACCTCATTTATAAGATTAGCTTCAACATTTTCCTTGCCTGGATTGCATTATGAGCCCATAGTAACTCTCCCTATTCGGTAGGGAGGAATAGAGAAAAGAGATCTTAAGACACCTTCCATGGCATGATAATAATCATGAAAAGTGAAACATTTTCTCAAATGCCTTGCAGCCCCTTTCCCATAGATGTGGCGCGCTTCACACCCATGAATAAGACCCTACTTGATGCGACATGCTGGACTCTGAGGACCATTTATAAACTTAGTGCTCTGATACCATCTCTGTCACGACCCGGACCTAAGCTCTAGGAGTAACATGGTGAATGGGAACTCGAGATTCCCCAAACAAGCCTCAAAGTATTCAAACTCACATCATCAGTTCGAAAGCTTATTCAAAAAGTAAACACATAGTTCTAAAAGACAGGAAAGTAGGAGCTATGCTATGGGATATCATAGGGAAAGGGGTTACCATGGATTCATATAACATGTAGCACATAAAGACTAAGGGGCGGGTAAGTACGACTCACTCTATGGAGGCAACCGGGACTTAGGATCTCCCACATTTCCACATCAACATATATGCATATCATAATCCTCATAACAAATCCATGATAGAAATATCCAAAAGATATCCATAACCGTAAGCTCCAAATATAACACATACCACATAGATCAGATAAGAGTCAATAAGATGTCCAATAATGCCTTCTAGACAAAAGATGGGATGGGGCCCAAGACATGTCTCGAGATCACCCTCAAAGTAAAAGTTAAACAGGAACGTCACGTCCCAAGCCTAGGACCTAGACATGACGTGGCGAATGGGGAACCCAAAGGAACCCCAATCAAGCCTCTTAACTCGTCATTACACAGCCTTGATTGAAGAAGCATATAAAAGGCATAAAGTAAGCAAAAGGAACAAGGGGCTAAGGGATAGCTTGTCAAAACATCAACATCAAGGACAAGGAGTCATAGCTCATATCATAAATACACAACTCGTCCAACGAACACCTCTAAATACATAGATAGAGTGGGGGCAAAGACAAAGCCACCGAGCTCACCCTCATAGTCAATAGAATATAAGATAGTGTCTCAATACATAGAAAATAGCAACATAGACTAAGATCCCTGAAATGGAGGACTCACCAACGAACTTGGAATAGCACCGACCAGCCACGTAGACTAGGTGCGGATCAATGTAACTATTACCTTCATGTTAGGTTTGCATCGCAGACCAGACATGGACTAGTTCAACTTTTTCCTTAATTATTTGTTCCAGCCAAAGGGCCTTAGGTTCATAGCACCATGCCCACTTAGGCATGAAAATACCTATACTTAGCCATTTTTCAACTTTATATCATTCAAGACCCTCTCAAGAACCTCTCCAAGACTTCACTAGATATTTCATCTAAATTCAAGTGTCTCAAGCTTAATTTCAGATCTCAAGAACTCTATCCAAGCTCTAAGTCTTCTTCAAGGCTACATCAAGGAATCCCTAAATTTAGGTATGTTGGTTTCATCCATTGGGTCCTTTCACCCATGGAGTCCATCTTCCTTTTTATGAAAATTGCATGTTTTCAAATTGTATCTTCTATGAGTATCTCTTATTATGGATTTTGATTATAATTTTTTGGGGTTTTATGAAATATTGATCTATTAGGCATGACTATCTATTTCAAGCTTATACCATGATTTGATTATTTCTATTGAAACTATGCATGTTTTGAGCCATGAAACTATTATCTATTGTGAGATTTTATGATGGATTTCAAAGTAACCTACATGAGGGTTTTACAATATGTTGGTGGGTTGATTTAGAATCATTTTATTCACTCTATTTCACTCTTGAATTGCACAATTTTTAACTAACATTATGAACCCTCATGTGTTTGATAAAATAACATTTCAAGGTTTCTTAAAGTTATTGGGCTTTCAAAGATGTATTGTATTTAAGAAAATGTCTATGATGTTGTAAATGCCATATTAAGCCTTTTTTGAAAGATTTTACCTCTTGTGGACCTTTGATGTTAATGCAAGGGCAATGTTTGATGATGATCTATTGTTATATTTTAAAGTTAGGCTCACCATTAGAGGTCATGTCGTGTTTTCATATTTCTATCTCTATAGGATCATATTCATTTCCTCAAACTATGTGCCAACATAGGAGTATACTTTACCTTTGCTTTACTAGTGGATCCATTTAGTGCACTCTCTATTGAAGTTCTTCCCGAAATAGGTCGTGTTCACGTAAAGCGAGCTATCTCATCAAATCCTTTTTCAAAATGGGTCATGTTCCTATAAGGACGGTTACTTCATAAAAAATGGGTCATGTTCCCGTAAGGTGAAATATAGTTTACCTTGGCAAGTAGATCACCTCTTTACCGATAAGGGGTAATCATCGGGATTCCAAGTTGTAGCTTGCTTGATATTATTCTTTGTTGATTGAGGTCTCTTCCCATATATGTATCATATTCTATGTAAGTTGAATGATTTATAAACAAGTTTTACTTCAAACACTGATCATGCATTCCATATTGAGATTATGTTTATCTATTGCCTGTCACTATGCATTTTGACTATATTGGCTTATGTCTTGTTGCATTGCATCCTACATACTTAGTATATTCAAACATACTAAGCATACTTTTGCCTACATGATATCACAATGTAGGTACCAGAACTCCTCTTGATCATCCTCATGAGGCTAGTGAGATTCTTCAAAGACAAGCTTGGTGAGTCCTCAAGTTCGAGGACACTATCTACTTCTTGCTATTTTAAGACTTCTTATGTTGAACATTTGACAATATAAGGGTGATCTCGGAAAGTGCTTGGCCCCTGCTCCATTCTAAGTTAGAGATGTATGTTGGATATTATGATGTTATTATGTTATGAGCTTGACTCTCATGCTTTGTTTATATTCAAGACTTCCCTTAGTCCCACATCCTATTTTATATATCTTTTGTTGTTGTTTACTTTGCTTCCGTGACCAAGAATGAGTGATCGATATGCTAAGAGGCTTCTTTGGGTCCCTTCGGCTTCCCATTCGTCGTATCACGTCTAGGACCTAGGCTTGGGTCATGACATCCACTTCATAATTTTCATAAAATTCAACGTACATGAATGAATATGCCATGAATAGTTTGGGAATAACATGGGTAATTGAGATTCAATCTGAAATCAATAATATAATGTGAAATTAAAGTAACTCCATAATTAAATCCACCTTTAAACCATAATATAAATAACTTATGCTTAAATCAAACCTTAAAGGTACTATGCATAATCAAATATTCATAATAATAATGTAATCCAAAAATTTTGGGCTTAAATCAACTTAAAATCATCAAATAAATATAGCCCACACTTTAATTAAATTTATTAAACAATACAATTGAAAACTCAAATTTAAAGTAGCTAAAGATTCCATGAAATTGAGAAAAAGGAATTTTGGTCTTCTTGGTTGAAAGGGGCCAAGAATCAATACCCACATACCTTAGCTAATAGAGAAGATTAAAGAAGAAATAGGAAGACGTTTGATGAAGAAAAAGACCCTTATGAGAAATAGGAAGAAGTTTGATGAAGAAAAAGACCCTTATGCTCCAAGCTAATCTCCAATGGCTTACTTGAGGGGAGTTCTTTAGATGAGAGAATTTGCATTAATTCTAAGTGTAGGAATGAATTTGAATAAGAGAATTAGAGTTTAGTCATTTGGAGATCTTATTATAGCATAGAAAGTCATAAAAGAGCTTTAGAAGAATTGAAAATTATCAAAGGGCCATTAATGACACAGAATTTGAAAATCTGCATTTACCCCTGCACAAACGAGTTCTATGAAAATGGGCATAACTTCTTGCTCTGAACTCGAAATAAAGTGAAACTGGATACATTGAAAGGATAATTCAAAGAGATTTATTTTGATAGGTCATGGGACACCCAGTTAAGTATGTTCTAATAGATAAGACCCTTTAAAGTTGACCCTTCTATCGGTACTTGCGCAAAACTTAGCTAATGGAATTTCTTTGAACTTGGCTTCACATGGGAGACCCATGATGGCCTTAAACATCATAAAAAGATTTGAATTGAGGACTTGAAAGTGAATTTACCATGGGGTTGAAGTTTACATGGAGATCTTTCACTCAGAAAGCGTTTTGAGCGAACGAATAAGAAGCTAATTGTTAGAATGAGAACGGATTATAATGAATAAATATGAGCTAATTTTGGGATCCCATATATAGGGTTACATGGCCCGTGGAGGTATTCATAAGGTGTCACCTTGGTCAAAAACTTTTTCATAACCAAATTTCAAGCACCACTAAAGCTATACTAAGTTCGGGTGCTTATAGTTCCGCAAACCAAATCAATTCCATTGAATGTTATAGAACCTGGCAAGTTAAAGATCAAATTCAATGATTCAAGTCAGTGATGCTGGTAAACATTTGATGCATCATCAAGTGATGCCTATGGGCTAATAGAACATCATTGATAATTGCGGAATTGACTTGAAGTAAATCAAGTATTAAGGTGTTCAACTCGATGATAAAGTTGTCAGTTGATGCATCACCAAATGTATTCAATAATCTCGACTAACTTCATCGAGTTGCATTTAGGGTAATATTTGAGTACTTTGATAGGTGGTATCAAAGAAAAGTGGAAGAGAATTTTTAGGACTCTTTGATAGACACTTTTCATATTTGAGTTTTTTACTTTTCTGTATAATAGAACCCTGCAGTTTGTACTACGTTTTCGGGTTTGATTAAAGAGGGGAATTGAAAATTTTCAATTCTACTTCTTCTACCTTCATTATCAAACAATGGATGATCTATTTAGTATAAACTCTTTATATTTTGTAATGAATAACTAAAACTCCGAGTGCTTGGGGGGGAAGGGTTGCAATTTTGTTAAATATCAACTCATGTAATGGATCTTTGATTATTTGAATATTTGGTTGTTGCTTTATTATGATTTATGTTTTCCTTCAATTATTACTGACAAATTAAGATTGCAAACTTGGGTCTATTGTTAAATCTTTGGTTATTGCATTAAGTTAAGTAATCAGAATTGAAGGATTGCATAATAGTCATAGGTTACTTGTAATTTGGTTGGACCCTTAATTGGGTTCAATCGACTAAGGTATTAGCTCATTCCACTATAAGAAAATAGGTCTTTAATGAGGGAAAATTTCATCGCTAAAAGTATAAATTCGGTCGTTATTAGTCAATAATGACCGATAAAAATTCGATCATCACCGGTCATTAAAAGCTCTGTCATTAAAAGTTTAGCGACCGAATTGAATTCGGTCGTTAAAAAGGCTTTAATGAGGATAAAAATTTGGTCGTTATACCTCTTTTCAGCAACCAAAATTTTTTCTTTGCTAATTGATATTCTAGTAATTGAAAAAATATGCAAGCCAGGTGCACTTCCGAGGAAAGGCCCGACCACAAGGATCTATTGTACATAGTCTTATGTCACATTTCTGCCAGATGAAGTTACCAAGGTTTGAACCCGTGACTTTCTGGTCACATAACAATAAATTTACCAATTACTCCAGCGGCTCCCTTCAGTTTTAGCTATTAAAACCTTAATTATGACCATAAATTAGGTCAGCAAAAGTGGATACACACACACAAATAATATGAAAATATACAAATTGATTATATTCATGTTAAATTTCATAGTAACTACAAAGAATGATATTGCGTAACGTTAAAAAAATATAGATATACAAATTATGTAATATTATATTTTTAACTCTTAGTAAAAGAAAAACTAGAAAATCTTTTCTTAAATATGAATTGCATTCATTTTGTGCTTCAAAAGATTTTCGTTGCTTATATTTCTTTACACTTTTTCTGAGTATGAGTTCTTCAAACTGCTTGATCTGTCAAAAGACAAGTATAAAAACTTCATGCAAGGTTATTAATAACACTCCTAATAAGTATTATCTTCTTCTTTTTTTTTTTCGCAAAATCAAAGATTAACTACAATGAAATATAAACTTTGCTTCTAATCTCACAATCAAATAAAAAGAAAGTTGAGCTTTCTAGTTCTAGACATAAAGTTATTTATTTTGTATTTTGCACCTTAAGTTATTGACTTTTTGCACATGGATTCATGAATAAAACCACCAACTTCTTTTAGTTTCACTTTTTCTACTAATAGTATTCACCTAATATAAATAATTCAATATTATTAAAATATTATGAGATACAAATCAATTATATCATCTTAAATTTTAAGTAATTAAAAAAATCATGATCTTTTAATTAATTTAATAGTTGATTATATGTAATGTAAAGCTTTTTTAAATTGTCAGTTTGTAAAATTTCACTTTATACTTTTCTAACTCAAACTAATGATTTTTTTTTTGTATACACCTGTTAGTTTCACCAACCAATAATGACAAAAAAGTCGACACAATATATATTTTTCATTAAACAAAACATTATTACTGAATACTGATTCTTAAGTCTATTGATGGAGATAATTTGCAAGTGGAGAAACATCTATCCTCTTGAGAAAATTACTTACTGCCAAATTTATATAACTTTTCTACCTTACATGAATCTCATAAACTCATAATTATTATTTAATATTATTACTTCTATTTTTAATTTTTTGTTTCATTATAATTTTTTGTTTTGACCTACTTCATATTGCATCTTTAAAAAGGTCAAGTAAATATGAATAAATTGTCTCTCAAAATAAAAACATATATAAAAACTTTATCAATAAAATATTTAAGTTAAAAAAATTATCTCGAAAAGATTGTAACTAAATGCTTTTATAATATTTTAAAATTTTATATGATTGACTATAATAAGAATGATGGATAGAGTTATTAGAAGATAATACATTAATATTTCTTTTTCTTTTTATTAAAGCTTTATGATTATGAAAAAACCAAAATTATAAAATATGGGGAATTCTTATCAGAATGATGAAATGATCAATAAAACGCCACTTGTTATACTTATAACATGATTTGGTCTAATATCTTTGTACTCATATTAATTAAAATACATTTTACACTAACTAATATGTTTTAACGACGGGATGTTATATTTTTAATGATCAAATCTATCCCCTCATTAATATTAGATTAAAATTTGTCTTTAGCAACTGAAAAAAATTGGTCACTATAAGTGTATTTATAACGATCAAAGAAAAATTTGGTTACTTTAAGTATATTTATAACGATCGAAAAAAATTTGATTTCTGTAAGTATATTTATAACGACCGAAAAACTTTGGTCACTATAAGTGTATTTATAATGACCGGATTCACTTCCCTTCATTAAGAAATAGTCGTTAAAAGTCTTTTTTCTTGTAATGTTCCGCTACTCATTTGCATGAGTTCCCTTAGGATTCTTGTGTGAATTGCGTGTGAGAACTTCATCGATTCACATTGAGATGCTGCAATTGACATAATAATGATTGTGGTTATCAACTTTCTACCCTGCCCATATGTAACTAACAACAATTTTAATACTCAAGACCCATTTGTATGAATTGTGGTTACCTATGCACAACCCGAGCATGTTTGCTTCTATTAATTTTAGTGTGTAAGTGAAATTCGTGTTTATAATTAACTCTATGTTAATTTTCAATTATAGATTATTACTTTATTTTTTCCATCTAAACTAATCAGATCATTTCATACTTCGCACTTAGAATCATCATACATTCGCCATGGGATCAACCCCAAATCAATTGATGGATTTTCACTTTGATACGTGATCATTGCACTCCCCAATGGTTTGCAGTGAAATTGAGTAACATTAGAATGACCTCCATGGTGGACAAGAAAAGAGAAACGAGACTGAGATAATTTGATCATGTAAAGAGAAGAAGTGGACAAGAGGTTGGTTATAGAGCATACGAGGAGAGACAGAGATAGAATGAAGAAGTATTGAGGAGTGCTGATATGACATAATAACTTTCAACTCCAAATTATCAATTATATGATCTTAGATTGGAGTGTGTGGAGGACACGTATTAGGATAGAAGGTTTAGAGGTAGTGTAGTGTTGTTGTGCTTAGTGTGGTTGATGTTTGCCATTATATTGTAGTGGTTGTATTAGTATAGTTTTTGTTTTTTTGATATCCATCATATTTCATTATTGTTTCCATTACTCTGTTTTAGTATGTTGTGTATTATGTTTCAATTATTGTACTATTTCACTTTCTTCTAGTAGACTTTTCTATAGTTGAGCCAAGTTTTTTGAAAATAACTTATGTGCCTTCATGAGGTAGTGGTAAGGTGTGCGTAGATTTTACCCTCCCAAGATCCCACCTATACGATTCCATCAGGTATGTTGTTGTTGTTATTGTTTGTTGACCTTTGAAATGTTTATGATTTTATACTTTCTTCATTTTATTTTAGTTGTTCACTTATCACTTTACACACCCTCTTAAAAAGGATAAATAAAAAGGACAATTTTGCTAATTTATCCCTTAAACTTCTTATAAAACTTTAAAAATTTGTTTACACTTCCAAGAAGAATAAATTGTAAGATAAAATGTAATTTGTTTTATTTTAATTTTACAAATTGACAAATAATTTAAAATAATTATTTTTAGGACAAATAATATGAGATGAAGTGGAACGTATATTTCATTACATTTATGTAGTCATAAAAGCTTCTCCGTAAGAATCAAATAGGAAGTTGAATTCTTTTCAAATTTAGAAAATTCTCATTCTTTTCTGAATAAATAAAAAAACTATCACAGTGGAAATATACGGAAAAATGATAATTTATGTGAGATTGTTTGACTTGTAATAAAATTTATGAAAGAAAAAAAAACTCTTGAAATTTGTGGCTTAAAACACTTCTGGACCATTTATATGGATATAAATCATTTCAATAAAAGTAAATGTTCAATTTTAAAGTTAAATTGTTTCTAATTATAAAAATGATATTCTTTTTAGACCCAAAAAAAAATATTCCTCTATTTAAAAAAGAATGACTTAGTTTGACTTAATACTAAATTTAAGAAAATAAAAATTATTTTTTAATTTTAAAATATGCCAAATATACCAAAATATTTTTTAATCTTGTGACGTCAAACATATTATGTGGAAAGTTGAAATTAAATATTATCAAAATAAGAAAGAGATTACTTTTTATTTTTAGACACATTATAATAAAAATGTTATTTTTTTAAAATGGAGAAAATGTGTCATATAAATTGAAATAAATAAAATAGGTAACATGACAGAAAATCTGTTCAAATAGTTAACATCGTTTTGAAATTTTAAAGAAACAAAAAGAGATATTGTGGGATTAGAGAGATCCCATGGTAGGTTGGAACAGTTATTTATCCCAAATTAAGAAAAATAATTTAGGAAGGATCACTTTCTGCCATCCTCCCTTGACTCAATTCAAATGTTTACCAAAGTGTGGACTTTGACCATTACTTTTCCACCCTCATGGCTGGCTACTTATTTTCTCTCCCCTACTTTTCCAAATCTAATTTTCTTCTCCCTTGAAAAATTCAAGTTCATATATTATTCCTTTACTACTTTTCTTCCATATTAGTCTTCTTAGAGACTTGTATTGCCTCATATATTCGTATGTTTACATATCTCACTCTTTTGTTTGGTGGGGTCCTTTTTATCATTTTCCTTTTATGATACTGGTGCAATCTTCCCAACCCTTGTATACTTTTCAAATGGTTCCTTCAGTCTCTCCCACAATTTAAAAACTACCACCAAACATGAATAATAGCCAAAAAGTGTTAGCTGTCAAGATTCAAATGCAATTTTTATAGCTCTTTGAGTTCATTCTTGAAACTCATAAATATGTTTCAATTTCCATACAGAGCAGAGCACCTTCACATGCAAAAGCTTAAGAATAACCATATATGACAACTAAACTCTCATGTAGTAATAATATAAAGCTTTTTTTTTCTTTGGAGCTGATCCATGGACTCCATCTTCTTCCTTGAAGAAGGAGACCGCGCCGTCTTTCTATTAAAGATGATGGAGTCATTTGGTTGCACTTACATATGCCTCTGGCAATACTTCCAGCCTTCTAAGTAAGATCATTAATTACTTCTTCATATATCCCCTCTCACCATTATCCAGCTACTTGTAACGGTATAAAATTTAAAAGACACACATATATATACATACATGGCCAAAGCATTTTTCTAACCTGCCACATTTGCATAATTGCCTTCCTTCATTTTGATTTGTAGCATTTTCATGTCCTTGGGTGGAATCTACAACGGAGAAAATGACGTTGCCCAGAGGCTATTCGAAGAATATAAGCATTCATGGCTTATCATGGATAACGGGTAGGTAATTTGATAACAAACATTGATCATACTAATTATTAAGAGAATAATTGTTGTAAGTGTGTATGTTTATTCACCTGCAGCCGCATTCCAGGACTCGCCTTCAAGAACAATCTTCCTTATATAGAGCTGCAGTTCGCAAATCTTCAATCACATGCATCAAATGCAGTACAGCTTCAATTTTATCATGTACAACATTCTTATAAATAATAGAGTATATATAGATTTGTTTTTCTCACTACTTTAATTATTCAAAAAAATAACCTTTAAATATATTGATTCATATTGCAGGAAGCTGGGATTAAGGTTTGTGCATGATTAATTTATTTCATCATAGCATGATCCATACATTATTCTTTTCTCCTGATTTTTTCTTTCAACTTCAGACAACTATATGTATGGGGTGCAGCATAGGAGAAATTGAGTTTGGAATGACCTCTAGGCCTCCAGTAAGACCATTATTTTCCGATGAAATTTCAATAATCTATTCCTTCAATATATATCTAAGTTTTTTTATATACATAATAAAGGTAAACTTGGAAATGGGGATGAAAAATTTGTTTCCCGAATATTTCTCAACAAGATCAGGGCTTCCTCATCACCAGACAGTGCTTCCAATTGTTCAAAATAGGCCATCACCATCTTCATCATTCTCTCTCGATAGCCCGGGAGAATACTCATCGCTTCTTTTCAATGTTGCAAGCACATCTTACGTACCAGAACCACGTGCCTTCTCCGAGCAGACCATAAGACCAGTTTCTGTCACCGACATGACATACCATCAAATCCAAGGCATTCAATTCCCGAGAGTGGAAACCGAAGATGCTGCATTGACAAGAGCGTACCTAGCTGTCATGACATCACCTTCTACTTCCTCGTCCTCTCAGCAATCGCGAGAAAATATTAATGTACCAAAAGATCATTATCAAAAGGCCACTGCTTTCAGAAGGTTTAGATCAGGTAATGTGCAAATAGGTGCAACCAGAACAACAACTCGTCGAGAAAACATGTTGAGAAGATCCATTACATTCTTCAGGAATTTAAATATGATGAGAAGACAAGATCAACAAATCCAGCGTGCCCCAACTAGCACTCAGGTTCATCATATGATTTCAGAAAGAAGAAGACGTGAAAAACTCAATGATAGCTTTCAACTACTTAGATCTCTACTTCCACCTGGTACCAAGGTATGATTACTCAAAAATAAATCTTCATTGATCAACACACTTCCTCACATGTATGCGCATGGATGTTCTTTTTTTATTTAGTATGTTTCGACCATCTAATCTAATCTAAAAAGATTTAGGATTTTGACCCCATCCATTTTGATTTGTTTGTCATACTTCCATTTTAATTTGTTTTAAAAAGAAGTTTCTTTCCTTTTTTGGCACCTCTATCTTTAATTGACATTTTTAAGATTAAGAAATATCTTTATCTTCAAAATTCTTCCTTACTTTCTTCATCAAACAAACCAATTGAGTGCGTGTCATAAGTACTCATCATGCATGTTAGAATGAGATGATTCAGTTAGTTTGTTGATGTGCAGAAGGACAAAGCATCAGTTCTTGCCTGTACGACAGAATACTTAGCTTCTTTGAAAGGTCAAGTGGAAGAAGTTAGCAAAAAGAATGAAAGGCTGGAAGCAGAATTAGTTAAAGCTGAAATGAGATCGGATGGTATTATTAGGTCATGCAGTGATGGAAATGAAAGGGTGGTTGTTGAAATAACAAATGTAGGTGAATCAAGTTTATCAGAATCAAGAGTAGTGGAGTTGCAAGTTTCAGTAAGAGGAGAATGCAGCGTCTTGGATTTGGCCATTCGATTGCTACAATTCTTGAAAACTCACAGCCATCTAACCTTAGACTCAGTAGCAGCAAACACCAGCTCCATGCTCACTCGCATAAGTTTGAGAATTAGAATTCAGGTACGCATAGTTCCAAGTTGACTCTTTTATTCACATCATACACATTTTTTTACATTGCAAGGCTATAGAATTTAAATCTTCAATTAGTTTTTAAATGATACATGGAAATCGGCATTTTTAAAACGCAGGACCTATGCAGCGTAGCATAAGCCTGTCATATGGATCTTTAAATTTTTAACTTATAATCTAGTAAATATATCAATACTTTAAAACAATTAAATAATAACATGATTAAAGAAACTCAAAAAAAACTTCTTACTTGATTTTACGAGTACGTATAAATAATGTAAGGGTACAATTAACCCGGTTATGAAATACAAACGAACTCTAACGTCTTAATTTTCAAAATAATAAATGAATCACAATTATAAAATGTATTACTACCAATACTATGTTATTTACCTCCCTAAGAAAAAATAATCAATAAACTTTAATAAAAACAACATTCCATCATGAATAAAATAAAATTACTTTCAAATAACGAAATAATAAAATTTGATAATTTCGAGATATATGACAAAAACACAAAAGTCAGTGATATATAACTGAAAATGCAAAATTCACTATGTATTTTTTTTTTAGAAAAATGTCAAGTCATATTTACCTTCATGATGTTCTCAAAGTAGTAAATATGCTATATTAGGACTTGTTATTTAAGTTATTCTCAATTTCTTATTTCCACGGATGAAAAAAATTATTAAACATAATTCATTTATTAAAGCATTATAGGTCAATAATGTCTACTTTCTCTGTTCACTTTTACTTGTTATTGTTTCGTTTTACGAGGTCAATTTGACTAAACTTTAAATCAACATTAAAGTAGCTAAATTTAATATTTGAAATTTAAAATTTAGATACGAAAAATGCAATAAGTTGCAATCTTTCTTATATTAATATGATGAAAAAATACGTCTTAAAATATTAGTCAAATTATATATATTTGACCTTGATAAATGAAATAATAACGAGAAAAAAATGAACACTAGGAGTATTAGACGAATTCCAAGCATTAGGCATGTACAGAGTGTACAGTCGAATGTTTAGAATAGAAGCCTTACAGAGCTAAGTCTCATACGTGTTCCTCGAAGCATTTTGACAGTGCCTCACTATAGGATGAGTCTTAAAATTACCTTTTAAAACACTGATGGAAATATATATGTTTAAGTTCTGAAGTTGCCTTCATATCTTTTTGCTTGAATTATTGGAGGAATTACAGAGAAGAAATCCCAAAGAGAAGTATTTTTTTGGTTAGTTCGGAGTCACTTTTTAGTTAGGCAACATGATTTCATCGAACAAGTTACTAAAGATAGAGTTCATAAAGAAAAAAGTCATGTTTATAATGTTATTCAAATAATGGAGTGTTCTCTCAGTAGTTGACAACCCAAAGTAGAATTGAGATATTCAAGATTCTATTCAAAAAGTGACATTTTGTCTGTGTAAATATAACGAGTGTTATATAAAAAGTTTAAACGACACAATTATCACAAATTCCTTATAAGAAAGGCATAACTCTTAGATTAGATTACTTGTGAACATGCACACTTCCATTCCATTGTTGATTCTATCATAATAGATAATTGAGTCATTCTTTTATTTTTATTTTTTTGTCGCTCTTTTGGAATTATATTTTTTAAGTTATATAGTTATCTTTTTGGCCCGATAACAATTGAGAGAAAATCACTTAAGCTTTTTGCTTTTTCGCCTTTTCTCCTTTTTAGAACGCACCAACGAAGATCCTAAATTGCTACTAGCTTCTGAATCTAACAGTGTCATATTTTCACATAAACTTACTCTCATTTTCTCCTTTTCCTATCTGATTTACTCCTCGCACAAGAAAACATTAGAATATTGTAATTAATTTTCTTAAGATATTAAAATAAAGTTTAAGTTCCATATGAATGGCATAAAAAGTATTTTACACTATCATGTGGTTAGAAATTAGAGATGTCACATGTAACTCTATCCGCTGATATGAATTAATGACATATATACATAGCGTATTAAATTTACTATAGTGTCTGCTAGTGTAATATAGCTTAAATACATTAAATCAAACAGTACAATCACTTGTAACGGACAAAATATGTAGCTTCCTTTCCATATTTTAGCAACCTTATAATTTTTTATTTTTGTTTGTAGAATAAGCTTAAAATTAATGGATATAATATCAGTAACTATCAATTAAACTTTTTTAAGGGGTGCTGCTTGTCTTAAGCTTCTGCGAACTGCTCCGCCCTCCAAAATAGAAAAATAGTAGGGAAATGTCACCTTTCATTGGAGGAATAATTTCTTTCCAACTTTTTGGTTCTCTTTCCTGCCTACAAGCTTGTCCGACCTATTTAAACTATATACAATAATAAAATAAATCATCTTATCTGGAAATTTATATTCTATTACAAATTAATTGTTTTGTCAATTTAAATTTATTTGTCTAATTTTGACTTGTCACAAAAGTTTTAAAAAGTAAAAGTAAAATGAATTTTGTGATCTTAAATGTACTAAATGAAGAAGTAAATCAAATAAATTGAAATAAATAGAGTATCATTTCTCTCAAATTATTAATAATTTATTTAATTATATAAATATTTTTTTTTAATATTATGAGTTTATTAAACTTAAAATTCTTGTTGATTTGTTTTTCCTACTTATGGTGTTACCAACATTGGTTTTTTTTTTAATCGTCTTGGTCCAGGGTAGTGAATGGGATGAGTCTGCTTTCGAGGAAGCAGTGAAAAGAGTTGTTGATGACTTGACATAGAGGAACTTGTCATACTTGGTAGGGCCATAAAATTTTGACTGGCGGCGCCTCGTATTACAACTATTTCCTCCGATTTTTCTCATCCAATCATCATTACTTTAAACTATAGTCATAGATATCATCAATTAATACCCTAAACTTGCAATCATGTGATTGTACAATTTTGTTGCTAGTTTTGCCTTGTTCTAGTGTGCTATATTCATATTTTTATTCCATTTAGTACTGTTTAATATATAATCATTTTGATTTAAAACCTTTTTGTAAAAGTATGTATCATTGTAGTTTAAGTTTTCGACCAATTTATAAAGGAATTATTTTGTTGCGTTTTGTGAATTATTTATTACTGAGTTTGGTTGGATGTCAATTTAGTACAATGATTCTTCAAATTAAGGGTGAAAAAAATCAAAATGAAAAGTGAAAAGCACGCCAAATCACAAATCAAGAAAAAAAAAACGAATAGTGGTTTGGCTTGACTTGCTTTAATATTAGAAAAAAAAATCTGACTGTACGTAAGTTAGGTTGGTTTTAAGTTTAGAAAGTCAGTCCAAGAACAAATCAGCCTGATATTATATATTTAACCTTTAAAATATATTTTATATATAAAAGTTTTTACTTTGACATAATTTATAAATATTACTTGTAATTTTTTGATTTTTATCTTTTAACAAATTATTTCAAGTTTTTCTTAGAATTCTTCATGGTCCGATAAAATTATATTCCATAGATATTATTGTTGGGATCTACACCAGATCTATTGAGAAATTAAAGGAAGACGAAGAAGAAAAACTTGTTTGAAGAAGATGAAGTAGAGAGAAGTGAGAGCTTCTCCCTCTAAAATGGGAATGCAAATCTTTTATGTGGTAATACCCAATTACTTGGGCAACCTCCACGGGTGTAATATATATATATATATATATGTGTGTGTGTGTGTGTGTGTGTGTGTGTGTGTGTGTGTGTGTGTGTGTGTATTAAATGAATACAAAATATTTTTACATGGAGAATGAACAGTACAACCTTCATTGTGGGTCGGAGCTCTGCCTTGAAACTCGCGAGGTTGACAAATATTTAACAGGACATTAAATATTACATCAGACTCCACAACCTAACAATTTTCCCACTTGGAGATTGATCCAGTCAACAACAACAAATATAAATCTGCATCATTAATATTTTCATTATACCATAACAATCATCTTCTGTCCAGCTACAAAAGACCAACCAAGGTTCTACACAACCTTAGTTTCCCAGCATCAAGACATTTAGTCAACATGTCTGCTGGATTCTTTGCACCCTCTATCTTTTCCAAATACATATCACCATCTTTAACTAACTTGCGAGTAAAATGGTATCATCTTCTAATATGTTTTGTTTTTACATGATAGACTGAGTTTTTCACCAACTGTATGGTACTTTGACTGTTTGTGTAGAGATTTTTCACTGCTGCCCTTTGCCCAACTCTTCCAAATAATCAGCCAGCCATATAATTTCTTTTCTAGCTATAGCTATTGCTACATACTCTGCCTCAGTAGATGAAAGAGCAACACACTTTTGAAGCTTTGACATCCAACTCAGCATAGTACCACCTATAGTGTAGATATACCCAGATGTGCTCTTGCTCGAGTCCACATCACCACTCAAATCAGCATCGACAAATCCCTGCAAGATAATCTTGTTGCTGCCAAAACAAAGTGCAGTATTAGATGTACCTTTTAAGTATCTTAGAAGCCATTTCACAACTTCCCAATGCTCTTTCCCCTGGTTTGACATATATCTGCTGATAACTCCTATTGCATGCACTATATCAGGTTTTGTGCAGACCATAATATACATCAAACTCTCAACTGCAGAGGCATATGGAACTAGTGTCATGTGTTTACGCTCTTCATTGTATTCAGTGACTGCTCTTTTGACAATTTTAGATGACTTGTCAAAGGAGTAGTCCTTGATTTAGCATTATTCATCCTGAATCTGGATAGCACCTTCTGAATGTACTGCTCTTGGGAAAGATTTAAAATGCCAGCAGATCTGTCCCAAATAATTCTCATTCCAAGAATCTGCTTTGCAACACCTAAATCTTTCATTTCAAACTCAGAAGACAAACTTGCCTTCAGATAGTTTATCTCTTTCATGCTAGAACTTGCAATCAGCATATCAACATACAAGAGTAAAAGGATATAAGAATCATGATTTTTCTTGAAGTAGCAGCACTGATCCTTTTCACTTTGGTGAAAACCACTCTTGATCATGAAGGAGTCAAATTTAATATACCAGTGTCTATGTGCCTGCTTCAACCCATACAAGCTCCTATTAAGCTTACACATAAAGTGTTCCTTGCCTGGAACTACAAATCCTTCTGGTTACTGCATATATATTTCCTTGTCCAAGTCACCATGTAAAAACGTTGTTTTTACACCCATTTGCTCAAGATGCACATTTTCAGCAAAACAATACTTAAAGCAATCTGGATAGTAGTTAGTTTCACAACAGGAGAAAATATTTCAGCATAGTCAATACCTTTCCTTTGCGAATATCCTTTTACCACTAACCGAGATTTGAATCTTCTTTTGCCATCTTGTTCGTGCTCGATTCTGTACAACCATCTGTTTAATAAGGCTCTTCTTTTAGCAGGTAATTCGGTTAGCTCCCAAGTATTATTCTTTTCAAATGAGCTCATTTCATCATCCATGGTTTGCTCCCACTTGCTTGAGTCTTCCATCTATTTAGCCTCACTGAAAGACTTGGGTTCCCCCTCATCAGTCATCAACAGATATTTTAATGAGGGTGAATACCTGTCTAGTGCTCTGATGGTTTTGGATGATCTCCTCAACATCGGTTCTGGTGTTACTTGTTCCACCTCTGACTCTTCACCAACAGTTTTTGGAGTTTCTTGAGTTACACCCTCTTCACTAGGTGTAATTTCCATCTCAACTCCCACTTGCTTTGTAATCTCTGAGTCTTTCTTGTTATTGTCTTTGTATAGAATATTTTCATCAAATGTCACGTCACAATGTCTTAAGATTTTTCTATTTTTGTCATCCTAAAACTTGTAACCAAACACGTCAGAACTATAATCTATGAAATAACACTTCACAACCTTAGCATCAAGCTTGTCTTTTTTCTCAAGATCAACGTGAACATAAGCAACACATCTAAAGGTCCTCAAGTGTGGCAACTTGATTTCCTTTCCTATCTATACCTCTTCAGGAAATTTAAATCCCAATGGAACTGATGGACCTCGATTGATCAAGTATGAAGCTATGTTCACTGCGTCTGCCCAAAATGTCTTAGGCAACCGACAATGAATTTTTATACTTCATGCATCAGCGACACCATTCTGTCTTACCTTGGCTGGGACTGTTCTCATCTGTCTAATTCCCTCAACTACAGAGAATGTCTTGAATTTTGACGAGTCATACTCTCCGCTATTATCTGACTTCAAACATTTGATTTTCATCTCCATTTGATTCTCAACTTCAGCCTTTCATCTCTTAAAAATGGAAAACACATCAGACTTGTGTTTCATGAAGTAGACCCAAACTTTCCTGCTGAAATCATCAATGAAGGTTACATAAAATCTGGAACCACTACGTGATAAAACTGGAGATGGTCCCCATACATCAGCATGGACCATTTCCAATCGTTCTTTCTTAGTCTCTCTTGCAACCTTCGTGAAACTGACACATTTCTTCTTTCCCATAACATAGCTTTCACAAAAATCTGAATCAACAGATTTAAGACCTTCCAAAACTTCCTTTTTACATGTGTCGAAGTCTATTATGCCACATACTTGAACTGTAAACATTGTCCGTAACAACTAAGTTTATACATCCTTTAGTGGTATACAATGTTCTAATTTTTGTGCCACGTGCTACAACCATAGCACCTTTCACAATCTTCCATGAACCATTTCCAAACACTAATGTATAACCTGAGTTGTCCAACTGACCAATAGAAGGCTAATTCTTCTTGAGACGAGGAACATATTTGACATCTTCCAGCATCCATCTATTGCCCGATGGAGTATGTATACAGACATTCCCCTTCCTTCAACTGGTAAAGCCTTATTATTACAAGATGTACATTTTCGAAATGTCCAGACTTGAAATTTCGAAACAATTCCTTGTTTGGTGATGTATGGAAGGAATCGCCATAATGTAAAATCCAAGATTCAACCGGGCTATCAACACTAAGAACTAGTGCATCTTCAATGTCTTCTACTAAATTTACGGAGTCATTATCATTTCCAGATATGTTATCCTGCTTCTTTTTGGGTTTCTTATCTGTCCTAATATGTCCCCTTTCTCCATAGTTCCAACATAACACATTAGATTTATGTGGAGATTTTTCACGATTCTTTGACTTAGATCTACCATTTGATTCTGACCCCTCAATTTACTCCTCCCCCTGTTGTCAACACTAAGAGCATTACCCGAAGATTCTCTGATCTCTCTTGTGAAATAGTCTTCAATTTCTCTCTTGTGAATACTTTCGGTGAGAATAACATCTCGGATTTCATCAAACTTCAATTTTTCAAACCCATGGAAACTACTAATTGCAGTAACAACCGTATCCTAAGATTCGAATAGAGATGACATCAAAATCAAAGCCTTAATTACGTCTTCGAAACTAATGTTAACAAAACTCGGTTGACTTACAATCATATTGAATTCATTAATATGGTCAGCCACAGATCCGCCTTCAGACATTTGTAAATTGAATAATCTACGCATCAAGTATACCTTATTCATCGCAGAAGGCTTCTCGTACATATTTGACAGTGCTTTTATCAGATCAGTTGTCGTCTTCTCCTTCACGATGTTGAAGGCCATGCTTTTTGACAAACTCAATCAGATCAAACCTAAAGCTTGTCAATTCTTGAGTTTCCATTTTTTTTCCGCCATCCCCTCCGAGTTCACCCCAGTCAAGGGTTCATGAAGATCCTTCTGATACAAGAAGTCTTCGATTTGCATTTTTCAGAACCCAAAATCGGAGCCATCAAACTTGTCAATACCGACCTTCGAATTATCCATCAATACAGATCGTGGTGAATCTAACCTCGCTCTGATGCTAGTTGTTAGGATCTACACCAAATCTATTGAGAAATTGAAGGAAAAAGAAGAAGAAAAACTTGTTTGAAGAAGATGAAGTAGAGAGAAGTGAGAGCTTCTCTCTCTAAAATGGGAATGCAAATCTTTTGCATGGTAAAACCTAATTACTTGGGCAACCTCCACGGGTGTAATATATATATATATATATATATATTTTTGTGTGTGTATTAAATAAATACAGAATATTTTGACATAGAGAGTGAACTATACAACCTTCATTGTGGGTCGGGGCTCCGCCTCGAAATCTGCGAGGTTGACAAATATTTAACAGGACATTAAATATTACATCAGGATCCACAACCTAACAATTATGACTCGAATAATGCTCAAATCAATACTAATGCTAACAAAAGAAAATCAATTCAACACTAATAAGAATGACATAATGTTGAAGATTTGTTCAGTTTTACATTTGATAATTATAATACATAACTTAATTATAGTTATTTTTAAAATGACTAGTAATGTAATTCATGTATACTTATTAGATTTATTTTAGCATGATTTAGTTCTTTAAGATTATGACTTATTCATTTACAATATCTGTTTTATGAGATTTCATTATTATTTTTTGTTGAATATTTTAGTAACTCCACTTATTTGAATTTTGTATTATCTTCTAATAAAACACCTTAGATAGTTGTATTTTGATAGAACTAAAGGAAAATTTGAATCACAAGTTAATTATATGTTTGTATGAATATACTATATGGAGAAAACTTGAAAAATTAACAATTCAAAAGACAAATCCAAAGAATATCTAGGTTGAAAAATTGAAATGGTATAGAAAAATTTTGACATTACAAAAATGGTAAATGCTGGATTAATATTGAATTATGTGGTCCCAATACCATAGGTGAGTCTTCTTTTGTTACAATTGAGTTGGGCGGCATTATTTCTAAAATTGAATACTAGCAGAATTTAGTAGTATGTTATGTGTTGGGGCTCACCCTCCACATACAGTAATGATAGTGTATATTCAGAGACTATTGGGTTACATGGAATACATAAACTTGTGATGTTGAAAAATGAGTTAATCCTTGTCCGGTTTGACATAGTAATGGATAACAAGGAGGTGATTCAAAGAGGAATTCACCATTTAAATAATAAGCCTTTTATTGTAAAAGCTCGGACCACTTATATGTAATTTTTTGGAGGTGAATTATACATTATTCTTATTTGGATAAAATTATCACGACTAGAGTTTAAGTACTAGAGCCGGAAAGAATTAAGCAAGATGGGGAGTTTAGTTGAAAAGCCACTAGTGGTGAATCATAGTAAAGAGAAGAACCTGGACTAAATTATGTTAGACTACTGATTAAAATGGAGACTAGTCGAAATCTTTTTAGATATTATAATTTTCAATAGTGAGAAATTATCATATGAATGAAAGTCGACACTATGTAAATATTGTGAAAAGTATGTCCATTCAATAGACATAAAGGAAGAAGAATGGTGCCAATAAAAAAGAAGTTCTTCCAAGTGAGAAACGAGTTGTGGAAAACGCTGACAAACAACACAAGGAGATATAAGCAATCAAGAAATCATGCAAGCTAATGCTAATTCTTTAAGGTCAGAAAGAGTACATTAGCAGGGGGAATAAATCAGAATAAGGTCAATTTACAAAGAAGGAATCCACATCCATGTAGTTCTTCTAATAAACGAACATCATGTCAAGAAGATTACATTACCCCACTAAAGTTTGAGAGTAGTACAGAGGTGTAACAATAAAATCAGGAGATCAATATCTCAAATACATTTCAGGAGCTCTCAGAGTCTAGGATCTGTTGGAGAAGTTGGAAGTAGGTCATCCCACCTTTTAGGAATAGGTACATCTTAAGTTGGAATGTTAGAGGGCCAAATGTCCCTAATAAGCATAAGGAAATCAAGCTCCTTTGCAATGAAGAAAATGGTGGTTTAATTGGGTTATTAGAAATAAAATTTGAGTAAAATAAAATAGAAAAATTAGCTAATAAATTTTTAGGGGGATAGAAATATCTAATTAATTTGAAACACCACTATAATGGTAGAATATGAATTACTTAGAATCCAGATTTTCACCAGATAGTTCCAATTAGCATGAATGTTCAGACAACTACACATGAAGTACTTTATATGCCTTTACAAGTGCCCTTTCTAATAATAGTTGTATATGCATTTAATATTAAGAACGAAAGGAAGAGTCTACAAAAATATTTGGTGGATGTAAATGGGACAAACAAGCAAGCTTGGTTTCTCAAGAAAATATTTGTCACGACCCAAAGTGGATCACGACTAAAGAAAGATAATTAAAGAAGAAACAAATTCATAAGACATAAGAAATCTCCCAAAACCTGGAGTCAAAAGTACAACGACATCTAAAACAATAGAAAAAGTAAATAAAATTGTCTCGAGGGAAAATAAAATATTGTCTCATAAATATCTGGTACATATTCTGAAAGAAAGAAAATAAAAGAGGATCCAAGTATCCATGACGACTCGGAGTCTGAGCCTCACCACTGTGATCTAGATGATAACAATAACACTAGGGTGGAAAGATCAACTACCTTCTCCTGTACCCTGTGCATGATCTGCAGATACAAAACAAAATAGGGGGAGAGTACATTGAAATGTATCCAGCAGGTTCAATCGACAGGGTAAGAGAAATCAAATCCAATATATAATAATGAACAACCTTATTCCTGCATCCAAAAAGGTTAGCGTAAGACAATAATATAGTAGAAATAGTAAGCTAAAACATCCTCAAGGGTCCATGATGCCATGAAACCACCATATGATTTATAATGCACAACTCATCAAGCCAAATACCAAGGGTGTTACAACCTTTCCACTTGCCTGTGGTCAAGTAATATCAGAATGCCACAATCTTTCCACTTTCCCATGATCAAGTGATAATATAAAGCTAAGTCCTTGTCACCTGCTCGTGGTCAAGATATGATGAGTATAAGTCTCACCCTTGCCTCATGCATAGGTCAACAAGGTGGTCCCAAAATGAATCATAATGCCCTTGCCTCCTACTCGGGTCAAGGGATATCACAAGGCACACACAATAGACATAAATCAACAATGGTACTCAATGATGCAAGTAAACATGTAAATAGCAACACGATAGAGATACTAAGGCATGAAACTCATACAGATCATATGCACCCAAGAATATTATCAAGTGTCATAGCTAATGCTCAAATCATCATCATATTTTAGATCATCATAATTATATCAATAATTGAGAAAACCGACCATATCAAACCTAACTCATCCCAAGTAAGAAAGAATATCAATATTATGGACCCACACTATCCCAAATATGCAAGAACGACCATGATACCGGACCTGACTCTTCCTAAATAAATATAATAATGATACCGATCCTATCTCGACCGATCAATACAAGTATATCATTAACACCAGGCCTTACTCGTCCCAACTGATCTTATCAGACTCATTTAGTCAATTTTTATCTCAAATCCTCATCAATTCGTCACAAATCAACTCAGTTCATTAATATGATTATGATTATACAACAATTTGGCCCAACCGAAATTACTTTCCATCATCATTTCAATCACAATAACTCAATTGCATAATTATCCATCTAAATCTCATAATTATCACATGACAAGATTAATAACTTAAATCCAGTCACAAAAAGGTTAGCTGAACCTACCTCGATGCCGAAACCGCACTCAAACAAGCTTTCAATCAACTCAATTCCTCAAATCGAGCCTCCAATTGGATCAACCAATATCAACAATAGTTACTACTCATCAAAATAAGTGTTTTGATGGTCATATTGACATAGTTTATGCTTAGGGGAAGAATAGTCAAAATTAGCATTAAAATTCGAAAGTCTTAAATTTGAAAATTGATTTCAGAATCATATTCTACTTGAAAAATAGGGTTCGTAGGTGAATATACTAATAAAATCAAGCTTAAATTGAATAAGAAATCAATGGTTTCTAGGAGCTTGAAAATTTGGTTTTAGAAAGTTTTGCACCAAGGTGACGCTACATAGAAGCCTTCACAGTCCGTGTGAGGCTATATGGACTGTATGGAGCCTCCTTGGAGTGGCCCTCGGCCTTATGTGGAGAGCATTGGCCTTAACATGGAGTTTTAGACTAAGTCACGCCACACATGGACCATGTGATACTTCACGGACCGTGTGGTGGCCTTAGTCTTGAAATTTCACAGTTTTGGGAGCAAGTAAGCTGGTACGAACCTGTATACAGTCCAAACAAGGCGGTACGATCCATATGGCATCCCGAATGGCTTCCAGAGTGAAAGTTTTATAAGTAGTTGATCACCATCTAGGAACTTCATTGTGAAGTATTTTTCTAAGGAATGTGGTACAGAGAACCATATGGTCCATATAGAGTGGTACAAACCACGAAGTCGACGTATGGATGCATACGTTGAATTTTTCTAAGTATGTTATCTTCAAGCTCAAGCTAAGTTCACTTTCAATCACTCAATTCAAGCTTGCTTATGCTATTTAGGGCTATTATGGGTCTCCTACATCAAGCCAAGCTCAAAGGAATTCCATGGGATAAGATTTTCACAAGAACTGATAGAATGGTCAAATTTAAATAGTCATATCTCTTAGCAAAAAATCAACCGGGTGGCCCATGACCTATCAAATTGAATCTCTTTAAATTAGCTTTCCAACACATCTTGTTTCATCTCACTCCGAGTTCCGAGTTCAGATGAAGAAGTTATGCCCATTTTTGTAAACCCCATCTGTGTAATATTTTCTGAGATTTGGCCAAGTGTGGTATTATGGGAGGGTTTCACTGTCCATGAAACCTTGTACGGACCATGAGACCTCTTCACGAGAACCCTGAAAAGAAATGTTATTTACTTTGTTAATTCTTATTTTCTTTGTAATTGTGGCTTCTCCTAAGGGTCTTTTATTACTTCCTATGCTATCCTAAAACCTACAAATGACCTAAACTCTATTCCTCTCATTCAAATTTACTCCTCATATTAAAAATTCTCTCAAGTCACTCTTAAGAACTCTCTCAAAGTCTCTTGTGAAGATAAAGCTTGGGAATCAAGGGAAAACCTTTTTCTTCATCAAATTTCTTCTTGAATCTTCTTTAATAACTAAAGTGTATGAGATTGATTCTTGGTCCCTTTCAACCAAGAAGACCCAAAGCTGTTTTACGTGAATTTCATGAATTTTAGCTTACTTTAAATATAGATTTTAAGAATTATTGTTTAATAAATTCAATTAAAGCATGGGCTAGTCTTTATTGATGATTTTAAATTGATTTAAACCCTAATATGTTGAATTACATTATTATTATTATAAAGATTTGAATATGCATTGTCCCTTTAGAATTTTATTTAAGCATGAGTATTTAAATTGTGATTTAAATGTGAATTTTACTTATGGATTTACATGAATTTCATATTATATTGTTGAATTAAGGTGATCGAATCTATATTACCCGTTTCTATTCACATGTTATTCATAGAATATGCATTCATGAGCATTGGTTTTTGATGAAAATGAAATAGTGGGTTAAGCTCACATGTGTTTTGAAATTGAATTGGTGGATTAAGCTCACTATATAGTTATGACAAGAATGTTATCACATAAATGTCTATGATATTTGGATCTTTGAGCACATTGGGTGTTTACACCCCATTTGATATTGTGAATGGGCTATTCCTATGCATGACAAGTATGATATGGATTATGATTTGATATTTAAACCTAAGTATGAATTATTACGAACGATGTTTGGCTTTTAAGCCCAAGTATGCATTGAAGTGGTTTGAAACGTCTTGTATCTCTTTTGAAAGCATGTATATGTATTTGTATTCTTGTGGGATGATGAATTAGCACCAATGGATTGGGGGCGTCAGGGCTATCCCCATGGGTATTCTCCCATTTCTTGAACTATATGCCAGCATAGGTATATGTATATAGTAACTCTCACTGAAATGGGAGGCCCATTAGGTATGATTACAACATTGATATGACATGATAAGATTGTGAAAGTCCTATCCGAAATGGGAGACCCGTAAGGAAAGCCACTTCTCCAAAATGAGAGGCCCATAAGGAGATGTGTAAGTTGCCTTTTGCAAGTAGATCACCTCTTTTTCGGTGTGGGGATAACATCGGGATTCCAAGTAATAGCTCATTTTGTTTTATATGTCGGTTGAGGTCTCATCCCTTCTTATATAAGCATTATGCGTATCATGCATCACAAATTTCATGACATATTTTTATATACTCTTCTTCGAATATATCTGTTTCTATATTATGTTCCCCAGTCATCTAATGTCGATGTAGGTTTGGTGAATTATATGCATTACATGCCCGCATATTTAGTACATTCAAATGTTTACTAACATATACTTTTTCTTACATGATCTAACCATGTATGGACCGAAGACTACCTTCATCCACCATTTGATGAATAGATTAAATTTGAGAAAGTGTTGTAGTGAATCCTATCTTCCAAGGACAAGCCACCATCTATCTACCTTATGTTGTTCTCATTTTGTTATTTACTCTAGGGTGAGCCTAGGACATGTCTTAGCCCCCGTCCCATTCTGTGACTAGAGGCATTATTGGACATCTTGTAGACTCTTGCCGGATTTATATGTTATGTGTTGTATTTGGAGCTTATGATTATGATTATCTATTAGATATGGCTAGTATGTATTGATTATGAGAATTATGATAAATATGTATGTTTTGATGTGGAAATGTGGAAGATCCTAAGTCCTGAATTGCCCCCATAGAGTAAGTCATACTTACCCACCCCTTAGTCTTTATGTGCTATGTGTTATGTGAATCTATATTAATCTTTTTTCCTATGATATCCCCATAGCATGAGTCCTACTTTTCCATACCTTATAACTATATGTATACTATTCGTATACGCCTCTGAACCAATGATGTGAATATGGACACTTTGAGGCTTGTTTGGGAACTCTTGGGCACCCTTGGTCCGAGTCGTGACAGAGATGGTTTCAGAGCACCAGGTTTATAAATGGTCCTTTGTGTCCAACATGCCATGTCAAATAGATTCGTATTCATGGATGTGAAGTGCGCCACATCTATGGGTAAGAGGCTACAAGGCGTTTTAGGAAATGTTTCACTTTTCATAATTCTTATCGTGCCATGGAATGTAGCTTAAGATTTACTATATCCATCCCTCCTTATCGAATAGGGAGAGTTATTATAGGCTTGTAGTGCAATCTAGGCAAGGAAGAAGTTGTAGCCGATCCTATAGATGAGGTCAAAAAGGAGTTGGTGAAGGATGTGCATTGTTTGACAAGCTTGCTCTTTCGGGTATTTGAAGTTTTCTTGAGTTGGCTTGTTATCGTAGAAGGTTTGTTGAAAGTTTCTCATCTATTGCATCTTTATTGACCAAGTTGACTTAAAAGAAGGCCAAGTGTGTATGGTTGAATGAGTATGAGAAGAGTTTTCAGACTTTAAAAGATCGGCTTACATCGGCTCCTGTTTTGACTTTACCGGATGGCTTATATAGGTTGGTGGTGTTTGCCTTAAAGATTTGGAGACACTATTTGTATGTCATGACTCAAGCCTAGGGCCTAGACATGACACTGCGAATGGAAAATCGAAGGGACCCAAACAAGCCTCTTAGCATATCAATCACACATCCTTGGTCGCGAAAGCTAAGTAAAAAAACAAGAGATATAATAAAAAGGGAAGTAGGACTAAGGGAAATCTTGATATTTATAAAAGCATAAAGAGTCAAGCTCATGGTATAAGTACATCATAATATCCAACAATACCTCTAACATAAAATGGAGCAGGGGCCAAGACACTCTCTGGGATCACCCTCATATTAACAAGTGTTCAACCTAAAAAAGTCTCAAAATAGCAAGAGTAATATAGATAGTGTCCTCGGACTTGAGGACTCACCAAAGCTTATCTCCGAAGTATCAACTAGCCACGTGGAGGATGATCAAAAGGTGCTCCAATCTCTATATGCCAATATCATATAGGCATAGTGTATGCATTAGTATGTTTAAATGTACTAAGTATGCGGAATGCAATGCAAGAAGACATAAGCAAATATAGTCAAAATGCATAATCATAAGCAATAGATATATAATCTCAATATGGCATGCATGATCAATGCTTATAATAAAACACGCTTGTAAATCATTTATCTTGCACAATGTACAGCATACAGATGTGTGGGAAGCGACCTCAATTGACATAGATCTAGTAGCTACAATTTGGAACCTAAGACATGACACCCCCTTGATAAGGTGGATGGGCATGACACCCCCCAGCTAGGTGTGGTCTACTTGTCAAGGCAAACAAAACATGATAACATGACTAGATGGATCCACTAGTATAGAAAGGGTAATAATCATAATCCTATGGTGGCACATACTTTAGAGACTAAAGACATAAGTACCCCTTGAGTTGAGCCCCTATCTTAAGTCTCAATCGGTGCTAAGTCAAATCCCACAGAATACTTGAAATAATCATAACTTTTATAACTTCTAAGAAATATGGAAACAAGATATGAGTAGCTCTTGAAATATTCTTGACCTCTAGTAGTGAGCCTAACTTGAACATGAGAGTGGATCATAATCATTCATGAACCCTTGCTTTAATATGAATGTCTCACAATAGGTAAAAATCTTGAAATAGGGCTTAACTTGATACTTGTAAAATCGTAGATACTTTTCATGAATTCAATACATACTTGAAAGCCCTTAATAATTCTATAATCGCTTGACTTGTAAATCATGAAATAGGTCATCAATAACTTGAGAATTCTTGACTTGACATTTTATCAAATACTTAGTGGGTTCATGGTACTAGTTCAAAATTATGCAATTTGAGAGTGAAATAAGATGAGAAAACTTAATGCAAATCAACCCACCGACATGTAGTAAACCCGTAGAGTATCTTGAAATCCATCATCAAAATCGATAATAGATCATAGTTTCATAGCTCAAACATGCATTGTCTCAATAGACAAAGATCAACTCATAATATAATCTTAAAATAGATACTCATGCATAATCAACAATACTTTGATAAAACTCCAACATAATTCATGCTCATGTTTCATAGTAAGAGATACCCATAAGTAATACAACTTGAAATCATGCAATTTTTATAAAGAGGAGGATTGGGCTCCTTGGGTTAAAGGACCCAATGGATGAAATCCACATACCTCAAACTTGAATTTTCTTGAGATGACCTTGAAGTGAAACCTTTAGTTCCAAAGTTAAGCTTGCAATCCTTGAATTTGATATGAGATATTTTGTTAAGTCTTGAAGAGGTTTTTGTGAGGAATTTTGAGTGATATAAAGTTGAAAAATGGCTAAGTATGCGTGATTTCACGTTTAAGTAGGCATAGGACTATGACCCCAATGTCCTTGGGTGCATAAGAAAATGTAAAGAAAATTTTATATTGGTTCGCGTCTGGTCCATGACGCGGACCTAATGCGAAGAAGATTTCTAAACTGCTTCGCGCCCCTGGAGGGTCGCGGCCAGGCTGCAGATGCTCTCTTGAATTTGAAAATTAGTGAAAATTATTTTTCGCTACGAGTCCTCTAAAACCCGGGTTATACACAATTCCAACTCAAATTTTCCCCTTGATCGAGAATATGAAGTTGGACTTTTTATATCGTGTATGAATTTTGAGATATATGAAAATTATAATTATGGGCATTCTGAAGCACATTTTGGGGAATTTCATTGTATGAGGTGCACATTGATGATTTCAGTGACCACAAGAGTTTGCAATATGTGTTCATTCAAAGGGATCGCAACTTGAGACTAAGGAGATGGTTGGAACTCTTTAAGGACTATGATATGAGTGTAGAATATCATCCTAAAAAGGCAAATATTGTAGCTGACACTCTTAGTAGTCTATCTATGGAACTGTAGCTCATGTTGATGAAGGGAAAAAAGAGTTGGCAAAAGATGTTCACCGTTTGGCTAGATTGGGTGTTAGAATGACCAACTCTAATGATGGTGGTATTCATGTTTAGAATGGCCTGAATATTTTGTGATTGTTAATGTTAAGGCTAAGTAAGATCTAGATCTGTCATTTGGTTGAGTTGAAGAGGTTAGTGGATGAAAAGAAGATAAAGGTTTTCTCCCAAGGGGGAGATGGTATGCCTCAGTATCAAGATCGGTTATGTGTTCCAGATGTGGATGGTCTTAAGAGGGTGATCATGAGTGAAGCCCATAACTCTTATTATTCCATTCACCCAGGGTCTATTATGATGTATCAGGACTTAAGGGAAGTGCATTTGGTGTCATGGTATGAAGAAGGATATAGGTAAGTTGGTATCCGAATGTCTTATTTGTCAACAAGAGAAGGTCAGGAACCAAAGGCCTAGTGATTTGACTCAAGATATTGAAATTCCAACTTGGAAGTGGGAAGATGTGAACATGGATTTTGTGGTTGGTTTGCCTCAGACCCAAAGGCAATTTGACTTAATTTGGGTTATTGTTGACCGGATGACTAAGTTGGCTCATTTTTCTACCAATCAAGACTCACTTTAATGCCGAAGGTTATGCAAGGTTGCACATCCAAGAGTTGGTGATGTTGCATGATATAGCTAGGTCCATCATGATGGATCTTGACACTTAATTTACTTCTCACTTTTGGATGTCGTTACAAAAAGGTCTTGGTACTAAGGTGAAGTTGTTTTGGGAAAGGTTGAAGACTGCCCAAGCCAAAAGTCCTATTTGGATGTTAGGAAGAGAGATCTTGAGTTTCACATTGGTGATTCGGTGTATGCCAAAATCTCACATATGAAGGGTGTAATACATTTTTTAAAGAAGGGAAAGTTGTCCTCGGTATCTAGGTCCTTCTGAGATTGTTAAAAAGGATTGAGAATTTAGCTTATAAGTTTGATTTGCCTTCGGATTTGAGTTCTACTCACTCGATTTTCCATGTCTCTACGTTGAGAAGTTGGTTGATGATCCTAGTGCTATTGTACTTTTGGAAGGTATTGAGGTTGAGGAGAACTTGCCTTATGAGGAAGTTCCCATTGAGATTTTTTATAGACAAGTCAAGCGGCTTCACAACAAGGATGTGGATTTGATTAAGGTACTTTAGAGAAATCAATACGTGGAGAGTGCTACATCGGAAGCGGAGTTGGACATGATGAAAGGATATCCCCATCTTTTCCAATATACTCAAGCCTAAGATATTAAGTTCTTTCTTTTCCAAATAGTCCTGATTCTTTCACTCTTGAGTATTATGACATAACATGTATACATGTAAACAAAAATGATTTTTCTAATGTTTTAAATGATTTGAATACGTTTTGATATGAGTGTCAATGACTTGATGATTCTCAAATGATGAATTATACATTGTACCTTTTTTCTAGATGTTTCATGTTCTAATTCAAGCCTTTCAACCCTTGTTTTAGCACATTGGAGGATAAATGTTCCCAAGGGGGAGATGATGTAAGGACTCAGACTTTGTACGACCTCATTGGTGCTAGGAAATTTGGTTCCAAAAAGTTTTGGACAAAGGTGATGCACCATGGAAGATCTCACGGTTCATGTGAGGCTATTTGGACCGTGTGGAGTCTCCTTATAGTGTCCCTTGGCCTTATGTTGAGTGTGCAGGCCTTAACATGGAGTTTTGGACTAGGGCACACCACACATGGATCCCACATAGGCCGTGTGATACTTCAGGGACCGTGTTATGGGCCGTGTGGTGGCCTTAGTCTTATAATTTCATAGTTTTGGGACCAAGTAAGGTGGTATGACCATGTATACGGTCCATACAAGGTGGTACAATCTGTATGGCCTCCCATATGGCTTTCGGAGTGAAATTTTTATATGTATTAGATCACCATCTCGGAACTTCATCATGAAGAAACTTTCTGAGTGAAGTGGTACAGAGGACCATACGGTCCATGTAGATTGGTACATATCATAAAGTCAACCATATGAATGCCTATGCTGACTTTTTCTAAGTATGGAATCTTTAAGATCAAGATCAAGATCAAGTCAATTCAAGCTTTTTTATGTTGTTTAGGGCCATCATGGGTCTCCTACATCAAGCCAAGCTCAAAGGAATTCCATTGGCTAAGCTTTTCACAAGAATTGATGGAAGGGTAAACTTTAAATGGTCATATCTCTTAGCACAAAATCACTTGGGTGGCCCATGACCTATCAAATTGAAGCTCTTTGAATTGACTTTCCAACACATCCAAGTTCACCTCACTCCGATTTCGAATCAAGAAGTTATACCTATTTTCATAAAGCTCATTTGTGTAGTATTTTTTGTGATTTGGCCAAGTGTGGTATTAGGGAGGGTTTCACGGTACGTGAAACCTTGCACGGATCGTGAAACATCCTCATGGGACCCCTGGCAAGATATATTATTTTGCTTCATTAATGGTTTTTTTTCTTTTGTAATTGTGGCTTCTCCTAAGGGTCATTTATGACTTCCTATGGTATCCTAAGACCTCCAGATTACCTATACTCTATTCCTCTCATTCAAATTCTCTCGTCACATCTAAAATTCTCTCAAGTCACTCTCAAGAACTCTCTCAAAGTCTCTTGTAAAGACAAAGATTAGGAATCAAGGGAAAACCCTTTTCTTCATCAAATTTCTTTTTGAATCTTCTTCAATAGCTAAGGTATGTGAGATTGATTCTTGGTCCCTTTCAACCAAGAAGACCCAAAACTCTGTTACTTGAATTTCATGAACTTTATCTTACGTTAAATGTGACTTTTGAGAATTATTGTTTGATAAATTCAATTGAAGCGTGGGCTATGCTTTATTGATGATTTTAAGTTGATTTAAGCTCTAATATGTTGAATTACATTATTATTATTATTATTATAAATATTTGAATATGCATTATCTCTTTATAGTTTGATTTAAGCATGAGTAATTTAAATTGTGATTTGACTGTGTATTTTACTTATGAATTTACATGAATTTCATATTATATTATTGATTTAAGATTAAAACTATATTAACCATTTCTATTTACATGTTATTCATAACATATGAATTCATGAGCATTGAGTTTTGATGAAAATGAAATAGTGGGTTAAGCTCACATATGTTTTGAAATTGAATTGGTGGGTTAAGCTCACTCATATGGTTATGACAAGAATGTGATTACATAAATGTCTATGATATTTGGCTCTTTGAGAATGTTGGCTGTTTACGTTTCATTTGATATTGTGAGTGGGCTATTCCTATGTATGAAAAATATGATATGGATTATGATTTGGCATTTGAGCCTAAGTATGAATTATTACGAATAATATTTGTCTTTTAAGCCCAAGTATGCACTGAAGTGATTTGAAATGACTTGCATCTCTTTTGAAAGTATGTATACGTATATGTATTCTTATGGGATGATGAATTAGCACCGATGGATTGGGAGCATCAGGGCTATCCCCAAAGGTCCTCTCCATTTCCTTGAAGTATGTGCTTGCATAAATATATGTATATGGTAACCCTCACTGAAATGGGAGACCCGTAAGGTATGGTTACAACATTGATATGATATGATAAAATTTTGAAAGCCCTATACAAAATGGGAGACTCATAAGGAAGGCCACTTCTCCAAAATGGGAGGCCCGTAAGGAGAAGTGTAGTTTACCTTTGGCAAGTAGACCACCTCTTTTTCGATATGGGGATAACATAGGGATTCCAAGTAATAGTTCGCTTGGTCTTATATGTTGGTTAAGGTATCATCCCCTCTTATATAAGCATTATGCATATCATGTATCATAGATTTCATGGCATACTCTTATATACTCTTCTTTGGATATATCTCCTTCTATATTATGCGCTATTGTCGTTTAACATCGAATGCCGGTTTGGTGAGTCATATGTATTGCATGCTTGCATACTTAGTACATTCAAACATACTAAATCATACTTTTTCCTACATGTTCTAATCATGTAGGGACTAAAGACTACCTTCATCCACTGTTTGACAGCTAGATCAAATTTGAGAAAGTATTGTGGTGAGTCCTATCTTCCAAGGATAAGCCACCACTTATCTATCTTATGTTGTTCCCACTTTGTTATTTATTTTAAGAGTGAGCTCGGGACATATCTTGGCCCACGTCCCATTCTAGGACTAGAGGCATTGTTGGACATCTTGTAGACTCTTGTAGGATTTATACATTATGTATTGTATTTGGAGCTTATAATTATGGTTATCTATTAGATATGGCTATTATGAATTGATTATGAGAATTATGATAAGTATGTGTGTTTTGATGTGGAAATATGGAAGATCCTAAGTCCCAAATTGCACACAGAGAGTGAGTCATAGTTACCCCCCCAAGTCTTTATGTGCTACACGTTATGTGAATCCATGTTAATCCCATTTCCTATGATATCCCCATAGCGTGAGTCCTAGTATCCCATAACTTAGAACTATGTGTTTACTATTCGTATACGCTTCCGAATCGATAATGTGAATATGGATACTTTGACGCTTATTTGAGAACTCTTGAGTTCCCATTCGCCATGTCACTCCTAGACCCTAGGTCTAGGTCGTGACATAGAAAATGCTATGTTTAGGGTTAGAAACACTCAAAATCACCTAAAAAGCTTAGAAGTTCGAAAATAGTTTAAAAATGGTGTTTCCTACATAAAAAATTATTCACATTCGTAAAGTGCTCCGCGAACATGGATCCCATCCTTCGATCATGGAGTATAAACTCCCAGGACCACCGCAACATGGAGAAGAGAATAACCCTGCTGTCATGACCCAAGACTAGGGCCTAGAAGTGACACGACAAATGAGGAACCCGAAGGAACCCAAACAAGCCTCCTAACTTTTCATTTCACATCATCAGTCGTGGAAACATATAAAGACATAAGAAGTAAGAATAGGGGAAACTGGGCTAAGGGGAAAACATGCTTAACATCATAATAAAGAGACAAGGAGTCAAAGCTCATATTATAGATACATAACATGTCCAACAAACAACTCTAATACATAGATATGAGCGGGGGCAAGACAAGCAACCAGGCTCATCCTTATAGTCAAAATATACAATAAAGAAGGATGTCTCAATACATAATAAGAGCAACATAGACTAAGGTCCCCGAAATGGAGGACTTACCAACTAACTGGAGTAGTATCGAACTAGCTATGCGGAGGAAGAAAATGGTCAACGTAGGCAATGGTTCCTACATGGTGATATCATGTAGGCAAGAGTATGCGTTAGTACGTTTGAATGTACTAAGTATATAGGATGCAATGCAACAAGAATTAGGAACCATAGTCAAAATGCGTAACTATAGGCAATAGGCATAATATAACAATATGACATGTATGATCAATTCATAAGTAAAACATGCTTAAGTAGCTCATGCTTATATATGATATCATATTTGTAGAAGAGACCAAGCTAGATTTCCAAAGTACAAACGCCTTGGTTGGTTGATGATGGTTGGACCTCATCATCCCGGTGGTGTGATACAAACCCCACACATGGTTGATGATAATTTCACCTTGTCACCATGATGACGAAGTATAAACCCCTACGGTTGATGAGTACAAACCCCCACCTCGGTTGATGAGTACACTTAAAGGGTGTGTAATGCGAGCATAAAACCATGAAATATAGAGATGAAATAATGTAAGAAAATCCATTATAAAACCATCAATCAACACCTTGCAACATCCTCAAGGAACATACATCAAAACCCCTCATCAAATCTTACAATAGATCAAAGATTTACAACTCAAAACATAGCAAAAGAGCCAGAATCTCATATCGCTTTTAAAAAAACATAGTGTCCAGTGAATTTCATAATAAGCTAGACCCATTTGTAAATCAACTTTAAATCACGCAATTTGGGTAATAAGAGGCTTGAGTATCATGGGTGAAACGAATCCATGAAAGAAACCCACATATCTTAGCTTGGAGATGAACTTGGTGAAGATTGGAGATGGAGACTTGAAGCTTGAAGAAGAATCTTGAAGGAAAATCGTAGTTCTGGATAATGGTTTGAGACTTGCATTTGGGAGTGACAATATGGTTAAGTGTTTGAGTGAGTATAGGGGAATGTTTAGGATGATATGAGGGTGAAATATGGTTAAGTATAGATAAAAACATGTTTGGGAACACTTAGGCCTAACACCTAGAAGTCTTTGACTGAACTAAAAAAAACAGGCACCTTTTTTCACATAGGCGCGTTGCGGAAGAGACACTGATTCCTCTCTAGAATTCGCACTTTGAAAAATTATAATTGCTAATATTTCACTCTTAAATCGGTGTTAGGCCCATCACCTCCTAATTTTGACCCTCTGAATAAGAATATGAAGTCGGATTTTCGATATTGTGCACATATTTTTAGATATATGGAATTTAAAATTTCAGTCATTTCGAGGCACATTTTCGGGCACAATTTGGGGTTGTTTCAATATCTACCCCTTTGGAATATTCGTCCCCAAATGTAAAAGAGACGTACAAGACAAGAGTGGTCATAAAAAAATCATCCCCAACAAGAATGCAACATTACTTTTAAAGAACCATTTTAAAAATCTCAACATAAGTGTAAAATCATCATAAACTTGCCAAATTAAAAATGAACGCATACGAATGACATAGGGGCTGAAATACAAGACTTGGAATTACATAGGGGACTTAGAATTTAGTACCTTAGACTTGGGTGGAGTAGAAAAGATAAGGATACCGCTTTTGTATGTCTGCTTCGGCCTCCCAAATAGGACTTTCGATTTGTTGGTTCCTCCAAAGGACCTTAATGGATGCCACCGACTTATTCCTCAATCTCTTCACTTTCCTATCCAAAATCTGAACCGAAGTCTCCTCATATGTCAAGTTATCCTCAACAACACCCACAATATCAAGAGGCATAATATCATTAGGATCACCAACACATTTTCTCAATATTGAGACATCGAATACCGGATGAACTAAATTCATTTCACTAACTTCAATTCATAAGCCACCTCGCCAAACATCCTCAAGAACTCATAAGGACCAACATATCTTGGATTCAACTTCCCTTTTTATACCACAATAGACCACACCATTCATTGGAGAAACTTTCAAATAAACCCAATCAGTCATTTTGAATTCAAGGTCTCTTTTTCTTAGGATTTTTGATGACTTTGGACCGTCTTTAACCTTTCTCTAATCTTCCTAAACATCTCAAGAGCCTCTATAACCAGATCTGGTCCCTTTAAAGACACCTTTCCAATCACAAACCAACCAACCAGTGATCTACAACGTCTTCTATAAAGAGCCTCAAAAGGAGCCATACCAATGCTAGAGTGATAGCTATTGTTGTAGGCAAACTCAATGAAAGAAAGATGCTCATCCCAACTAGCTCTCAACTCCAATACACATGCCCTAAGCATATGTTCAAGGGTTTGAATGGTCCTTTTGGCTTGGACATCCATTTAGGGGTGAAAGGACATACAAAGGTGAACTTTGGTACCAAGACCCCTTTAAAAAGACCTCCAAAAGTGTGAAGAAAATTGTGAACCACGATACGATATGACGGACAAAGGAACCCCAAGTAACCTCACTAAATCATAGATGTACAACCTTGCATACTCTTCAGCCCCTGATGTAGTCTTAACCGATAGAAAGTGAGTCGGTTTCATCATCCTATCAACCAACCAAATGGAATCAAAACCTTTTCTAGTCTTGGGTAACCCAACCACAAAATCCATATTAATCACTTCCTACTTCCAAGTGGGAATCTCTATGTCTTGGGTTTGGCCACCCGACCTTTGATATTCGGCTTTGACTTATTGATAACTTTGGCAACCGGAAACAAATTTGGCAATGTCCCTCTTCGTGCCTCCCCACCAATACACGTCTCTCAACTCTCTATACATTTTGGTAGAACCGAGGTGGATAGAATAAGAAGAATTATGGGCCTCATCAAGGATCTTCTCGCTCAAACAATCAACACAGGGCACACACCACCTATCTTGGTACCTCAGGGCCCCATCTCCCCCTTGGGAGAAAACTTCTACTTTGACCTCTTTCACCAAGGCCTTCAATTCAAGAAAGGAGGAGTCAAGATCTTGTTTTGCCATCACCTCATGAACTAATGAAGACTTATACCCATCAACAACAACACCATCATCACCAACCTCTTCCAACCTAACCCCCAATCTAGCCAACTGATGCACCTTCTTAGCCATCTCCTTATCACCACCATCAATATGAGCTAGGGTACCCATGGACACCCAACTCAAGGTATCCTCCACAACATTTGCCTTACCAGGGTGGTAGTGCACACCCATATCATAGTCTTTAAGAAGTTCTAACCATCTCATTTGCCTCAAGTTGAGATCCTTTTGAGTAAAGACATATTGGACACTCTTATAATCGGTGAACATGTCCATATGCACCCGACACAAGTAGTGACGCCAAATCTTTAATGCTAACACACCGGCTTCCAACCTATAGATCATGGGTAGGGTAGTTCCTTTTATGTACCTTGAGTTGTCTAGAAGCATAAGCTATGACCTTACCATTATGCATCTACACATAACCCAAACCTACTCTAGAAGCATCTCAATATACAATAAATCCCTTAAGCCCATCTGATAGTGACAATATAGGAGCGAACACAAGCTTATCTTTCAATGTTTGGAAGCTTGTCTCACACTTATTGCTCCACATAAACTCAACCTTCTTTTGAGTCGATTTTGTCATAGGGGAAGCAATAGAGCAGAACCCATTCACAAACCTTCTATAATAACCTGCTATGCCCAAGAAGCTCCTAATATCCAATAGGGTCAATGGTCTAGGCTGATTTCTAATTACATTGGTTTTCTTAGGATCCACTTTTATACCATCCCCCGATACCACATGACCCAAGAATGCAACCACTTTCAACCAAAATTCAAACTTGTCATATTTGACATACAATTTCTCCTCCCTTAGTTTTGCAACATAACTCTCAAATGCCCCATAAGCTCCTCCCTTCTTTGTGAATAGGTCAAAATATCATCAATGAAGACCACAACAAAGGAATCAAGGTAAGGTTTGAAGGACCTATTTATTAAGTCAATGAAGTTGGCAGGTGCATTGGTCAACATAAACGACATCACAACAAACTCATAATGTCCATATCTAGTATACAAGGCCGTCTTGGGAATATCACACTCCCTCACCCTTACTTGATGATACTCAGACTGAAGATTAACCTTAGAGAAAAAGCTAGCCCCTTGAAATTGGTCAAACAAGTCATCAATCCTTGGAAGAGGATATCTATTCTTGATGGTGACCCTATTGAGTTGTCGATAGTCAATGCACATTCTATGTGACCCATCCTTCTTTTTCACAAACAACACCGGAGCACCCAAAGGTGATTGACCAGGTCTAATAAATCCCTTCTCTAACAAATCTTTCAATTGTTTCCTTAACTCCTTCAACTCCGCTGGGGCCATACAGTAAGAAGGAATGGAGATAGGTTAAATATAGGGGAGGAGGTCTATACCAAAATCTATTTCCCTTTCTGGAGGAACACTGGGAAGGTCATTTGGGAAGATATTAAGAAACTTATCAACAACTAGAACCGACTCTATGGAAGGGGCTTTAGACTACACATCTTTAACCCTCACAAGATGATAAAGACACCTCTTAGAGATTAACTTATGGGCTTTAATACATGAAATGAATATACCATTGACCACCACATCTTGACTTTCCCACTCAAGGATAGGTTCATAAGGGAATAGAAACTTGACCCTACAGGTTCTACAATCAATAGAAGCATAGTAGGCATTCAACCAATCCATCCCAAGAATGACATCAAAATCTACCATGTCTAGTTCAACAAGATCACAAGGCAACCACTTATGCAAAATGCAAATAGGACAACTCTTATAAACTTTCCTAGCAACAATAGAGGCACCAATTGGAGTAGACACTTCATATGACTCATGCAACAACTCGGGGTCAACATGTAACTTTTTAGCAAAAAAAGAGGCAACAAAGGAAAGAGTGGCACCCAAATCAATCAACGCATATACATCAAAATCAAAGATTTTCAACATACCCGTAACAACATTGGGAACCTCACCAATCCCTTGCCTCCTATGTAGATCATAAAACTAATTGTGCCTCAGGGAACCACCTTCAGGACCACCTCTACCCAATTGAATCACATTTGCACCCCGGCCCTTACCATGGTTTCTTGGATAATCCACCTTCTTGTGACCAAGTTTCCCATATTCAAAGCATGCATTAGAACCTTTCCAACATGGGCCTCTATGAATCCTTTTCCACATTTAGGGCACACATCAATAGGAGCCACACCACTAACGCCTAGAGGCCTAGGGAAATCATTGACAGACCCCCTATTAGTAGCATGAGAAGACCCTTGGCCTTGACAACATCTAGCACCCTTTTGGAATTTACCCTCAAATCGGTCCCTCTTGACCTTATGTTCCCTTATCTTCCTTAATTTGTCCTCCTCCATTTGCTTGACATAGGTCATTAACCGAGACAAATCCATATCACTTATTAGCATGGTAGACCAGCATTCTTCACTTACCGAGTTGGAGACCCTCATCAAAAACTTATTTATCCTAGATCTAGGATCGGCCACCAAATGAGGAGCATACTTTGAAAGTTGATTAAACTTGAGGGCATACTCCCTCACACTCATCGCACTTTGTTTTAAGTTCATAAACTCCACAAACTTAGCTTTCCTAAGATCAAGAGGGAAAAATCGATTAAGGAAAGCTAATTAGGGCTACCCCCTTGAGTTGGTACGCCGCCAACTCCATCTATTCATTCGGCCCAACACTCATAATATTTAAGATCTTGTAGACCTCATCAATGAACTCTTGTGGATCTTCATACACCTTTGACCTATAGAACACCAGAGGATTCATCCTCATGAATTCCCTTACGCTAGCTCTCGAGGTAGCAGTATGAGGGCCTTAGGCCCCTTGATTGACTTGGTTGGCCACAACTTGGGCAAGCATAGTGAGAACATCTCGGAGCACACTATTGGTAGGTTGCTCCTAGGGAGTTTGGGCCCTTCTTTCTCTAGTGTTTGGCATGATCTAGTATAGCAAAGAACAACCGTTGGGGGGAAAAACTCACTACAACTCTATAGCACGACTTAGAATATGAAGAAGGGAAATATTTCCTAAAATGTCTCATTGCTTCCTATTCATAGTCATAGCATGCTTCATAACCATGAATAGGACTCTAATCAACGTGGTGTTTTGGACTCCGAGGATCTATCAACCTACTACTTTGATACCAAGTTTGTCATAACCCAAGCCTATGGCCTAGACCTGACATAGAAAATGAGAAACCTGAAGGAACCCTGAACAAAACTCTTAACTTGTCATTTCACATTATCGGTCACAGAAGCATATAAAGACATAAAGAGTAAGAATAGGGGCAAAGGGGATAAGGGGAAAACTTGCTTAACATCATAATCATGAGACAAGGAGTCAAAGCTTATATCATAGATACATAACATGTCCAACAAACAACTCTAATACATAAATAAGAACAGGGGCCGAGACAAGCAACCAGGCTCACTCTCGTATTCAAAATATACAATAAAGAAGAATGTCTCTATACATAATTAGAGCAATATAGACTAAGGTTCTCGAAACAGAGGACTCACCAACTAGCTTGAGTAGTATCGTACTAGCCACGTGGAGGAGAAGGATGATAAACTTGGACACCAGTTCATACAAGGTGATATCATGCAGGCAAGCGAATGCGTTAGTACATTTGAATGTACTAAGTATGTAGGATGCAATGCAACAAGAATTAGGCAACATAGTCAAAATGCATAACAATAGCTAATACACATAATATAACAATATGGTATGTATGATCAATACATAGGAAAAGCATGCTTAAGTAGCTTATGCTTATATAGGATGTCATATGTGTAGAAGAGACCAAGCTCGATTTCCAAAGTACAAACCCCTTGGTTGTTTGATGATGGTTGTACCCCATCATCCTGGTGGTGTGGTACAAGCCCCTCACATGGTTGATGATTATTTCACCTTATCACAATGGTGGCTAAGTATAAACCCCTCACATGGTTGATGAGCACAAACCCCCACCTCAGTTGATGAGTACAAACCCCCATCTCGGTTATCTGGGCTCTTACTACCCCCGGATTGGGCATGGTCTAATGCAATACTTTATATAGAGTATCATATATATAAGCTCATTTCATCATCATATAGTCAATCATATCATATCTAATGCTTTGGACCTTCAATCCTCGTGAAACTACATTCGAACATTTTATCAAATACTTTGAGGGTGTGTAATGCTAGCATAAAACCATGAAATATAGAGATAAAATTATGCAAGAAAATCCATCATAAAGCCATAAATCAACACCTTGCAATACCCTCAAGCAACATAAGTCAAAACCCCTCCTCAAATTTTACAATACATAAAAGATTTATAGCTCAAAACATAGCAAAACAGTCACAATTTCACATATCTTTAACATAGTGTGCAATGAATTTCATGATAAGAAAGACCCATTTGTAAATCAACTTTAGATCTTGCAATTTGAGTAACAGGAGGCTTAGGTATCATGGGTGAAAGGAACCCATAAAAGAAACCCACATACCTTAGCTTGGAGATGAATTTGGTGAAGATTAGAGATAGAGACTTGAAGCTTGAAGAAGAACCTTGAAGGAAAGCCTTAGTCCTGAATTAGGGTTTGAGACTTGAATTTGAGAGTGAAAATATGATTAAGTGTTTGAGTGAGTATTGGGGAATGTTTAGGATGATATGAGGGTGAAATATGGCTAAGTATAGGTAAAAACATGTTTGGGAACACTTAGGCGTAAGACTTAGAAGTCTCGCACCTAACTAAAAAAGCAAGCACTTTTTTTACACAGTTGTGATGCAGATTTCTCTCTGGAATTCGCACTTTGAATTATAATTGCTAATCTTTCACTCTTAAATCGAGGTTAGACCCTTCCCCCCATAATATACCCTCAGAACAAGAATATGAAGTCGGATTTTTGATATCACACATGGATTTTTGAGATATATGGAATTTAAAATTCTGGCATTGCGAGGCACAATTTCGGGGACTTTTTGGGGTCGTTTCACCTGCACCAGATATCAGCAAAATCAGCAACCTATGTCCAATTTCCCTACTCGGAATGGACCCTCGAAACTCATTCGAACATAGAATTTCAAAACCTTATATGTTTCCATACCAGAAGCAGTGATCCGGACTCAGCAGAATCGTCAAAAATCAGTTTTCTGGCCTTCTTACCATATTTACTGATTTAAGTCAATAAAACTAGTATAAGACATCAAAATATCAAAATTACCCTCGAGAACTCAAAAAATTATGACAAGACCATTTTTAAAGTTAGTTTCACCATTTGAAACTATTGGAACTGTCAAAATTCTGATCTGAGCTTCCGAACTATGAATGTTGACCAAAGTTAAAATTTTGATTTCAGAAATGACTAAAATCATAACTTTTGGCCTAAAATCCTCATTTAACCTCCAAATTAAGTTCTGCAACTTGCTGTAGTTCAGTCTCGACATTCCAAAGCTAATGAAATTGATAGATCCCTGATCCAACCTCGAAAACTCAGAATGACGCAAAAACTTACTTTTCAACAACTTAAACTATCAAAAAGATTAAAACTCATATTTCATCTTTCAAAACTCAAAATTTCATTTCCAACCATTCAAATAGTTCAAAGTAGGCCCAAAGCAACTTACGAAAGGGTAAAATTATAGATAGAACCAAAAATGACCAACCAGGTCATTACATCATTCACCACTGAAAAGAATGTTCGTCCTCGAACATAAAGAAAAGAGGAGTACCTAAAGCCTAAAAAAGCTAGGATGTCTGGCCCGCATGTCAGACTTCAACTCCCTCATAGACCCATCAACAAAAGGGTGCCGCCATTGAACCTTGACAGAAGGTATATCCTTGGATCTCAATCTCTAGACCTGCCTATTTAATATAGCTATGGGTTTCTCTTCAAGAGGACAAATCTGGACCCAACTCAACAGAGTGATAGGAAATCACATGGAACTCATCTTGAATATACTAGCGGAGCATAAAAACATGAAAAATAGGATGAACAAAAGATAATCTAGTGGTAAAGACAACTCATGGGCTACCTTACTAACTCTCCTCAAAATCTCAAATGGGCCAATGAATCTAGGACTAAGCTTGCCTCTCTTCCCGAATCTCATCACACCCTTCATGGGTGAAACCTTTAGCCAAACACTATCATCAATAGAGAACTCAAGAGGCCTAACCTTCTTATCAGCATAACTATTCTGGCGACTCTAGGCTGTCAAAATTCTACTTTGAATCAGTCTGACCTAATCTATGTCATTCTGAAAAAAACCAACACCCAACACCTTAGTCGAACATGAATCAAACCACCTAATAGGTTATCGCCATCTGGATGCTAGAACGGTAACTGTTGATATATGCAAACTCCGCCAATGGTTAGTGCTGGTCCCAGTAGGCCTCAAAATTAATAACAACAGGCCTTAAGCGTATCCTCCAACACCTGAATGGTGTGCTCTGTTTGACCATCAGTCTGAGGGTGAAAAGATGAACTCAAATACACTTTAGTACCCAAACTACATTGTAAAGCCTGTCAAAATTGAGAAGTCAAACACAGACCCTCTGTCTGATACTATAATACTAGCACACAATGCAATTTGACAATGTCCCGGATATACAATCTAGCCAATTGCTCTGCACTATAGCTAGTGTTCACTGGTATAAAGTGTGCCGACTTGGCTAATCAATCAACAACCACCCAAACTGAATCAAACTTACCCAAGGCCATGGGAAAACCTGTGATAAAATCCATAGTCACTATCTCACACTTTAGTTGGGAATCGGCATCCTTTAGATCGATCCACTGAGCTTTTGATGCTCATATTTCACCTGTTAGCAATTCAAACACTTGGCCACAAACTTAACTATGTCTTTTCTCATGCTAAACAACCAATAATGTTGTTTAAGATCATGATACAACTTAGCCACACCAAGATGGATGGAATATCTAGCACAATGGGCCTCCTCTAATATCAATCTCACCCAATCCCCAACTTTAGGCACACAAACTCTACTATTAACCCTCAGTACACTATTAGCATTAAAAATAGCCACCTTGGCTTCACCTCTCAACACTTTATCATGAATCATGCATAATATGGGGTCGTCGAACTTGTGAGCACATATTTGATCAAGCGAAGAAGATCTAGCATCAACAAATACCAAAATACTCTGAGGAAAAGAAATGTCCAAATGGACCATTTGACTAGCAAGTGACTGAACTTCTAGACCTAAGAGCTTCTCCTCAGCCCTCAAGAATTTCAAATTACCCTTACTAGTAGCCTTTCGACTCAAAGAATCTGCCACCACATTGGTTTTCCCTGGGTGATAGAGGATAGAGGTATCATAGTCTTTAAGCACTCCAACCACCTACGTTATCTCATGTTAAGATTAGGCCAAGTAAAGATGTATTTGAGACTTTAGTGATCGGTAAAGATCTCACAAAGCATCCCATAAAGATAATGCCGCGACAATTTCAACACAAACACAACTGCAACCAACTCTAAGTCATGGGTAGGGTAGTTTTTCTCATGTACCTTTAGTTGTCTAGAAGTATAAGCTATCACCCTCCCCCTTTGCATCAATACACCACCCAGGCCCATACCTAAATCATCACAATATACCAAAAATGGAACTATCTCCTTGGATAAAGCAAGAAAAGGTGTTGAAGTCAACAAATCATTGAGCTTTTGTAAGCTCAATTCACAATCATCCGACCACTAGAATGCTATAGCCTTTTGAGTCAATATGGGCAACGGGGCTGCTATAGATGCGACACCTTGATCAAAATGCTGATAATACCTCACTAAACCAGGGAAACTCTAAATCTAAGTAACTGAAATAGGCCTAGCCCACCCACCAACAGATGCTCCATAATACCTTCTTTTGATACAACGTGGCCAAGATATGCAATAGACTCAAGCCAAAACATGCTCTTTGAGAACTTCATACAACTTCTCTTTCCTCAATCTCTGAAGTACAGTCCTCAAGTGTTGAACATGATCTACCTCATTGTTAGAATAAACCAAGATATCATCTATGAACAAAATCACAAATGTGTCAAAATAAGGCCTGAACACTCGGTTCATCAATTCCATAAAGGCAACCGGGGCATTTGTCAACCCGAATGACATAAGCACGAACTCATAATGCCTCTAGCAGGTCTAGAAGGTTGTCTTCAATATATTAGACTTCTGAACTCTCAATTGATGGTAAGTAGACCTCATGTCAATCTTGTGGAACACCAAGGAGCCTAGTAACTAGTCAAAGAGATCATCAATATGAGGTAACCGATATTTTTTCTTTTAAGCTGATGATAATTAATAAACATATGCATAGTGCCATCCTTCATCTTCACAAATAATATAGGAGAACCTAGGGAGATACATTCGAAAGAATTAAACCCTTCTTTAACAAATCTTCCAACTGTTCCTTCAATTCCTTCAATTCAGCTGGACCCATCTGATAAGGAGTAATAGATATAGACTTAGTGCCCAGCTCTACATAAATCGAAAAGTCAATATCACGATCAAAAGGAACACTAGGAAGATTAGTCAGAAATGCATCCATAAACTCTCTAGCAACGTTGGTAGTCTCAAAAGATGGGGACTCTTGAGAAGTAGCGCAAACATGAGCTAAGTATGAAAAATACCCCTTCCCAATCAATCAACAAGCATGCATTTAAGAGATAACACCCTCAAGATAGGAACTAGGTGCTCTAGTCCATAAAAATCGAGGCAAATATGGAGAAGATAAGGTCATGATCTTCGCATGACTATCAAGAATAGCATGATAAGGGACAACCATTCCATACCTAAAATAACATTGAAATCAACCATGTCCAACAATATCAGATCAACAATAGTATTTCTACCTATAATAGTCACAAGGCAACCGATAAACCTGATTCATCACTACAGATTCACTTTCTGGGGTGGAAACATAACTAGGCTCGACAAATGGCTCATATATAATATAAATATCTGTAGCAAAATATGCTAACACATATGAATAAATAGATCTTGGATCAAATAAAACTAAAGCTGAATGGTGGCATATTGGAACCATACCAACGATAATTGCATCAGAAGCCTTTGCCTCATCCCTGTCAGGAACAAAATAGAGAACTCTATGACTACCACTAGCCCGTAGGCCTCTAGGGGTACCTCCTCTCCCTATACCACGACCTCTTCTAACACCACCCCTCATGCCTTGATAGTTGTCTCTAACTGCCGCCTAAGGTCTTGATGCCTAAGTAGGAAACATCTAACGTGGATAGTGGTTAGCAAAGTGCCCAACCTCATCACATACATGATAAGGCTTGGGATCTTGCCCCTGAGATGACTGTGATGAAGATCCACCATGCCTGGGTACACTACCTACCTGAGTAGATCTAGATCTGTCAATATTATCACATACTGGGAGTGCTGCCTGAACCGCCTGACCCTGATGGCTCTGCCTTTGAATATCTTGGTCCCGTGGCAGATGCCCGCTAAACTGTCCATGTTGACTGAACCTCTTTTCGTGACCCAGTCTATCTCGCCTAATAGGCTCTATCATGTGAGCATGATCTATAATACTTTGGAAACTACCACTAACTAACACAAAGGAAGCTGTAGCCTCCTGAAGATACCCTGCAAAGCCTTTGGCAAAATGTTGAATGCTCTAGAATTCTTTAGGAATGCTAGAAAAGGCATATCGGGATAAGGCATGAAATCTAGCCTCATAGTCAGAAGTAGACATAGATCTTTGTTGTAGCCTATCAAACTTATCTTGGTGTCTGTCTCAGAGGCTGTAGGGAATGAATCTCTCTAAAAATATCTCAGTAAACTATCCCAGGTCATAACTGGTGATCCACAGCTCAACGAGCTACCACTGAGCTCCGCCACTCTTTGGCAAGGCCGGTGAGTTGATATGAAGTGTAGGAAACGCTATGCGACTAAAGAATAGCCAGGTTCCATGACTGGTGCTAGCTCTCTTATAGAAAATCATAAGCTCTATCTCCAAGAGTGCGATCAAAACACGATGGAGCCAACTGCACAAACCTCTCAAAACTCTTCTGCTCAATGGTAGATATGGCTAAGTTGGTAGAAGATGGTGTCACCCTAAACAAGGGAGGTGCAATAGATGTAGCGACAATTAAACTCTGATGCTGACTACCTGAACTTAGTCTAAATACCTGAAGTGGAGTAATAATAGTTGAAGGAGGGTATGCTAGAGCCGAAGAAGGACCCGTATGAATCATAGTCGGCTCCAATGGAGCACTAGAAGGACCAACTGGCATGGTAGAAAGTGGTAGCTTGTTAGTAGCTGGGGCTGGAGGAGCTCCCTCCAATCTAGCCAACAACCTTATCAGTAGCTCCTGCACTGACGATGTAAGGGATAAAGCTAAAGGAGGTGGAAACGGATTAGTAAGCCCCTATGGCACCATAGTAGGCTTTGCATAAGTTGATCGAGTCTGTTCCCTGAACAGATCTGTCCCCTAAAGAACCTTCGACCCCTGACCCTATCATGGGCTTTGTCTCGACCTCCAGTGGGAGGCATATCAGCTTCCTTGAGATCTTCCACTGATTGACGGGATCGAGATCGACATCTACGCAGAAGGATTAGACACTTCCAAAATGGGCAATACAAAGAAACACACGAATGGAAATAAGATGTGAAAACTTTTCATAACAAGTATCCCGCAACTTCCCGAAGATGGGTGTGGACGTCTACACACCAATCCTTGAGACTCTACTAGACACCTTACTCATAACTCATGAGTCCAATGAACCTAGAGCTCTGATACCAAACTTGTCACTACCAAAAGAAGATCACGACTAAAGAAAGATAATTAAAGCAGAAACAAATTCATAAGACATAAGAAATCTCACAAAACTCGAAGTCATGAGTACAAGAGCATTTAGAACAATACAAAAAGTAAATACGACTGTATTGAGGGAAAATACAACACTGTCTCATAAATATATGATACATAGTCTGAGAGAAAGAAAATAAAAGAGGATCCAAAGATCCATCAGGACTCAGAATCTGAGCCTCTTTGTTGTGATCTAGATAATAAAAATAGAACTCAGGTGGAAAGGCCCTCCTTAACACTATGTTTTCAACATTTTTGCCCCACTAACTTTGTTATTCTCACCTTATTCTCCTTTTTTTTCTTTCAAGATTTTCTGGTGCTTTCTTGTCATTTTTCAGCTTTTTGCCTTTTTATTACACTTCATTTTGTTGTTTAGCTTACATCTAAGGCATCACTTAGTTTTCTTTCACCTAATACATGATTTTTCTCCTTTCTCTCTGTGTTCCTAACTCACCCCTTTATTTTTGCATTTCATGCTTACACCAGCCACCCTCAACTTAGGCTTTTAGCATGTGTTGAGGTGCATAATATCCATCCTCCGAACCAGGGCAACTTTTGGTAGCTATCTTTAACTTAGGCTCTTTGCCTCAGTCAAGGTATGCAACATTCAAGGAAAGACCAGTTCCAATTTCAGGAGTTTTCACTAGACAAGGCTAGGTTAATCAGGTGTTTTCAAAGAATAGGTATATGTTAGGCTCAAACATTTGAAACAAGGGATAAATCATCAATTTCGTTGGTTATTTTTAGGTAATATGGACTACTGAAGAATAATAGCCTAAGATCCTTTTCTAATCTAATTAATCTACAATGTAACTTAGAATAATAGGGCAAAATCTAAATTAGAACAAAACACATGAATTTATCAAATTATGCTCACACTTACATGGCACTACATACATTATCAACAAAAGACTCGCAGATCATGCTTTTTATCTTAATATACCCTCACATATCAGAACAAATATTGTCAGAGACCTAGACATGCACGGTTGTTATCTAACTACTTAACATAAAAATTTTGTTGGGTATCATTTTTTTCAAATAACACATAAAAGTCATACTATATGCCACATGTATTGGTACTCTATGCTACAAATATTATCTAAACACCTTAAACATGCCGATTTTCTACATAAATTGAATATTCACAGGAAAAACGAACACAAGAAAGGAAACCCCAGGACTAAAAATTGGGGTAGTTATGTACCCAAGCTACTCAAACATCACTGAGGTCTATAACTATCCACACCCCATAAAAAAGATGCCCATTTTCCCCAATGAATAAAATCAAAACAAAATAAAACATAAGGGGTGAAAAACATACCTGGGCACCTAAGTGCTAGTTTGTGGCTGAGCCTAGCCACCCTCCTCCTATGGGGTGGTTTGTTCAGCAGTGGTACTCTATCAGAAGGAGCCAGCACCCCTCACCTGCTTTGTCACTCAGACTTGCCACATCTTCTCATCATGCCTTGATCTTCTCAAGGCAAGCTCAAGCTCCACCTCCTCTGTCATCCTTGAACATATATGTCTCTCCTCTGTCTCATCATCCATGCAAGGTCTCTTCCCAAGGGAAGACTGGTTGGGATCCTTTGGAGCAAACAAATCAACTATCAGCACCCGAAGTACAGTCGATGGTAGTGCAATCAGTGCTGTTAGTATTGCTGTCAAGTCAGCTCAGAGCTGCTGGATCTCCATCTACATAGATGATAAATCAGAAGGCTAGGCCTTGGCTAATCTCCATTGTACCCTCTCCTCGAAGATGATGTGGGCATCCACTATAGAAATGCAGTCCTGAATAGTGGCGACTGTGAATGATTGGCTCCGATCGTCCGAGTCTGCTATCGCCTGGCGAACCCATGGCCTGATCTGATGAACGAGTTGAGTCAACTATGACTCAACGTGTGATAACTTCTATGCCAAGGCCTGTATAGAAACAGTAAACACGTTGATCATGCCCGCTGTAGTCGGTTGTGAAGTAGTGGCTTGTGGTAGATGAGTAGTAATAGTGGACCCCCTCTCCTCAACTGTCTTGGGTTGCAGGGGACTCTGCTCAATAGGAGTAATAGTAGTAGTCGTGGCAGTCTCCAAACCCTCAGATGGTGACGCTGGGGTGAACATCTCGGGTCTATGGTGGAAGTTGTGCTCGCCGGAGTGCCACCAAGTTTTCTTCAGCCTTGATTAGGCTGAGATCTAATGTATGCTGGGCCTCAATCGTCTGGTCCAGTTGATGTAGTATCTGCACGCTCGACTCTAGACGGAGTCGGTAAATCAAGTGTGGAACGGGATGGAGTTAGACCTCTTCAGTGTGACCTTATGGATTTGATTATCAATGAAGTAGGTCCAATCAATCTCATAGCCAACTAAGATGCTAGCAACCAAAACTGCATGCTTCTGCGTCAGAGTATTATCAGCAAGTGTCGGCCAGATGTGTGAATGAATAATCACCCACCTAAACTTGGCGGGGAAACTGTGCAAAGCCTTGATGATAGGCTCTGAGAGAGTGGTGACCCAAGTACATTCTGGACCCTGCTCTGCAATATACCCAGCTACCCTTCTCATTAATATAGCTCATTACTTAGGATCCCTTCATCACTAGTGGGTCCCTCGTCTGTCCAACCCTGTAGTCGAACTTTACTATGGATCTGGGGGTAATAAACTCTGGACCAAATAATATACAATAGATGTTCTCCTGACCAAATAATATACAATAGATGTTCTCCTCTGATATGTCCACCCGCTGGACCCTTACCCTCTTCTCTATCAGTCTGGGTTGGGTGAGGGGCTTTTTCCCCTTAGGAAGTGTAAGCTAGATAGTGGCTACGTAGGAGGCATAAAACTCCCTCACCATGGTCGGGTAGTATTGTCTGAAAGGTCTGTTCAGCAAGTGAAGCTTGTATCTAGTTAGCGTGTGTTAGAGACCGGGTACATAGTCACGTCTATCATTGATGACTATAGGCTCCTCATAAATGGAGCGGGTTGGCTTGGCCCGCTCTCCCTAGTGTCTACCCTCCACATATATATCTTGCATGCCTTTGACTCACCATCAGTTAATGAGAGAATTCGATGTAGATGATGATGATCGGGGTGTGGCGAAGGACTCTACCTTTGATCTATCCTCAGAGCGTCCCTCAAAGTTGGACTTTTCTCCAGATGGAGTCATTTGTTGAAGCCCGCTCTTGTCGTTGCCTACCTCTTCAGATTGTAGAGTGTTAAGACAGGAGCCTGAGTATGCCTAGTTCTAGCATTGGCTCTTGTCTGTGGTGTAGCAACCTTTAGTTCTGATGTGACATCTAGGACCTCTAGTGAACCACTCAGCTGAGTGGTCTGCTCATCATCTGAAATCTCATCCCTGAGCCTCCTCCTCTTAGCATGGATCTCACCGCGTTTGACTTTTGGGGACATAGTACCTGAAACATAAACATATACACACCATGAATAGCCCTATAAGTCAAGAACTGAAATGCAAAAAATCTTCTGAGTTCAGTTGCAGAAGAGTTTTATGAAAGCACTTTTATAGGTCGTAGTGGATACTAACAGCTGTAAATAGCCTTCGTAAACTAGGTGTTCAAAAAGTTTTAGTTATTGGAAGAACCTACGAGACCAAGCACGACTCGTAAAGTGGTTTACAAGTTGTAGACTAGGTCATATAAAATTCCAGTGACTCATTAATTCTAGGCAGGGATCTACGAGACCTATCTATGAGTCATAAAGTGATCTATGGATTATGGAAGGTCCTGCCTGATGGACACTTAGAAACATCAAGTTTTTGGAATTATGCACGAGGGGCAATTACAACTCATGGATTACTCCACGGGCCTTAAAAGCCACTCGTGAATTAGAAAACTCGGCTACCTGAGTTTTCATGTCCATCACACAGACCCAAAAATACTATTTCAACCAATAAATTATCCACATCAAAGAAAGAATACACGCATCCACATGATTTGCACACCACAACCATCACCTGCAACATGTTCAACACACATACACCCTATTGAAAGTGATTTAGCATAAATTATCCTACAATTCTGACCACCCCTAATTGCTTCAGAAAAGCTTATGCATCTATGTCATTACCCACCAATTCACAAACACAAGAATTTAATCATGTGTGGTGAGTGATTCAATCGACATAAACACAATTAATCAAAATATTAACAAAAGGCCAAAGTGCCCAATTCCGGACCTAGATGATAGTTCAATCAAGGGAAACCTAATTTCTACCAATCACATATTCAATCCATTCATGGGTTTTATGTCTTACCACCATTCCCCACATAATATTCAGATCAATCACTCAAAAACAATGCAATTTAGAGGTATTAATTATATCGAAAACTTACCAAACTTTTGAGTAAAAGTTAAGAGGATGAAAGAGATTATTAGACTTGAAACCCTAGGGCAGTCGAAATTCTTGATGAAAATTTGGTCGACAGTGGCTGGAGGTGTTAGGGTGTGGGGTAGGTTGGGTAATTTTAGTAAATTAGGTCAATTGCGGGGTCAAAATAATTTTTGCGCCTCTATTTATATTTACGGGGTCAATTCTGAAAATTACTGGGTCTGGGATCTAAAAAACCCTAATTAAGGGCTGTAGAGGATTTTATGATACTTAAATCATGATTTTGAAGAACACCCAAACCCTAGTTTCCAATACTAGGCTTCACAGACCAGTCTACAAGTTGTAAAGTTATTTACTGCTCATAGAGTAGGTCCTAGAGATTCCCAAACTTATCAAATTCTCAGAAAACTTAATTGGGGTCCATGAGCCCCATTCACGACTTGTAGTTTTGATCTAACATTCACAAAGTTGGCTTGTGGGACTAGAGTACATCATTTCCTGCTTATTGGAATTCTCTACGAGGTGGGGTACAACTCGTAAAGTGATTTATGGCTCGTGAACCTATCAAAGAAACTCGACTTGATTCTCTACTCAGCTAAATTGACTGAGTTAGTATTGTACCTGCATACTCTTCATAAAATACATAGTTACCCTATATGCAACCAATTCAATATCCAAAGTGACAATCCAAACACAAGAAAATAAACTATCTGTGAGTCCAAAAACTGAAAATAAACCTATAACTATGCTATTACATCAAAAAACTTGGGTTGCCTCCTAAGTAGCACCTGATTTATTGTCGCGGCATGACTTGGATAAATTGGTCACTCAGACTTCACCAATTTCCCAAACTTAACTCTTCAACTCATCTGGATGCTTCATGGACTAACGGATATTGAAGACAACTTCTTCATCATTCAATCTAAATCGAAGTTAACCAACTTCCATCTACTAGGGCTAGTCCAGTGGCTAGAAATGTTCTTCATAATATTATTGTGACGTCAAAGTAAACTTCGCAATCTAGGATCACAATGTTTGCAAGGAATATGAATTTCTAAACATTTTACCAACACATCATATAGTATCCCTACAATCTTCTTCTCGGTGCGATCTGCCATTAATAACCGCATACTAGTTGGAGTAGGGGCTCCCAATCCAAGCTTCTTGTAGATTGCAAGGGGTATCAGATTTATGCTGGCACCTAGATCACATAGTGCCCTCGCGAACTCCACATCTCCAATGGTGTAGGGTATTGTGAAAGCACCTGGATCTTCTCTCTTCTAAACCAAGGACCTCATAGCAATAGCACTGCATTGTTGAAGCTCTTGAGATAACTCCTGACTCACAGTGCGCTTTTCGGTGACCAAGTCCTTCATGTACTTCGCATACCTTGACATCTTCTCCAATGCCTCAATGAGAGGGATGTTGATGGAGAGCTACTTAAGCATAGAGAGGAAGTGCATGAATTTGCCTTCCTACTCCCCTTTTTTGATACTCTAAGAGAATGGAGAAGGAGGCCTAGGAATGTGCTTAAACCTATATGGTAAATCAGCAGTTTCACTTACAATATCCTTGCCACGATATTCTCCTTCATCCACATTGTCACGACGCAAGCCTAGAGCCTAGATGTGACACAATGAATGGGAACTCGAAGGAACCCAAACAAGTCTCTTATCATATCAAAATCACACTCTTGGTCACAGAAACAAAGTAAAAAACCACAAGAGATAATATAAAAGGGAAAGCATAACTAAGAGAAGTTTTTGATAGCATAAAATATAGAAGAGTCAAAGATCAAAGCTTAAGTACATCATTTGTTCCAACAACACATCTAAACATAGATTGTAGCAAGGAAAAGACACTTTCTGGGCTCAGCCTCATAGTATTAAGAGTTCAACATAAAGAGAAAACATATGACAAGAGTAAAATAGCTAGTGTCCCCGAACTTGAGGACTAACCACAACTTATCTCCCAAAACGCCAAGACTATCCACGCGGAGAATGATTAAGAGGTGCTCCAATCGCTACATGGTAACATCATGTAGGCATTGATTATGTGTTAGTATATTTGAATGTACTAAGTATGTAGGATGTAATGCAACAAGACATAGCCAAATATAACTAAAATGCACAGTAATAGGAAATAGATAAGTGTAATCCTAATATGGCATGCATAATCAATGCTTCAAGTAAAACATACTTGTGAATCATTCAACTTGTATAGATCATAATACCTAGGTATGGAAGAGACCTCAACCGATGTAGAATAAGATCAAATGAGCTACAACTTGGAATCCCGATGATTATCCCTCATTCGCAAAGAGGTGGTTTACTTGCAGGGTAAACCATACTTTACCTTATAGGAACATGACCCATTTCAGAAAGGATCTCATAAGAAGCTTCGCCTTATGGGAACATGACCCATTTAAGGAAGAATATAAAGAGAGAGTGCACTAAATGGATCCACTAGTAAAGTAAGGGTAAAGTATACTCCTATGTTGATACATTGTAACGACCAAAGCCTAGGGTCTAGATGTGACACTGCACAAGGGGGAACCCGAATGGACCCCAAGCAAGCCTCATAAAGTATCATTACACATCCTTAGTTATGGAAGCAATAAATCAAGCATTCGAGATTTCGGAATAGGGAAAATGGGGCCAAGGGAAAAGGTTCCACAATATCAATAAGGGCCAAGGAGACATAGCTCATAACATAGATACATAACTTGTCCAACAAATACCTCTAAATACATAGATAGAGTGGGGGCCAAGACAAAGTAACCGGGCTCACCCTCATAGTCAAAATAAACAAAAAACGAATATCACAATACATAATAAGAGAATCATAGACTATATCCTCAAAGTAGAGGACTTACTAACTAGCTTGAATAGCACCAAACTAGCCACGTGGAGGAGGATGATCAACTTGGGCACCGGTTCCTACATGGTGACATCATGTAGGCATAGAATATGCATTAGTACATTTGAATGCACTCAGTATATAGGATGCAATGCAACAATAAGTAGGCATCATAGTCAAAATGCATAATATTAAGCAATAGACATAATATAAAAATATGACTTGTATGTTTAATGCTTAAGTAAAATATAACAATATGACTTGTATGTTTAATGCTTAAGTAAAACATGCTTAAATAATTCATGCTCATGTAGGATATCATATGTGAAAAAAGAGACCAAACTAGTTGTTCAAGGTATAAATCCCTTGGTGTTCATGTGGTATAAACCCCACACATGGTTGATGGTAATCACACCTTACCAACACGCTGACAAAGTATAAACCCGTCGCATGGTTGATGAGTATAAACCCCCAACATGGTTACCCAGGCTCTTGTCTCCCCGGATCGAGTATGGTCTAATGCAACACTTTATATAGAGTATATCATATACATAAGAGCATTTCAACATCATAACATCATTCATTTCATATCTCATGCTTTTGAACTTTAATTCCTCAAGAATCTACCTTCGGACATTTTATCAAACAATTTGAGGGTGTGTAATGCTAGTATAAAACCAAGAAATATAGGTACGAAATCATGCAAGAACATGTATTGTAGAACCATCAATCAACACCTTGTAATACCTTCAAGTAATATACATCAAAACTCCTTCTCAAATCTTACAATAGATCAAAGATTTATAGCTAAAAATATAGCAAAACAGTCACAACCATACATAGCTTTAACATAGTGTGTAGTGAATTTCATAATACTCAAGACCCATTTATAAATCAACTTTAAATCATGAAATTTGAGTAAAAGGTGGCTTGGGTATCATGGGAGAAAGGAACCCATGAAAGAAACCCACATACCTTGGCTTATAGATGAACTTGGTGATGATTGGAGATGGAGACTTGACGCTTGAAGAACAACCCTGAAGGAGAACCTTAGCTTGAGATGAGGGTTTGGGACTTGAGTTTGGGGAGTGAAAATATAACTGTGTTTGAGTGAGTATGGGGAAATGTTTAGGCTAATATGGGAACTTTTATGCCCAAGACAAAGCTGAAAGACCGTCTCCAATTTAACACTGCGGCGCGCCGCGACGGCATCACGGAATGACCATTAGAAATTTCACCATGTGCATTTTTATAAATCGTTTTAATCACTTTAAAGTTGAGGTTAGACCCTTTTCTTCCTAATTTGGACCCTGAACAATAATCTGAAGTCGGATTTTTGAAATAACAAATGGATTTTGAGATATGTGAAAATTAAAATTTTGGGCATTCTAAGGCACGTTTTTGGGAAATTTTTGGTGTAGTTACAAGGACCCAAAAACCTTCCCTTTCTTGGCAAACCAGGTCACACCCTTCATTGGTGGGACTTTCAAGTGAACCCAATCAATAATACAAGCACACTTAACCTACCTTAGTACCTAAGGACACCATCTCTCCCTTGGGAGAAAACCTCCATTTCACCATCCTCCACCGAAACATTCAACTCTAGCAAGGCGGAATCAAGGTCTTGCTTAACTTGACCTCTTCAATTGAAAAAGAGTTGGAACCATAAAAACCACTATATTACATTCTCAACTTCATCCGACCTCATATATTCCTAAACTAGCCAACCGGTGTACTCCTCTAATCACCCCTTGTTACTCCATAACCTCACTTTTCATATTTAGCAATAAACCACTCATCCCTCCAAAGTTGTAACACCATCCTCAAACGATTCACATGCTCTCCTTTACTCCAGGAATAGATCAAGATACCATCAATAAAAACCATCCCAAATAAGTTAAGGTAGGGTTTAAAGACCCTATTCATAAGATCCATAAACATAGTCTATGCATTAGCCAAGCTGAAAGACATACCCAAAATTCAAAATATCGGAAAGGACATCAACATCTCATTGACCACCAAATTCGACTCGATAGGAAGGAACTTTGAAATCAACATCCCTAACCTCACAAGACGATAGAGACACCCCTTAGAAATTAACTTTTTGGCTTTAAGACAAGAAATGAATCTACCCTTGAGCACCACATCACAATTTTCCCACTCAAGGATGGTTTATTTGGGAATTGAAAATTGACACTATGGGTTCTATAATCAATAGAGGCATAATATGCAGAATATCGATCCACACTAAGGACAATCTCAAATTCCACTATGCCAAGCTCAACCAAATCACAATACAAGACTTCATGCAAAATGAGCATAGGGCAATTTCTACAGACTCTCCTAGCGATAATAGATGCACCAACGGGTGTAGACAATTCGTAAGGTTCACACAACAATTCAGGACTAACATGAAGCTTTTTGGAAATAATGGAGTGAATAAAGAAAAATTGGCACCTGGGCAAAACAATGCATACACATCAAAATAAAAAATCTTTAACATACTAATGACGACACAAGGCACCTCATCCACCCCTTGCCTCTCTTGAAGATCGTAGAATCTATTTTGCCTTGGCATACCCCCTTGATGGCCTTCCCTTCCTCTTTGGCCCCTATTAGCAACTTGGCCTTGAGGAACACCACCTCTACCTTTAGGTTGCGTATGAGGACAACCACTAACTTTGTGACCAGATTTGCCACAACAAAAATAAGTATTAGAGTTCTTCAAACATGGGGCACCACGACCTTTCCCACACTTCCGTCATCTAAGATTTGTCACCCCTTGGAATCTTTGATTTGGCACTCTATCATAGGCAAACTCCTTTTTGGAGGAATTAGATGACTCTTGGCCTTGGGAGTTGTGGCCTTAAAGAAACTGGCCACCCTTGGAAACTTGGAACCCACCTTCGAAACGACCCCTCTTGGACTCACCAACCTTTCTCTTTCTAAGCTTTTCCCCCTCAAGTTATTCGTCATAAGTCATGAGGCGGGACAAATCTATATCACTTACTAGCGTGGCAATACGACACTCCTCATTAACCAAGTCGGACACACCCAACATAAATTTGTTCATCCTAGAGCTCGGCTCGGCAACCAATTATGGGGCATACTTGGAGAGTTGGTGGAACTTGAGGGAATGCTCCCCCATACTCATGGAACCTTGATCAAGGGTCATAAACTCTATCATTTTAACCTCCCTTAGCTCCATATGAACGAACTAGTTAAGAAATGTCGCTTTGAACTCTTCCCAAAGGATGACATTATTATTCCCCTTGTCCATCTTCCATTTGGTGAACCAAATTTGAGCCACCACTTTGAGTTTGTAGGCCACCAACTCCGTCTTCTCCTATGAAGTAACCCCCATAATAGACAACACTTTATACCATTTTTCAATGAAATCTTGAGGATTCTCATCCACTTTTGACCCATGGAACTCCGGTGGGTTCATTCTAGTAAAATTCCTCACCCTTGAGGCCAGAGTAGGAGAATGAGGGTTTTGGGACCTTAGGTTGATTTGGTTGTCCATAGCATGAGACAACATGGTAAAAGTATCTTGGAACTCTTCATGAGCCCCCCTCCCCCCTCGTCTTGAGGAATTTGTGGAGCGGGAGGAGCTGGTTGCTCCTTGGGTGTATGAGCTCTTCTTCCTCTTGGAATTGGCATGATCTAGAATAGCAAAGAATATTCATTAGGGGTAAACCTTATATTACTTCTATAGCATGACATAGACCGTGAAGAAGGGAAACATTTCCTATAATGCCTCATAGTCTCTTTATCATAGTGGTGGTATAGTTCACAACCATAAACAAGAGTCTATTTGACAAGGTGTGCTGGATTTCGAGGACCATTTACAACCTTGTGCTCTGATATCAAGTTTGTTATGACCGAATCCTAGCGCCTAGACGTGACATGGTGAATGGGAACCCGAAAGAACCCAAACAAGCCTCTTAGCATATCAATAACACATCCTTGGTTGAGGAAGCAAAGTAAACAACCACAAGAGATAATATAAAAAGGAAAGTGGAACTAAGGAAAGTTTTTGATAGCATAAAAGGTAGAAGAGTCAAAGCTCAAAGCTTAAGTACATAATTTGTTCCAACAACACCTCTAAACGTCGATTGGAGTGGGGCCAAGACACTTTTAGGGCTCACCCCTCATAGTATTAAGAGTTCAACATAAAGAGGAAAACATATGACAAGAGTAATATAGCTAGTTTCCCCGAACTTGAAGACTCACCAAAACTTATCTCCCAAAATGCCAAGGATAGCCACGTGAAGGATGATCAAGAGGTTCTTCGGTCCCTACGTGGTAACATCATGTAGGCATAGAATATGCGGTAGTACGTTTGAATGTACTGAATATGTAGGATGAAATGCAAGAAGACATAGCCAAATATAAAGAAAATACATAGTAATAGGCAATAGTCTAATCTCAATATGGCATGCATGATCAATTCTTAAAGTAAAACATACTTGTAAATCAGTCAACTTGTATAGATCATAATACATAGGTGTAGGAAGAGACCTCAACCAACATAGAATAAGACCAAGAGAGCTACAACTTTGACCCCCGATGATTACCCCTCGTCGGTAAAGAGATGGTCTACTTGCCAGGGTAAACCATACTTCACCTTAGGGGAACTTGACCCACTTTGTATGAAGTGACTCTCCTTACGCGAACATGACCCATTTTGAAAAAGAGAAGAAGCTTTGGCTTACGAGAATATGACCCATTTCGGGAAGAATCTCAAGAGAGAGTGCACAAAATGGATCAGCTTGTAAAGCAAGGGTAAAATATACTCCTATATTGGCACATAGTTTGAGGAAAGAAAGCATCCCCTCAATGCATAGGTGCTAAGCCGAATCCCCATAATATGCAAAATAATCATATTTATAGTAACTTCTAATGAACATAGAATCATAACACGAGTAGCTCTAAACATAGAATCATAACATGAGTAGCTCGAAAATATTTTTGACCTTTAATGATGAGCCTAACTTTAAAACATAAGAATAGATCATCATCAAATATTACCCTTGCATTAACATGAATGGCTCACAAGAGGTAAAATACTTGGAAAAAGGGCTTAACTTCATACCGTCATAATCGTAGATAGTTTCATGAATTCATAATATATTTGAAAGCACGTATTCATCACAAAGTCACTTGACTTATAAAATATGCAATAAATCATAAATAACTTCAAGAATCCTTGAAAAGACATTTTATCAAATACTTGGTGAGTGTGCAATGTTAGTTCAAAATCATACAATTCAAGAGTAAAATAATATGAGAAAACTTAATGTAAGTCAAGCCTCCAACACATAGTAAAACTCTCATGTATGATACCCTAAAATCTATCTTGAAATCTTATAATACACCATAGTTTCATAACTTAAAACATGCATAGTCACAATACACAAACCATCTCATAGTATAAGCTTGAAATAGGTAGACATGTGTTTTCAATCAATATTTTCTAAAACCGCAACATAATTTGCAGTCATAATCTATAATAAGTAATACAACTTGAAAACATACAATTTTCATAAGATAAGAAGATTGGGCACCATGGGTGAAAGAATCCAATAGTTGAAACCCACATACCTCAAACTTGGGTTTTCTTGATGTAGTCTTGAAGGAGGCTTGAAGTTTAAACAGAGTTCTTGAGATCCATAATTGAGCTTGGGACACTTGAATTTTTGATGAAATGTTTGGTTAAGTATTAGAGAGGGTTTGAGAGGGTCTTGAGTGATTTAGAGTTGAAACATGGCTAAGTATAGGTGTTTTTACGTATAGGAGGGCATGGGGCAATGATTCTAATGCCCCTGGGCCAAAATAAGAAAACTGGAAAAAAATATACCTCTCCGTGCCCCTCGCGCATTGCGCCTCGATGCGGATCGTCTCTAAAAATCACAAAATTTGAAAAAATAACTTTTTCTATGGGTGGTCCAAAATCGGGGTTATACCCATTTCCAACTCAATTTTTCCCCTATCAAGAATATAAATTTGAGTATTTGATATCACGCGTAGATTTTGAGATATATGAAAATTATGATTATTGGTATTTTAATGCATATTTATGGGCATTTTTGGGGTATTTCACGCATCCTTTGCCACAATCGTCTCCTCTCAAACCTCTTCTAGATCAGCCGGCATAGGATGCTCAATAGTGCTCTTTCCACATTGAGTAGTAACCGCCATACTCTGCCTATTATTTTTAGGATTCTGCACTGCATTGCTAGGCAGTGTACCCCTCTGATGCTGATTAAGTTGAGTCGACACTTGACCAAACTGTTGTTCCAGCTATTTGATAGCAATAGAGTGAGACTCTATTTTATGATTAATACTTGAAGGATATTTCGTGCCCCTTAGAGTCTCATCCTGTGTCTCAGCCTTCTTCAATAGGGGATCAAATATATCCTTAATTATAGAATTATCTGCAACTGCATCACAGTTGTGTGGTGGCACATAAGGATCATTTTTGAAGCCTTCTCTACGACCTCAATCTTCTTCTAGACCTTTGTTCCTATCATTATAACCTCCGTGATTTTCCCTGTAAGCTCCATCTAGACCAAAGTTTCGACCTTGGTTTCCTTGACCTTGTTGCCTAAGGTCCTGATTGGACACTTTGCCATTGGTCCGGAAAGCCCCCGTTTGATCAGCAACAAAACATGCATCCTCATCATAGTATGGCTCTTTGTACATGGGTGCGCATGGAGGTTGATGAATTACTGCATTTACGCTCTCTTGGCTCTGGTCACTATCACCTCTATAACTGTGCAAATCTGAGCAAGTTGCTGCATGATTTCTTTATTAGTTCTTCTTGGTTATGTAGATGAAGAGACTATGAATTGAGAAGATATAATTAAACACTTACACAGTAGATTTAAAAACAAGTAATCTAAGTTCAATAAGAATCACAAGCTTTAAGATCAAATTCAACCACAAGTGTTCTCAAAGATTCCCTTACAATTTTCTCTCTCTAAATATTGAGTTCTGTGAGTACTAACCTAAAACCTATCAAAACTTACGTGAACTTCTGAAAATAACCTAAAAGACCTATTTATAATAATTCAAATTCAAATCCTAAACAACTTAGAAAAACTAGTCGGCACGCCTCATGAAAGCTTTTTACTGGTCGTATTGAAGTTTTCGGCCCATAATAGGGTCTCGTACATTGTTTCCAAAAAGCTTGACTTCCTTTTTATGACTAGTAAAATGGTTTACGACCTGTAAAAGGCGTTTCGTCTGATGAACTTCAGAAATTCTTCATTCTCTAGTCGTCAGGGCATGAAACATCTTTTATCACTCGTAAATTGATTTACAGCTCACCTGCATGTTTGCAGAATTAACTTAAGAAACTTTGCCCCTCATTGGAATTCCTTATAAAATCACCCTACGACTCGTAGAATGGTCTACGGCCCTGTAAGGTGTCTTGTATAACAACAAATCTGCAACAACTTCTGTAACTTTACCCAAAATACATGGCCAACCTGTAATTCTACAAAGATAAACACAAATCACATAAAACCCACTAGCATCACCTTGAGAAAACACAAAATCCTATGTTTTAAGCATCAAAAGTGCGGTATTTTGGTAACATGTCAAGAGCCCATCTATCGATCATAGAGTGCAAACTCCCAGGACCTCTGCAAACACGGAGGCTCCTCCATGAACACGGAGAAGAGAATAACCCTGCACCAGTTATCAGTAAATCAACAACCTGAGTCCAATTTCCTACTCTGTATGGACCCCCAAAACTCATATGAACAAAGAATTTCACAAAATTTATATGTATTCATACCACAAACAATAGTCCAGACTCAAAAGAATCAAAAAAAATTAGTTTTAAGACCTTCTCGCTACATTTACGTATTCAAGTAAAAAAAACTGGTATAAGGTATCAAAATATAAAAATTGCTATCCAGAACTCCAAAAATTATGATGAGACCATTTTATATGTTAGTTTTCACTATCCAAAACTATGGACTGTCAGAATTCTGATCAAACCTTCCAAACTTTGAATATTGACCAAAGTCAAATTTTGATTCCAGAAACGGCTAAAATCACAACTTTAGATCTAAAAACCTCATTTTAACTCGAAATTCAGTTCTGAAACTTCTTGTAGTTTAGTTTCAATGTTACAAAGATAATGAAATCTACGGACCCTTGATCTGACCTTCAAAACTTAGAATGATATAAAATCTCACTTTATTAATAACTTAAGCTTTCAAAAAGACTAGTACTCATATTTTCAACTTGTAAAACTCAGGATTGGAATTCCAACAATTCAAATAGTTCAATGTAGGCCCAAAGAAACTTACAAAAAGGTAAAATGGTAATTTTTACAAATACAGCAAAAAATGATCAACTAGGTCATTACAATTTCAACTTTGTGCTTAAAGTTGGAGATATGTTTGAAGCCATTCCTGTGTCATGACATGAGAGGGTTAATTTTATAAAATGTATAGATAAATGTGATTTAATACAATTGTATTATCGAGGAGAGAGGAACATATGTAATACACCCAAATTACACATCCCTTAAGAAGTATAAGTGGTTTTTGTTCAAATATAGAACATAACCAAGGTTAGGATCAAACCTATGGGGAATATTATTCAGACTTAGCTTAATTATGTGTATTTGTACACTTAGTCAACTTATTTCCTAAAAGAGATTTTTTTGTAAACTAATGATTCTAGGTAAACTAATATCAAGTAACAAATTATAGACTGCAAGTGCTTAAATCAATAAAAGATGAAACTAGGGTATTGTAATTTTCATGAACTCATACTTAGTACAATCTTATAATAGTAACCTTTTCTATTTCTGGTATGTAGGATTAGTAAGTTAAGTTTACCTAAGTGGTTGATCCCCTAAATAAGTGATTATCAGCAACAACTAGGTCTAATAGGTGTATGCCTTACTATATCTTACCCATGATCCCAGATTAGCTATTCCTTGGTTCGTTCAACCTATTATATTATCATGACTCATGCTAGGCAATAGTTTATTAGAACCACAAAGGACCCCTACCAACCTTTTAGTTTATCAAGCATACATAAAGTAAGTAAACACAATATAAAAATGTGAAAGTAACAAAGGAAAAGTCTAACAATTCATCAGTAGAAAATCAAGACGTAGAAGACAACATAGACACTTTTACTCTTTTATCTGAAAAGCCTCTCGCATAGATGAGTTGCTGGGATATGACTTGTCTTTTCTGGTGTCTACATATAATCATAAATGAAAGAAAGATAGCTAATTCAAAAGTATATCAAAGCATGTGCCCGGATTAAGAGGGTTCACTAAGTTTGACTCTGCAGATAACCCTAACAACATGAAGGATGGGAGAGCTCGTCTAACTCTACATAATAATACAATACAGGCAAAAGAAAGTATGCATTAATACTTTGAATGTACTAAGTATGTGAACAATGCAATATGTTCAATACCATGATATGCAATTAACCGAAGTATCTAGAATGATATGAGAGTCATATAAAGCGTAACCAAATCATAAATATGGACAATGCATAACCAAAATCATAATGGAAGACATTAATAAACATAAATCATAAATGGTTATACCATGTAGAATAAAAATCATAACAGACAATAAGACCATGCGAGCTATTATATGAAATCTCGATATTTTCCAATATTGAAAAAAAGAGACTACATGCCAAGGTAGAATCTGATCTGTAAACTAGGTCATTATTTTATGCTATATGTGGATATATTACCAAGTCTAAATAGATAAAATCCTATGGTGGCACATAGTTATAGGACTAGAGATTGCTACTAAGGACCCTTTAAGTCTTGTCCCCATCTTAAAGTCCACTCGATGCTAAGTCAAAATTCGACGGAGTACTTATTATAAATCATAAAGCTTAAGAATATGCAAAGGGAATTAGTAACTACCAATTTGTTTCATAAAGTCTTGTTCACATAATAGCTCATTTTCATAGTGATTCGTGTAATGTGGGTGTAAGCCTTCCATCATTATGAATCATTTCTAATTTGATTAACTCATGATCATTGATACTTGTCTTGTATAGTGATGTCTCCCAAGTTACACCTCTTTTTTAGAGGATAAAGTGGTAATTGTCAAGAAATAGAACCTAACCAAAGTTAGGATCAAACCCACAAGGAATACATAGACTCAAGACAAATTCACCGATATGCAATCCGAGTAGTTAAGCAACTTAATTCCCTAAAAGGGGGGGGGGAGGGGTAACAATGATCAATGAGAAAATAAAGTAAACTAACTATCAAAAGGAAAAAATCAATACTAGAGACTAAATAGGGTATTGTGTTCCCCATGATTCCACAATTCAATATCACCGAATAACCTAATTCTTGTCTAGTGTATAGCATGCAGGATGGTAAGTTAAGTTCACCAAGCCCCTTGGTCAAGGGCGAGAGGTGAATTTCAATATGCATCTTGGCCCATCTCCATAGTGTGCATTACTAACCTTTACCTATAAGTCCCAGTACAACCTCCCCTTGGCCCATTTTGACTGATTAGACGAGAATACATCGATCGAATCGTGTTAATTGATCTCGTTTCCTATTCATTACTACTTATGTACAGTTAGTAACACTAGGCGAGTTCCATATTTTTCACCACTAGAAAATATGCAAAATGAAGAGAGTTAACAAATATATGCATATACACCTTCCAAGAATTGTAACTCATTTGGTTTTATTTTATTAGTTCTTCATGGTTCCCACAACCCTAGTTGTGGATTTAGCTACTCATGCTATGAGTAGATGAAGAGATTATGAATTAAGAAGGCATATCTAAACATTTACATAATTAAATTAAGAATAAGCAAATCTGAAGTTAATGAAAATCACAAGATTGAAGATTGAAGATTGAATTAAACCACAAGTGTTCTAAAAGACTCTCTCAGAATTTTTGTCTCCAAGAATATTGAGTTCTTTGAGCACTTAACCTAAACTACACTAAACTGACATGATCTGCTCAGAACTTGTGAAAAATAACCTAAAAAACCTATGTATAAGAATAACTAAAAACTGGTCCTAAACAAATTAGAAAAACTGGCCGGCAAACTCCACGAAAGCACTTTACGACCCATATTGTCTTCTATGGCTCGTAGTCGAGGTCTCATAATTAGTTGCTAAAATTTTGGATTTCACTTCTGCGATACCCCTTTTATGACTCGTACGGTGGTTATGACCCGTATAGAGGGTTTCATCTGATAACTTTCCTGCAGGTCCACTTCACTGATCCTCAGGGCATAAAAGGTAGTCTAAAAGTCATAAACTGCTCCACACTCATCTGTATGTTTGTAGACTTCAACTTAACCGAATATTCCCTCACTGGGAATCCTCACGAAACCTACCAATGACTCATATAAAGCTCTACGGCTTATAGACTATGTCGTACAATATAAAGAACCAACAACTTTTGCAATTTTCCCCAAGTTATGTCCAACCTGTAATCCTGCAGACCTAAACACAAAAACACATAAGATCCATAAATATTGCATTGAGAACATACAAACTTCTAAGTTTTAAGTATCAAAAGTGTTTTATTTTGGCAGCATATCAACACCCTCAACATAAAATTGTTGCTTGTCTCAATCAACGGACTCAATCTATATAGACAACACAGTAATACACAGACCTCAGCTTATTGGCATACGTCACATACATCTCAGACTTAGATACCCACCAACTTCTCAAAACAGGATTAGATAGCTATTTAGCAAACCAATGCAACTTCATGCATGTGACAGCATAACTATGATATGCAAGGGGTTATCAACAGTACACAATCACTAAACAAGTCAAATGCTAACAATGTAATGCAAGTGCCTTCATAGAAAGAAGTCTCATATTTGACACTCAAAGATGTTTTCATATTTGATCTTAGGACTAGGCAAAAATACTCACTCTCACAAAAGATATTCATACATGATGACTAATACCATAAGATTGCCTATATACTTATGACTCAGACTATCACTAATTAGCTAGGATCACTTTAGGACTTTCTTGGCTTAAAACGTCGGTTCAGGGGCTTTGGTATTGTATTTTGGGAAAATAGTGACTAACGGCCCTCCTTGATATTGTGTTTTTCTACACATTTTCCCACCAACTTTTTTTTTTCACCTTATTCTCCCCTTTTCCTATTTCAAGCTATTTTGGGTGCTTTGTTTTCATTTTTCAGCTTTTTGCCTTTTTTTTCGTACTTCATTTTGCTTTTTAGCTCATGTTTGAAGAATCTTTCATTTTTATAGTACATGATTTTTCTCCTTTTTATCTGTATTCGTAACACCTCCCCTTATTTTTGTGTTTTACCCTTACGTCAGCCACCTTAAACTTAGGTTTTTGGCCTATGTTATGGTATATATCCATCCTCCGAACCAGGGCCACTTTTGGTAGCGACCCTCAATTATGGCTTTTTGCGTCAATCTAGGTACACAATATTTGAGGAAAGACAAGGGCCAATTTTAGGTGTTTTCACTAGACAAGTCTAGGTTAATTAGGTGTTGCCAAAGAACAGGTACATGTTAGGCTCAAACATTAGGAACAGGGGATATATCATCAATTTGGTTGACTATTTTTAGGCTAAAGGGGACTATATATGAACAATGACCTAAGATCCTTTCCTAATCCAATTAATCTATAATCTAACTTAGAGTAATACTACAAAGTCCGAATTAGCACAAAATACATGAATGTATCAAATTATGCTCAATTTCACATGGCATTGCATACATTATCAACAAAAGACTCACATATCATGCTTTTTATCTCGATGTACCCTCACTCATCAGAATAGGTATTGTCAGACACCTAAACATGCATAGTTGCAATCTAACAACTAATCGAAATTTTTCGTGGGTATCATTTTTCAAACAAAACATTAAAAATGCTAAATGCCATAAGTATTGGTACTATATGCTAAAAATATTATCTAAACATCCTAAATGTTCTGGTCTAACAGAAAATAAATATCCACAGGGAAAAAGAACACAGGCAAGAAAACTTCAACATCAAAATTTGGGGTAGTTATGGACCCAAAGTACTCAAACTTCACTGAAGCCCATAATTGCCTACACCTCCTTAAAAAGATGTACATTGTCCCCAATGCACAAAATAAAGCAAAAATAAACCCATGAAGGGGTAAATAAACATATTTGGGCGTCAAAGCGCCAGGGTCCACCTTGGGTTGCTTCCCAAACAGTGCCTGATTTATAGACACGATGTGACATAGATAACTTGAGTACTCAGACTTCCTCAAGCTTTTATTCTCCTTTATCACCAAACTTTGCATCAATCTGGCCCCTATCAGTGTTCTGTCACTCTAAAACGTTGATGCTTGTTATCATTTCTCTTTAAATCTGATCTAGTTGTATCCACACAAGTCTAAACTACCGATTAAGCTATTAACTTACCAAAGAGTATTGGTCAAATTTAAGGTTTATCTTGGCAATGTCAGACTTGATCTCCTTCAAAATCTTATCTTGGGCATCTACCTTCTTTAACAACTGGTGAATCATCCCTTCAATTCTAGAGTTCCTATCTCCCATATCATGATCGTTTGGGGCATGTGACGACTACTCATGCTGCTATACTTGGGTTGCTCATCCTTAGTGCGATGGTTTCCCTGATTGTTATCTGGCTTGGTTGTCTCTTCTGTCTGCTTCATTAGAATCTCCATATTAGCTCTATTTTCAGTAAGCATACTAAGGTTATCTACATTTATTTATTCTTGGTCATAACTGATGTCAGCAGTGTTTGCAAGATCTATTGGATATCTATTCTTGGGCTCCATACACGGTTTGATTTAGCTACTACGTCCAGGTGCTTAGAGATTTCTATAAATGCTTGTTCCATAAATAGACCTCCTAAGAAGATATCAACACATGCTTGACCATTAGCATCTAAAGATCAATAGAAATTATCCACCAAGACATTCCCCGGAATCTCATGGTCAGGTGCACTGCTTAAGCATTTATTAAATTGTTCCCATGTAGCAAGGATTGAATCACCAGAAAGTTGCTTAAAATGGTGGATCTGGTCCTCTACTTGATCCTGTTTGGTTTAATAAAGTACCTTGCAAAGAAAGATCTCTACAATTCTATCTAACTAGTGATCGAGCCTTGTAGAAGTTCAGATTGCCATAATGCAGCATTGTCCATAAGTGACAGTGGGAAGAAAAGTAGTCCAACAACATCCATAAATAGATTTTGTTTCCCATCACATTCTTACAAACAAATGCCACGTTATGTAGGTGGCTGTGTGAATCCTCTTATGGTAAGACAGCAAATAACTGATGGTTTTGCAACATCTTAGGTAATCCACTTGAGACAGTAAACTTTGTGTATGCCGATGACGGTGGTAACACAATAGCTCTAGTCACCTCCATATCCATAGGATTCAACCTGTACTAGTTCAACTGGTAAGAGTTGCCATTGAAATCCTGAAGCTATGGAATGTCCTCCAAAGGAGGTGGTTTCTCATTCCTATCCTCGTCATTATTGTTCCTATTCAGGGCTGAATTGACATCATTGTTGGTATTGTCATGGGCCATTCTTCTTGTAATTCGATGGATCTCTGGATCAAATTGAGCTAAGGTCTTGCCTTGACTCCGAATGTTAGGCATACACTACTCGTACACCCTGCAAAGAAAAAAAAAACAAAAACAAAAACAAAAGTTAAATAAAGAGAACTAAGGATTAAGATAGAAATAAATTCACCAAGTCTAGACATATTCCCTAGTAACAACACCAAAATATTGATATCGTGCAAGTTACACCTCATTTTTAGAGGATAAAGTAGTCGGTGTCAAGATAAAGAACCTAACCAAGCTTAGGGTCGATCCGATAGGGAACACATAGACTCAAGAAAACTCACCAATATGCAATCCGAGTAGTTAACCGACTCAATTCCCTAAAGGGGGGGATTGCTATAATCAATGAGAACATAAACTAAATTAACTATCACTAGAGAAAAATCTGTAATAGAGAGCAACTAGGGTATTGTGTTACCCATGATTCCCCAACTCAGTATCATCGGATATCCTAATTCTTGTCTAGTGTATAGCAGCAGGATAGTAATTGAAGTTCACCAAGCCTTTTGGTTAAAGGTGAGAGGCGAATGTCACTATGCAACTTGGCCCATATCCATAGTGTGTATTGCTAACCATTACCTATTAGTCCCAGTAAAACCTCCCATTGGCCCAATTTTGTAGATTAGACGAGAACAAGTCATCTAATCTTGTTAATTAGTTTCTTTTCCTATTCATTACATATTGGTCCAATCAGTAATACTAAGTTAGTTCTAATGTTGGCTACCACTAGAAAACACGTAAAACAAAGAGACCTAATTAATATATACATATACACCTTCCGAGAATTATGAATTATCTAATTTTACTTTGTTAGTTCTTCATGCTTCCCACAACCCCAGTTGTGGATTTAGCTACTCATGGTACATATAGATAAAGAGCTTGTGAAATGAGAAGACAAAATTGAATTAAGAACAAGTAAATCAAAAGTCAATGAAAATCACAAGCTTTAAAATTAAATTTAACCACAAGTATTCTCAAAGACTCTCTCACAATTTCTATCTAAGAATATTGAGTTCTATGAGTACTTAGCCTAAACAACATAAAACTTACATGACCTACTCAGAACTTCTGAAAGATAACCTAAAAAATCTATTTATAACAATTAAAAACAAGTCCTAAATAAATTAGGAAAACTAATCGGCAAACTCCACGAAAGCAATTTACGACCCATAATGTCTTCTATTCGTACTTGTAATCAGCTGCTGAAATTTTGGACTTCACTTCTATGACACCCGTTTATGACTTATGAGGTGGTTTATGACCCGTAAAGGGGTTTTCATCTGATAACTTTCATGACAAGTCAACTTCTCTGATCCTCAAGACATGAAAGGTAGTCTACGACTCGTAAACTGCTCCACGACTGGTCTGCATGTTTGTAGACTTTAACATCAGTACATAAACCCTCATTGGAAATCCTCATGAAGTCTATCTATGACTTGTAGAATGCTTTATGACCTGTAGAGAGACTCGTATAACAAAAAATGACCCGTAGAGGGACTCGTATAATAGCAAAAACCAACAACTTCTACAATATTTTTCTAAATCATGGCAAACTTGTAATCTTGCAAATGTAAACATAAAACGCGTAAAACCCACAAATATCACATTAAGAACATATAAAATCTTATATTTTAAGCATCAAAAGTGTTGCACTTTGGCAGCACATCATATAACATCATAAATCTTAATTTATACTTGTTGTGAAACTTCCTTTAAAGTTTTATCAATTCATGGTCATTACTTGTATTGAAAACTCAGTAGAAGCACAAGGGCTCACAAATAATCAACCTAAAATCATGTAATTATAATGAATTCATGCATAATCGTATAATATAATACAATATTAATTGAGTCATAATTGAAAGAACCATAATTAAACGACTCAAAAACTGCCCAAAAATGTGCCTCAAAAGTGCTCGGAATGATAATTTTCATATATCTCAAAATTCATGTATGATACAGGAAATGTGACTTCATTTTCTTGTTTTAGGGGATCAAGTTGAGTTGGAAATAGGTCTAACCCCGATTTTGTAGAAAAAGAATTTCAATTTTATTTTCTCGAAATTTTGATCTCCAGAATTAATCCGCGACTGTGCCGCAATGCCCAGCAGTCGCAGGCTTGTGTAAATATTGCCTCCGCGATAGGTTTGCATCACGGACCAGATGCAGACCTGTATATTTTGTTGCTAGTGATTTTTATCTCGGTCCAAGGCTTTTGGGTCTTGGGCTCAAGCCCTCCCATGCGTGAAAATACATATACTTAGCTATATTTCACCCTCATACCATCCAAGACATTCCCCTATACTCACTGAAGCACTTAAACAAATATTTTATCTCCAATTTCAAGTCTAAAAAACTTATCCAGATCTTAAGGTTCTCATTCAAGCTTCAAGTCTCCATCTCTAATCTTCTTCAAGGATTCTCCCAAAGTAAAGGTATATGGGTTTCTTTCATGCGTTCCTTTCCCCTATGATACCCAAGCTCTTTTTTACCTTAATCTGCATGATTTGAAGTTGATTTACTCATGGGTATTATCCATTATAAATTTCACTTCACACTATGTTGGGGTTTCATGAAATTATGGTTGTTGTAGCGTGTTTTGAGCTGGGAATCTAAGATCTATTGTGAGATTTCACAAAGGGTGTTGATGTATATTGCTTGAGGATGTTACCAAGTATCTACTGATTGTTATACAGTGAATTTTCTAGCATGATTTCACTCTTAAATTACATGATTTTACATTAGTATTACACACCCGTCAAGTGTTTGATAAAATGTCTGGATTATGATTTCTTGAGGAATTGAAGGTCCTATGCATGTTTTATGACTTGAATGACTATGTGATGATGAAAAGAATATATGTATATAATATTATCTCTATAGAGTTGGGAATTGACCAAGCTTCACTCGGGGGGTTGTAGGCCCAAGTAACCTTGTTGAGGGCTTTGTACCTCTATCGCCTCACTTGGGAGGTGGTAGGCCTGTGCAACCATGTTAAAGGGTTTGTACCTTGATAAACACAATGAGAGGTTCATACTCCAAACCATGTTGGGGGGTTTGTGCCTCATCAACCATGTTGGGGGGTTTGTACCTCATCAACCTATTGACGGATTCGTACCTCATTCGCTTCTCCAAGGGGGTGGTAGGCCTTGGATATGCACTAATAATGGTCTCTCCTTACACATGTGTTATGTTATATATAATCATGATTTACTCTAAGAATCTTCCATGCATGTCATATTGCTATATGCTCATCTATTGCCTAATTTTGCATTTTGATTATGTTGTCTATCTATTGTTTCATTGCATCCTACATACTTAGTACATTTAAACATACTAATGCATACTCTATGCCTATATGATGTCACCATGTAGGAATCGAACCCCCACTTGATCTTCCTCCTCCATGTGGCTAGTACGACTTCTCTCAATCTCTTTGGGGAGTCCTCCATTTCGAGGATGATGCTTAAGATCTCTAGCTATGTTCTAAGACTATCTTTCTTTTATGTATATGTTGACTATGATGGTGAGCCCTGTTGCTTGTCTTGGCCCCCGCTCTTATCTATGTAGTAGAGGTGTTGTTGGACATATTAATGTTATGAGCTTTGACTCTCTCTTGACCCTTGATGTTTATGATATGGACGTTGTCCCTTATCCTTGTTTTCCTAATTTTACTCTATTGTTGTTGTATTTTATTTTTCAGTGACCAAAGATGTGTAATGATATGTTAAGAGGATTTCTTGGGGTCTCTTTGGGTTCCCCATGTGCCATGTCACGTCTAGGCCCTACGCTTGGGTCATGACACATAATAAATTTCCTGAACAATAGATCACAATTAAGGAGAACTTGAATGTAATCTTCTAAATCATATAATTAAATATCAATTAATGCATAATTCACTTTAAAAGTATAAAATAAAACATAATTCATGAATTTTTCATACTAGGAATTCATGGAAAAATTGAGAACTTATTGGACTACATGAATGAAAAAATTCCAAGAACGAATATCCACATACCTTAACTGAGAACCTTGAAGAAAATCTAAAAATTAATGATGGAATTGAAGAATTCTTGCATTGACCTTTAAGAGAACCTTAGTGAACATGAAACTTTAAGAGAATTGGTGGATTGGGTGAATATTTTGGGAATGAGTGAGCTCTGATGTAATAAAATGGTTATAGGGTAATCATAGGTACAAAATGAAATATTTTAGGGTTTAGAAAGGTAGGAAATATGAAAAACTAGCCTTCATTAGAATCTACAAGAAAAGTGTCATGGGACCAATCTATGGTTTGTATGCCCCACTACAATTTACGGAATCCTGTCCATATAAAGAAGACCAATTATTTGAGATGTAGGATCTTATCCATGAAACCAACTCTATGGCCCACAGTTTTATGTACGAATTGTAAAAATCCTCTCATACAATCATATAAAATTCTCAAAAAGAATTTCAAGTATTGCAGTGTTCTACGAACCCCGCTAACAAATCATAGAAAATAAAAGCAAAGAGAGACTCGGCTTACCCTCCAGCATAAGGACCCACCACACAATCTTCAATATAGAGCAAAGCTAGCTATATATGAGAAGAGTAGAATGAGATCCCTCTCCTACTTTATGAAATGATGTAGGCAGTGAAGTATGCATTACTATGTTTAAATGTAGTAAGTATGTAGGAAATAAAATGTAAGGACAAGGACTTTCTATGACCTTAATGATGCTTGTATTTTGGTCCAGAATGTTGTTGACCAAGGTGACACCTTATGGACACCTCCATGGGTCCTGTGACTCACCACGGGCCGTGTGAAGGGGCCAGGAAGTGGCCCTTTGACTTGTGTGTAGAGTATTGCCTTAACTTTGGAGTTCAAGACTAATTTTCACACCAAATAGACCCCGTGAAGTCCATGTGACACTTTATAGACCTTGTGGTGGCTTTTGTGATGTATCCTTGGCCTTGAAGACCACAGTTTTCCCAAGCCACTTCACACATGAAACTCAAACAGTCTGTATAACTCTTCATGGACCATATGGCCCTCAATATTGGCATTTGATTTAAGATTTTCTAAGTATGGAATCACCGTCATAAAACTTTGTCAGTGGAAATTTAGCTAAGTGTGGCTTCACAGAATGCCCAACGGTCTCTGTGCCTTAAAACAGTCTGTGTGACCTTAGTGCGGGACCCCTGCAATATTTCATCGTTTGTTTAACTAATGACATTTTAGTAATTTTGGCTACTCCTTGGGGTCCTTTGTGACTTTCTATTCTATTCTAAGACATTCAAATGACCTATACTCTTCTGCTCTTATTCAAATTCATTGAATACTTAGAATTTATTCAAGCTCTCTCTTAAGAACTCCTCTCAAGTGGACTAGTGAAGGCTTAGCTTCAAGATAAGGGAAAGGCTCTTTTATCCATCAAATTCTTCTTGTTTCGTCTTGGTTAACTAAGGTATGTGGGATGGATTTATGGTTCCTTTCAAACATAAAGACACCAAACTCTTTTCACTTAATTTTTATGAAATTAAGCTTACTTTAAGTATAGGATTTCAAGATTATTGTTTATTTGATTCAATTGAGATATGAGCTATGTATTATTGTTGATTCTAAAGTGATTTATGCCCTAATAATTTGAATTACATGAGTATTATGAAGATTTGAATATGCATTATCCCTATAAAGTTTGATTTAAGCATGTGTAATCTAAATTGTGATTTGAATATGAATTTTACTTCTGGATTTACTTGAATTTCATATTATATTGTTAATTTAAATTTGAATCTCTATATCCCATGCTATTATCATATCATTCATGGCATATGCATACATGAAATATGATTTTCATGAAGTTTATGATGTGGGCTAAGTTCCAATTATGATGATGATTATGTTTTTAAATAAGGTATTGGTATGACAAGAATGTGATCATATAATGTTTATGATTTGGCTCTTTGACAATGAAGGGTTTTTTACTCTAAATTTTTAAGTATAAAGGAGCCTAGAATGAGGTCGGAGGCATGGAGGGCTATCCCCAAGGTTCCTTACTCTTTACTGATATCTATGTGCTTGAAGGAGCTATTCCTATGAATAAAAGTATGACATGAAGTATGATTTTCCTTTTTAGCCCAAGTATGAATGATTATGAAGTATGTTTGTCTTTTAAGCTTAGTATGCATGTAAATGATTTGAATGACTTATGCCTCTTTTACAAGAACATATATGTATCTGTGTTCTTGTGAGATGATGACTTAGCATCGATGGGATTGGAGGTAGGGAGATCTATCTATAAGGATCCTTCGTCCTTTCTTTGAACTATGTGCATAACATAGGTTACGTTTATTCCCCTTTATGGATGATGAATGTTGATGGATCCACCTTTGGCAAGTAGGTCACCTCTTTATCCATTGTGGGGGAAGACAATAGAGTTCCAAGTTATAACTCATTTGGTCATATGTTGGTTAAGGTCCCATCCCCGTTAAATGCATTGTATTTTTGGCTTTCATGTATCATGTACTTCATAGTATATTGATATATTATTCTTGCTTATATATTCCCTGCTATATATGTGCCCTTTCATATAATGATGAATGCAGGTTTAATGAGTTCATATGTATTGCACTCCCGCATACTTAGTGCATTCAAACATACTAACGCATACCTTTTTCTTACATGATTTAACTATGTAGGGATCGTAGACTACACTCATTTACAGTTTGATAGCTAGTCGGATTTGAGGAAGTTATTCTGGTGAGTCCTATCTTCCAAGAACAAGCCACCATCCATGTATATTATGTTGTTTCTATTTATGCAATTTACTTTAATGGTGAGCCCCGAACATGTCTTGGCCTCTGTCCAATCTTATCACTAGAGGCATTGTTGGATATCTTGTGGACTCTTGTACGGATAATAGTCGTATTCTACTATGTGTTGTTATTTGGAGATTGTAGTTATGGCTATGCATAGGATATGGTTATTATGATTTGGTTATGACATGATTTGGATTTAGGTTATGATATGGATATGTGGAGAGTCCAAAGTCCCATTCTATCCCCATAGATTGAGTCATGCTTACCCATCCCTTAGTCTCTATATGTTATGTGCTATGTATATCCATGTAAATCCTCATCCCTATGATATCTCCATAGCGTGAGTCTTACTTTCCCATCCTTTAGAACTATGTCTTAACTATTCATTATACGCTTTCAAATCGATGATGTGAATATGGATACTGTGAGGCTTGTTTTGGGACTCTGGGATCTGATTCACCATGTCACTCCTAGACTCTAGGTCCGAGTTATGACAAGCTTGGTATTAGAGAATTATATTTAGAAATGATCCTCGTAGTACAACATATCACTTTGAGTAGAGTCCTATTCATGGGTGTGGAATGCACCATACCTATGAGTGGGAGGCTATGATGACATTCTGAATTGTCTCACTTCTTCATGTCCTATGTCATGCTTCAATCCATGGATTAAGGTTTCCTAATCCATATGATGTCCTTTTTACATTACAAAAGATACCTCCACGAAGAGCTCCCCCACCAACGCCAGCCCGGTTAATGAGGACCAAGTTCTTCAAGGGCCCATGGAAGAGCCAGTCACTAATGGTGAATTTCGTACTGCTATGATTGCCCAAGTGGTGACTACCCTGGCTACACTGGCCAATCTTTCTCCTCGTGATCCCACTCCATTTGCTATAGCGAGAGATTTTACCCAGATTGAAACAACCCTAAAAAGTGCCCGAACATGTAACTCCAAAGTTCTCAGAATTATAATTTCCATATATCTCAAAATCCATGCACGATATTGAAAATCCGACTTTATATTCTTGTTCAGAGGGTCATTTTGAGTGGGAAATGGGTCTAACATCGATTTAAGAGCAAATGATTAGCAATTTCGATTTTCCAAAAATATAATTTCTAGTGGGATTTAAGCGCCCCTTCCGCAGCGCGCATGAGTGTTAAAACTAGTGTGGATTTTTGACTTTGGTCCAAGACTTTTAAGTCTTGAGCCTAAGTGTTTCCAAACGTTAAAATGCCTATACATAACTATTTTTCACCCTCCTATCATTTGATACATTCCCCAATACTAAACTCTTAGCCAAATATTTTACTCCTAAACTCAAGTATCAAAACCTTTTCTGGATCTTAAAGATTGCACTTGAGCTTCAAGTCTCGATCTCCAATCGCCATTAAGTTTATCTCCAAAGCTAAGGTATGTGGGTTTCTTTCATGGGTTCCTTTAACCCATGATGCCCAAGATTCTATTTCCTCAAATTGTATGATTTAAAGTTGATTCATAATGGGTCTTATTTATTATAAAAATCATTGCGTACTATGTTGGGGTTTATGAAAAGTGTGACCGTTTTCTATGTTTTGAGATATGAAATCAAGATCTATTGTAAGATTTGATGAAGGGTTTTGATGTATATTGCTCGAGGGTGTTATCAATTATCTATTGAAGGATTTATATTTAATTTTCTAGGATGATTTTATTCTTGAATTGCCTAGTTTTACACTCGTACTACACACACTCTAAGTATTTGACAAAATGTCCGATTATGTTTTTTTGAGGAATTTAACATCCAATACATATCTTATGAGTTTAATGATTAAATGATGATCGAATGATGCTGAAAGTGATGTATGTATATGATGACTATATGATGATGAAAGGAATCTATGAATATGATGATTATATGATGATGAGAGGAATATATGGCTAAAATGACTATATGATGATGGGAGGAAGGGGTGTGTGAGTGTGTGTGTATACATATATGTATGTATATGTATATATATAGCATTATCTATATAGTGTTGGGGGATGACCTAGCCTAGCTCCGGGGGTTGTAGACCCGGCTAACCGTGTTGAAAGGTTTGTACCTCGATCGCGTAGCTCGGGAGGTGGTAGGCCCCAATAATCTTTTGGGGATTGGTACCCATCAACCTTTTTGGGGAGTTTTTACTCTATCAACCTTGTTAAGGGGTTTGTGCTCCATCAACCATGTTAGGGGGTTTTACCCATCGACCCATTGGGGGGTTTGTACTCCATCAACCTAATGAAGGGGTTTGTACCTCATGCACCTCTCCAAGGAGGTGGTAGGCCTTGGATTGAACTAAGAATGGTCACTCCCTACACATGTGTTATCTTCTATGAAAGTATGATTTACTTCAAGCATCTTCCATTCATGTCTTATTGCGATATGCTTATCTATTACTTCATTATGCATTTCGATTATGATGCCTATCTATGTTGCATCGCATCCTACATACTTAGTACATTCAAACATACCAACACATATTCTATGCCTACATGATGTTATCATGTAGGAACCAGAGCACCGCTTGACCATCCGCCTCCTCTAGGTGGTCAGTATGAATATCTTGCAAGCTTGTCGGTGAGTGCTCCATTCCGAGGACGTTACTTATGATCTCTTGCTATGTATTAAGACTTCTCTCTTTGATTATGTATTGACTATGAAGGTGATCCCAGTTGCTTATCTTGACACCCACTCTTATCTATGTAATAGAGGTGTTGTTGGACATGTTATGTATCTATGATATGAGCCTTGACTCTATTGACTCTTGTTGTTTATGATATGGAGGTTTTCCTTTAGTCCCTTTACCATTTCTTCTAATCTTTTATTGATATTTTATTGCTTCTACGACCAATGATGTGTAATGATATATTAAGAGGCTTGCTTGGGGTTCCTTCGTGTTTCTATGCATCATGTCATGTCTAGGGCTTAGGCTTGGGTCGTGAAAAACTTGGTATCAGAGCACTAGGTTGTTGGATGCTCGGAGTCCAACACACTGCATTGATTAGAGTCTTATTTATGATTGTGTTGTGCACTTTAACTATGAGTAGGAGGCTATGAGATGTTTTATGAAATGTTTCCTTTATTTTCTAAGTCATGCTATAGAGTTGAAGTATGTTTTCCCCCCTTAATGATTGTTCTTTGCTATGCTAGATCATGCCTAACATAAGGGAAAGAGGAGCCCACACACTCGGGGAGCAACCAGCTAATAGAAAGCTTGGGGATGCTCTCACCTTGCTTACACATATTATTGCAAATCAAGCCAACCAGGGGGTCGAAGCCCCTCATGCTCCTACAACGGCTTCTCGGGTGAGAGACTTCGTGAAAATGAATCCCCTAGAATTCTATAGTTCAAAGGTAGATGAGGACCCTCAAGACTTCATTGATGAGGTCTATAAGATATTGACTATATGGGTGTGAGGCTGGAAGAGAAGCTGGAGTTGGAGGCCTACCAACTCAAAGGGGTAGCACAAATATTGTACAACCAAAGAAAATAAGAGAAGGGAGTCAACCATGTGGTGCTTTGGGAAGAGTTCAAAGTGTCTTTCCTTACTCAGTTCTTCCCTCTTGAGCTTAGGGAAGCTAAATTGGTGGAATTTATAAATTTGAGACAAGGGTCAAGGAGTGTGAGGGAATATGCCCTCAAGTTCAACCAACTTTCATAGTTTGCTCCTTACTTGGTTGCTGACCCAAGGTCTAGAATGAACAAGTTCATGATGGGAGTGTCCGACTTAGTGACTGAAGAATGCCGGTCTGCTATGTTGATTGGTGACACGGACTTATCCCGTTTGATGACCTACGCCAAACAAATGGAGAGGAGAAATTGAGAAAAAGAAGGGGTCATGAGGCCAAGAAGGCCCATTTTAAAGGGTATATTCCCAAAGTATGGTCGGTTCCATAACTGCCAAGAGTCTTCTTATGCATTTTAAAAGAGGATTGCCAATGATTTTTCGAGGGCCCAAGGTGTTAGGGGTGTGGCTCCTATTAATGTGTGTCCAAAGTGTGGTAAGGGTCCTGGTGGTCCATGGTTGAGGAATATCGGTGCTTGTTATGGTTGTGGGGAAATATGGATAACACAATAAATTGTCCTCAAAATTGCAACAAGTGTAAGGAGGTTCATCCACAAGGTGATAATGCAGTTCCTTTGGGGAGAGGTGGTCAACAAGATGTTGCCCCAAGGCACAATTGGTTTTATGCTTTGCATGGAAGGCAAGGGGTTGATGAGGTCCTCGATGTTGTTATTGGTATGTTGAAAATCTTTGATTTTGATGTATATGGATTGATTGATCTGGGTACCACTCTTTTTTTGTTACCCTCTTTGTTGCCAAAAAATTCCACATTGAGCCCGAATTGTTGCATGAGTCATATGAGGTATCTACTCCTATTGGTGCATCTATTGTTGCTAGAAAGGTCTATAGAAGTTGTCCTATTTGCATCTTGCATAAAATATTGCCTTATGATCTTGTTAAGTTGGACATGGTTGATTTTGATGTTATTCTTGGGATGGATTGGTTGCATGCATACTATGCTTCTATTGATTGTAGAACCCGTAGGGTCGTGTTCCAATTCCCGAATGAGCCCTTCCTTAAGTGGGAGAGTAAAAATGTGGTGGTCAAGTGTAGATTCATCTCTTGCATTAAAGCCCGTAAGTTGATCTCTAAGGGGTGTCTTTACCATCTTGTGAGGGTTAGGAATGTGGAGTCTAAGGTCATTCCCAAAGAGTCAGTTTCAGTTGTAAATGAGGTTTTTAAGTCTTCCCAAATGACATTCCTGGTGTTCCTCCCAAAAGGAAAATTGATTTTAGCATAGACCGCCTCCCCGATACTTAACCTCTTAGCATTCCCCCTTACCATATTACCCTGATGGAGTTGAAGGAGTTGAAGAAGAAATTGAGGGACTTGTTGGAGAAGGGGTTTCTTAGGCCCAGAAAATCACCTTGGGGTGCACCAGTGTTGTCTGTGGAAAAGAAGGATGAGTCCCTTAGGATATGTATTGACTATCGAAACTTAATAGGGTCACCATCAAGAATTGATATCCTCTTCTGAGAATTGATGATTTGTTTGACCAATAGCAAGGGGTTATCCATTTCTCTAAGATTGATCTTCGGTTTGGGTATCACCAAGTGAAGGTGAGGGAGTGTGACATTCCTAGAGGACCTTCTAGACTAGGTATGGGCAATATGAATTTGTGGTGATGTCTTTTTGGTTGACCAATGCACCAACCATCTTTATGAACCTAATGAATAGGGTCTTTAAACCCTATCTTGATTTCTTTGTTGTGGTCTTCATTGATGATATTTTTATCTATTCTCGTGGTGAGGAGGAGCATAGGGATCATTTGAGGAGGGTTGTGTTGCAAAGATTCTGGTAGGAGAAATTATATGCTAAATATAAAAAGTGTGAATTTTTTTTGAGGGAGGGTGCCTTCCTAGTACATGCGGTACTGGGGGATAGTATTAAGGTGGATCCTAAGAAGACCGATGTGATTAGAAATAGGCCTAGATCATGACAAATATTAGGAGCTTCTTAGACTTAACGGGCTATTATCGGAGGTTTGTGAATTGGTTCTTCGATTGCTTCCCCTATAACAAAATTGACTCAAAAGAAGGCTATGTTTGTGTGGACTGATAAATGTGAGAGGAGCTTCCAAACCTTGAAAGATAAGCTTGTGTCCTCTCTTGTTTTGTCACTACTGGATGGGATTGGGGGATTTGTTGTGTATTGTGATGCTTCTAGAGTTGGTTTGGGTTGTGTGCTAATGCTAAATGATAGGGTGATAGCCTATGCTTCTAGGAAACTCAAAGTACATGAAATAAACTATGTTACTCATGATCTGGAATTGGCCGGTGTGGTGTTTTCTTTGAAAATTTGGCGACTTTATTTGTATGACTTGAGACAAAGAAGGTGGTTCGAACTTCTTAAAGACTATGATATGAGTGTGCATTATTATCCTGGTAAGGAAAATATGGTGGTGGATGCCTTGAGTAGGGTGTCTATGGGTAGCCTAGCTCGTGTTGATGGTGGTGATAAGGAGATGGCTAGGGAGGTACATCGATTGGCTAGATTGGGAGTTAGGTTAAAAGAGGTTGGTAATGGGATATTGTTGTTATTGATGGTTCTAAGTCTTCCTTGGTCTATGAGGGGATAGCAAAACAAGATCTTGATTCCTCCTTGTTAGAATTGAAGGCCTTGGTGAAAGAGGCCAAGGTGGAGGTTTTCTCCCGAGGGTGATATGGTGCCCTTAAGTACTAAGGTAAGTTGTGTGTGCCTTGTGTTGATGGTTTGAGGGAGAAAAATCCTTGATGAGGCCCATAATTCTTCTTATTCTATCAACCCAGGTTCCACCAAAATGTATAGAGATATGAGAGGTGTATTGGTGGGGAGGCATGAAAAGGGATATTGCTAAATTCATTTCTGGGTGTCATAGTTGTCAACAAGTCAAAGCCGAACATTAAATGCCAGGTGGCCTAGCCCAAGACATAGAGATTCCTACTTGGTAGCGGGAGGTCATTAATATGGATTTTGTGGTTGGGTTGCCCAAGGCTAGAAAAGAGTTTGATTCCATTTGAGTTGTGGTTGATAGGATGACAAAATCGGCTCATTTCCTTTAGGTTAACACCACATATGGGGCTAAAGATTATGCAAGGTTGTACATCCATGACTTGGTGAGGTTGCATTGGATTCCTTTGTCCATCATATCTGATCGTGGTGTTCAATTTACCTCACATTTTTGGAGGTCCTTCCAAAGAAGTCTTGGTACTAGAGTTAAGCTTTCTACGACCTTCCACCCTCAAATGATGGCCATTCTAAGAGAACTGTCCAAACACTTGAGGATATGTTTAAGGCTTGTGTATTGGAGCTCAAGGGTAGTTGGGATTATCACCTTCCATTGATTGAGTTTTCCACAACAATAGCTATCATTCTAGTATTGATATGGCTCCTTTTGAGGCTCTCTATGGTAGACATTGTAGATCACCAGTGGGGTGGTTTGCTATTGGTGGGGTGGCCTTGTTAGGACCAGATCTGGTTATGGAGGCTCTTGAGAAGTTTAGGATGATTAGAGAAATTTTGAAGATGGCCCATTGTCGCCAAAAGTCCTATGCCGGCATGAGGAGAAGGGATCTTGAGTTGAAAGTTAATGATTAGGTCTATTTGAAGGTATCAACCATGAAATGTGTTTTCCATTTTTGTAAGAAGGGCAAGTTGAGCCCAAGATATGTGGGCCATTATAGGGTGATGAGAAGGGTTGGCAAGGTAGCTTATGAGTTGGAATAGCCTAGAGAAATGGATATGGTTCATCTGGTGTTTCATGTGTCTATATTGAGGAAATGTGTGGGTGATCCGAATGCTATTGTGCCTCTTGGTGTTGTGGGTGTGGTTGAATATAATTTGACCTATGAAGAGCTTTTGGTTTAGATTTTGGATAGGCAAGTGAAGAGATTGAGAGACAAAGAAGTGACTTCTGTTAAGGTCCTTTGGAAGAATTAACAGGTGGAAACTGCTACTTGTGAGGCCGAGGAGGATATGCAAAGGCGATATCCATACCTTTTTCACTACACTCAAGCCTAAGGTATTGATCTAAGTCCTTTATATGATCTCAAGTCTTAAGTTCAGCCCCATGTCATTGCGTATGTTCATGTTTAAATTGACAAGCTCATGGTGATTTTACATTTATGATGAGATTTTTGAAATGATGTTTAAGTGTATTCTTTCATCCTTATGTGGGCTGAATTTTTCGTGTTTGATTCTCACATATACACTTTATTGACATTTGGGGATGAATGTTTCCAAGGCAGAGATATTGAAATGACCCCAAAAAGTGCCCGAAAATGTGTCCCGGAAGTGCCTGGAATCGTAATTTCCATATATCTCAAAATAGGTGCACGATAGTGAAAATCCAACTTCACCTTATTTTTAAGGGGTCATTTTGAGTCGAAAATGGGTCTAACCTTGATTTTAGAGCAAACAATTAGCAATTTAGATTTTCCAAAAATGCAATTTCTAGTGGCGTTTACGCGCCCTTTCCGCGATGCGCACCACTGTTAAAACTGGTGAAGATTTTTTACTTAGGTCAAAGACTTTAAAGTCTTGGGCCTAATTGTTCCCAACATAAAGATACCTATACTTAGCCATTTTCACTCTCATATCATTCTAAACATTCTCTAATACTCATTCAAACACTTAGCCAAATATTTTACTACTAAATTCAAGTCACAAAACCCTTTCCGCATCTTAAGGACTGCACTCAAGCTTCATGTCTCCATCTCCAATCTTTATCAAGTTCATCTCCAAAGCTAAAATATGTGAATTTCTTTCATCGCTTCCTTTCACCCATGATGCTGAAGCTTTCTTTTCCTAAAATTGCATGATTTAAAGTTGATTCATTAATAGGTCTTATTTATTATAAGAATCACTGCCACTGTATTGGGGTTTATGAAAAGTGTGACTATTTTGCTATGTTTTGAGCTATGAAACTATGATCTATTATATGATTTAATGAAGGATTTTGATGTATATTGCTTGAGGGTGTTACCAAATATCTATTGAAGGTTTTACATTGAATTTTCTAGCATGATTTTACTCTTGAATTACATGGTTTTACACTAGCACTACACACACTCTTAAGTGTTTGATAAAATATCCGATTATGTTTTCTTGAAGAATTGAAGGTCCAATGCATGTTTGTGAGTTGAACGACTAAATAATGATGGAATGATAATGAAAGTGATGTATGTATATGATGACTATATGATGATGAAAGTAATGTGTGAATGCGATGATTATGTGATAATGAGAGGAATGTATGGCTAAAATGACTATATGATGATGGGAGGAATGTGTATATATATATGATACTATCTCTATAGTGTTGTGGATGAAAGAGCTTAGCTTGTGGAGTTGTAGGCCTAGGTAACCTTGTTGAGGGGTTTGTACGTCGATCACCTTGCTCGGGGAGTGGTAGGCTCGGGTTACCTTGTTGGGGGTTAGTACCTATCAACCTTGTTGGGGGGTTTGTGCTCCATCAACCTTGTTGGGGTATTTGTACTCCATCAACCATGTTGGGGGTTTGTACCCTTCAACCCATTGGGGGGTTTGTACTCCATCAGCCTCATGAAGGGGTTTGTACCTCAAGCGCCTCTACAAGGACGTGGTAGGCCTTGGATTACACTAAGAATGATCACATCATGCACATGTGTAATGTTCTATGAAAGTATGATTTACTTCAAGCATCTTCCATTCATGTCATATTTCTATATGCTCATCTATTGCCTAATTATGCATTTCGATTATGATACCTATCTATTGTTGCATCGCATCCTACATACTTTGTACATTTAAACATAATAACACATACTCTATGCCTACATAATGTCACCATGTAGGAACTGGACCACTGCTTGATCATCCTCCTTCACGTGGCTAGTACGATTATCTTACAAGCTTGTTGGTAAGTCCTCCATTTCGGGGACGTTACTTATGATCTCTTGCTATGTATTAACACTATCTCTATTTGATTATGTTTTGACTATAGGGGTGTGCCCTGTTGCTTGTCTTGGCTCCTGCTCTTATCTATGTAATAGAGGTGTTACTGGGCATGTTGTGTATCTATGTTATGAGCCTTGACTCTAGTGACTCTTGTTGTTTATGATATGGAGGTTTCCCCTTAGTCCCTTTACCCTTGCTTCTAATCTTTTATTGATATTTTATTGCTTCCGCGAACAAGGATGTGTAATAATATGCTAAGAGGCTTGTTTGGGATCCCTTCGGGTTCCCATGCACCGTGTCACGTCTAGGCCTAGGCTTGGGTCGTGACACGGATGAATCTTTCAATGTTCTAATATAAGGCTCTTCAATGCTAGGATGCCTCCTCCCAATGTACAAGTTGAAGGTGGACCATTGCCTTCTTGATGTTACAAGTGTGGAAAGACTAACCTTCGAAAGTGGTTATGGAATACAGGTGTGGTGAGACGGGCCACAAGCTTGCTGACTACTCAAAGGCACCAAAGAAAGCTATTGGATTAAGTTGATCAATTCCAAACAAGTGTTCCTCAAGGTGGTGCCCCAAGAAATAACAAGTTCTATGCTTTGCATGCTCGACATAAAGTAGTGGAAGCTGCAGATGTTGTGCAAAATGCTAAAGTCTTGGATTTTGATGTTTATACTTTCCTTGAATTGAGTGCAAATTTTTCTCTCGTGACTCCTCTTTTGGATGTTAACTTTTGTTTGAGCCATGAAATCTTGACGGAGCCTTTTTTGGTTTATACTCCTGTGGGTGAATCTATTGTTGCCCGAAGAGTTTATCGAGGTTGTCCTGTCTCTATCTTGCAAAACGTCCTTCCGTGTGATCTTGCAGAACTTGAGATGTTTGATTTTGATGTTATTCTTAGGATGGATTAGTTCCATGCTTCATATGCCTCTATAGATTGTAGAACCCAGAAAGTCAAGTTCTAATTTTTGTGTGAGCTCATTCTTTAATGGAAGGGTAGTAACTTCGCTATTAATAGTTGGTTTATTTCCTACCTCAAGGCCTGAATGATGATTTCTAAGGGGTGTATCTATCATATTGTAAGGGTCAAGGATGTGGATACTAAGTCACCTCCTCTTGAATCGGTTTCGGTGGTTAATGAGTTTTTGGATATGTTTTCTGAGAATTTGCTCGGTATTCCTCTCGAAAGAGAATTATACTCTGGCAAAGATCTTCTCCCATATACTCAACCTATATCTATTCCTCCTTATCATATATCACTGGATGAGTTGAAAGAGTTGAAGGATCAATTAAAAGACTTTTTGGAGAAAGGTTTCATTAGGCCAAGTATATCCCTATAGGGTGCTCCGATGTCGTTTTTAAGAAAGAAAGATGGGTGTCTTTGGATGTGCATTGATTATAGAAAATTAAATAAGGTAACCATGAAGAATAAAAACTCATTTCCAAGGATCGATGACTTATCTGATAAACTTCAAGTAGTTGCCTTATTCTCAAAGATTGACCTCCGCTCCAGTTATCATGTATTACAGGTTAGAGAGTGTGACATTTCCAAGATAGGTTTCCGAACAAGATATGGGCACTTTGAATTTATGGTGATATCATTTGGTTTGACTAATAGTTGGGTTGCGTTTATGGATCTTATGAATTGGGTGTTCAAGCCATTCCTTGATAGTTTTGTAGATGTCTTCATTGATGATATCCTTATGTATTCCTAAAGTGAAGAGGAGCATACGGCTCATTTAGGGTTTTCCCTTCAGACTTTGAGGGAGAAGCAATTATATGCTATGTTCACCAAATGTGTTTTTTTGTTGGGTAAGGTAGCTTTTATTGGTCATGTGGTATCCAGTGATGGTATTAAGGTTGACTGAAGAAGATTGAGGCCTGAAGAATTGGCCTAAATCATTGACTCCTTCGGATATTAAGAGTTTTCTTTGGTTGGTTAGTTATTATAGGAGAATTTTTTAAAGGTTTCTCATCTATTGCATCTCCACTGACAAAGTTGACTCAAAAGAAAGACAAGTTTGCATGGTCTACTGAAAGTGAGAAGATTTACAGATTTTGAAAGATCAGCTTATATCGGCTCCTATTTTGACTCTACCAGATTGCTTAGATAGGTTTATGGCATATTATGATGCTTCTTATATTGGGTTGGATTGTGTTTTTATTCAACATGGTAAGGTGATAGCTTATGTATAGAGGCACTAAATGTGCATGAGCATAATTACCCAACTCATGAGCTTGAGTTAGCAGTGGTGGTCTTTGCTTTGAAGATTTGGCGACATTATTTCTCTAGAGTTCATGTTGATGTTTTTACCAACCACAAGAGTTTTCAATGTAGGTTCACCCATAGGGATCTTAACTTGAGGGAAAGAAGGTGGTTGGAACTCCTTAAGGACTACAACATGAGTGTTCAATATCATCCCGGCAAGGCAAATGTTGTAGCTGACACTCTTAATAGCCTATCTATGAGGATTGTAGCTCATGCTGATGAAGGGAACAAGGAGTTTGTAATAGATGTTCACCGTTTGGCTAGGTTGGGTATTAGGTTGGCCGACTCTAATGATGGTGGTATTCATGTTTAGAATGGGGCTTAATCTTCCATGGTTATTGATGTCAAGGCTAAGCAAGATCTAGACCCATCATTGGTTGAGTTGAAGAAGTTAGTTGAAAAAAAAGTTAGAGGTTTTCTCCTAAGGGGGAGATAGTGTGCTTCGATATCAAAATCGATTGTGTGTTCTGGATGTTGATGATCTTAGGAGAGTGATCATGCGTGAAGCCTATAACTCTTGTTATTCTACTCATTTTGAATCCACCAAAATGTATTGGGATTTGAGGGAAGTGTATTGGCTGCATGGTGTAAAGAAAGATATAGCCAAGTTTGTATCCGAATGCCCGAATTGTAGATAAGTGAAAGTAGAGCATTAAAGGCCCGGTGGTTTTGGCTTAAGATATTGAGATTCTTACTTGAAAGTGGGAATATGCCAACATGGATTTTGTAGTTGGATTACCTCGGACCCGAAGTCAATTTGATTCCATTTTGGGTTATTGTGGATTGGATGGCTAAATCAGCTCATTTCCTATAGGTCAGGATTACCTTCAATACCGAAGATATTGCAAGGTTATATATCAAAAAGTTGGTGAGGTTGCATGGTGTGCCTAGATCTATCATATCGAATCGTGGCACCTAATTTATTTCTCACTTTTGGAGATCATTTCAAAGAGGACTTAGTACAAAGGTGACATTGAGTACCGCTTTTCATCCTCAAACTAATGGACAAGCCAAAAATACAATTCAAACTTTGGAGGACATGTTGAGGGCTTGTGTGTTGGGATTCAATGGTAGTTGTGATGATTATCAACCACTCATTGAGTTTGTTTATAATAATAGTTTTCATTCTAGCATTGTTATGGTTTCGTTTGAGGCTTTGGGTAGTAGGAGATATAGATCAATGGTGGGGTGCTTTGAGTGGGTAGTGATGGCATTGATTGGCCGGGGATTGGTATTGGAGGCTATGATAAAAGTGAAGTTGATTAGGGAGAGGTTGAGAATGGCTCAAAGTCTACAAAAGTCTTATTCGGATGTTAGGAAGAGGGATCTTGAGTTTCATTTTAGTGATTGGGTGTATGTGAAGGTCTCACTGATGTCGCCCAAGTTACACCTCCTTTTTAAGGGTGAAGCAGCCGCTGACAAGAAATAGAACCTAACTAAGGTAAGGATCAAACCCAAGGAAATACTGTCGACCCAAGGGGGAGGGGGGCGGTGGTTGTAATAACAAGTAGAAAAGTAAACCTAAACTAAAAAAAGTATTTAACCAATATGGAGAGAAACTAGGGTATTGTGTTCCCCATGATTCCCTAACTTAGTATCACTAGATAACCTAATTCTTTTTTAGTGTGCAGTATGCATGACAATAAGTTAAGTTTACCAAACACTTTGGCCTAGGCAAGAGGCGAATTTCGCTATGTGACTTGGCCCATTTTCGCGGTGTGACATTACTAACCCTTACCTATTGTCCCAGTACAACCTCCCCTTGGATCCGTTCGGTTGATTAGAAGGGAGAACATTAATCGAATCCTGATAATTAATATCCTTTCCTATTTATCACTACCTTGGTCCAATCAGTAACACTAGGCAGGTTCTAATATTGGCCACCACTAGAAAACATGCAAAATGAAGAGAGTTAATAAATACATGCATTCACACTATCCAAGAATTATAAATTATGCAATTTTACCTTGTTAGTTCTTCATGGTTCCCACATCTCTAATTGTGAATTTAGCTACTCATGATTTGTTTACATATAAGACTTATGAATTGGAAAAACATAATAGAGTACTCACTCAATTGAATTAAGCACAAGAAAATGCAAGCTTTAATGAGAATCACATGATTGTAATTAGAAGATCAAATCAAAGTGTACAAGTATTTCTTAAATCTCTATAATGTTTTCTCTACTCAATCTTACTATTTTTCTGTCAACTATTTGAACTCTTTAAGATAAATAGCCTAAAAACCTTTTTATAATGTTTAAAATATGGGCCCAAAAAAATTTGATAACTGGGTTGGCACGCCTTACAAGCTCTTTATGAGCCATATTGTGTTCCACTGCCCGTAATCGGGCTTTCATACTTCGTTGCTGCAAAACAGGACTTGTGTTCGACGATACCCCTCTATGACCCATAAAGTGTTTTACGACCCGTAAAGGGTTTTGTCTGATGAAACTTTAGAATGCCCTTCTTCTCTGATCCTCAGGGCACAAGACTTGATCTACTGCTCATAAAAAAGTTCACAACTTGTCTCCATATTGCGTAGAACAAACTTCAGAAAATCATCCCCTCACTGGAATACTCAAAGAAACCTACTTCACAGTCCATAGAATGCTCTACATCCCATAAAGGGTTTCGTATAGCCTCAAAATCAACAACTTCTGCATATTCTTCCCAAAATCCATGCCAACCCTCCAATTGTGCAAACCAAACATAAAAATACATAAAACCCACTAACACCGCATTGAGAACACAAAATTTAAAGTTTTAAGCGTCAACAGTGCTGTATTTTGATAACATATCAACACCCTCAACTTAAAATTGTTGTTTATCCTGAAGCGATGGACTCAATCCATATAAGAAGTACAGTAACACAAAGAGAACAACCTAATGGAATACATCATATAAAACCTAAACACAGATACCCACACCACTTTTCAAAATACATTCAGATAGCTACATACAAACCAATACAGACTAATACATGTGACATCGCAACTATGATATGTGAGACACTATCAACAAGCCACAATCACTAAATAAGTCTAATGCTAACGAGGCAATGCAAGTTCCCTCACAGAAAAAAGTCTCATATCTCACTCTCAATGAAATTTTCATGTATACTTTCGGGACTATAAAAAATCTCTCTCTCTCACAAAAGATATTCATGTATCATGCCCAATACCATAGGCTTTCCCCTATACTCATGACTAAGATCTTCGACTACTTGGACTAGGATCACTTTAGGACTTTATAGGCTTGTAATGTAGGCTTGGGGGGGGGGATTTGGTATGATATTTTGGGAACATATTGTCTAATGGCCCTCCTTGACGCTGCATTTTTCTACACTTTTGCCCACCAATATTGTTACTTTGACTCCATTCTCCCTTTTTCCCTATTTCAATCTTTTGTGGGTTCTTTCTTTTCATTTTTAAATTTTTTACCTTGTTTTTACACATTATTTTTCTTTTTACATCATAACTAAAGCTTCACTTATTTTTATTACACCTAGTACATTATTTTTCTCACACTTAGTACATTATTTTTCTCCTTTTCCCTATATCACTAACTTCCTCCCTTAATTTGTGTTTCACCCTTACAAAAGCCACCCTTAACTCAGGCTTTTGGCCTGAGTTGAGGTGCACATTATCCATTCTCAGAACCAGGGCCACTTTTGGTAGCAACCCTCAACTTAGTATTTTTGCCTCAGTCAATGTGTGCAATGTTCAGGGAAGGACCAAGGCCAATTTTAGGATTCTATAACTAATAAGGCTAGGTTAATTAGGTTGTTTACGAAGAATAGCTATATATTAGGCTCAAACAATAGGATCAAGGGATATTCTGCAAATTTGGTTAGTTATTTAGGCTAAGGGGACTTCTAAAAACAACGTTCTAAGATCCTTTCCTAATCCAACTAATCTATAGTCTAACTTAGAGTAGCAGGGCAATTTTTAAGTTAGCACACAACACATGAACTTAGCAAATATGCTCACACTCACATGGCACTGGTTACATTATTAACAAGAGGCTCTCAAATCATGTTTTTTATCTTAGTTTGTCCTCACTTATTAGAAAAAGCACTGTTAACACACCTAAACATATATTTTTGCTATCTAGACTAACTAATCAAAATTTGATGGTAATCATTATTCACAAAAAAAAGTATATACCACAAATGTCAGTACTATATGCTACAGATATTACCTAAACATCGTAAACATATCAATTCAACAAAAAATAAATATCCATGGGAAAAAGAACACAGGTCAGAAAACCTCAAGATTCAAAAATTGGGGTGGTTATGGACCCAATCTACTCAGACTTCACTAAGGCCCATGACTGTCCACACCCTATAAACAAAAAGGTGCATTTTCCTTAATGCACACAATCAAAAAAAGAAAACATTGGTGTCAAAAAGCATACCTGGGAACCTAATAGCCAGTCTCCACCTTGGGTTGCTTCACAAGAAGCACTCTATTTATTATTGTGGCATAATATGGATAACTTGAGTACTCAGACTTTCTCAAGCTTTCATTCTTCCCAATCCACCATAGTAGAAGAATCAGGTGTGCTCCCTCCCCTGCTAGTCATATCCACCTTGCATTATTCATTATTCATTGGGTCTTGCATTGTCGTGCTGGGTACTATGCCTTTCTGGAACTGGCGGGGTTGAGTTGATACTTGTCTAACCTGAAGGTTGAGCCGTTTGATCATAATAGAATTGGATTCAATTTTTTGGTTTATGCTGGCGATGTAAGAATTATTCCCTTTTAGGGTCTCATAGTATGTGTTAGCCTTTCTCAACAATTGTCTAAGCATATCCTCAACCCTTGAATTACTGGTACCCATATCACGACTATGAGGGGGCACATAACAACCACTCCTGTAGCCATCTTTGTGGTTCCCTTCTACACTTTTTTCTTGTCCTCTCTGCCTAGTTTGGTAACATTCCTAGATGTTTCTGGGCCTAGCTAGCTCTCATGCCTGCCTTATTAGCATATCCATATTGGTATTACTTTGTGCAAGCATCTACATGATCCCCTCATTTATCCTCTCTTGTTCCAGGCTTATGCTTACCGTACTCAAGAGTTTAGTGGAGGCTTATTCATAGGCCTCACACATGGTTCAAGTTGGTTATCATGTTCGACTACACAACAATTTCCATGAATGACTGCTCTATTAGTGGTCCCCCAAAAATGGTGTAATCATATTCTTGGCTATTCTAATCCAAGGTACAGTAGAAGATTTCAACCAAGGCATTATCAGCAATCTTATGGTCCGGGACACTTCTCGTGCACTTAGTAAACTACTCCCACATTGTATTAATCGAGTCACTAGGAAGTTGCTCAAAGTTTTTGATTTGATCTTCAACATGAGCTTCTTTGACCTTAGGAAGCACATCTCCAAAAAGGTTTTCTACAATTCGGCCCAACTGTTGATCGAACTTTGTGTGAACTCAAATAGCCATAGGGTTGTATTGCCTGTAAGGGATAATGGGAAGACACTAAGTCCCATAGTGCCCATAGACAGATTTTGTGTTCTCATCACACTCTCGCATACAAATGCAATGTTGTGTAGATGGCTACGAGGGTCCTCCAATGGTAGGCCCACAAACAACCCACGATTCCGTAGAATCTGAACTAACCCACTCGAAACCATAAACTTTTGTCAGCCGATAGTAATAGCAACACAATATCTCCTTTCACCTCCATAGCCATAGGATTCAGCCTATATTGGTTCCACTGATAAGCATAGGCATTGAAATCCTGTGGTTGTGGAGCAATATCCTCGAGAGGAGGTGGGTTTTTATTGTCAGGATTATCATTCTAATTCTTGTTTTGAGTTGCATTAGCCATATTGTTAGCATTATCTTGGTCCATTCTTCTTAGTGTTCTCCGGATCATTGGGCCAAACGGAGTCAAGGGTCTACCTTGACTTCGCGTGATCGTCATACAGAAACAAAAACAACAAAAACGTAAAACGTAGGAAATAAAGATTAATAACCAAATCACTTAAATTAAATAAGTCTAACCATATTCCCAGACAGTATCACCAAAATCATGATGTCGCCCAATTTACGCCTTCTTTTTGAGGATAATGCGATCGTTGTAAAGAAATAGAACCTAATTAAGGTTAGGGTCTAACCCAATGGAATACTATACACTTAGAAGAATTCTATAGATGCAATTCACATTATTAACCAACTTATTCCCCAACGGGAGGAGGGAGATTTAATAACAAGTAGAAAAGTAAACCTAAACTAAAACAAGTGGTAAACTAATGTGGAGAGAAACTAGGGTATTGTGTTCCCCATGATTCCCTTAGTATCACCGGATAAACTAATTCTTTTCTATTATGTAGCATGTAGGACGGTAAGTTAAGTTTACTAAACACTTTGGCCCAGGCGAGAGGCAAATTTCACTACATGTCTTGGCCATCTCCATAGTGTGACATTACTAACCCTTGCCTATTGTCCTAGTACAACCTTCCCTTGGCTCACTTTGGTTGATTAGATGAGAACACATCAATAGAATCATGATAATTAACTCTTTTAATATTTATTACTACCATGGTCCAATCAGTAACACTAGGCGAGTTCTAATGTTAACCACCACTAGAAAACATGTAAAATGAAGAGAGTTAATTAATACATGCATGCACACTTTCCAACAATTATGAATTACCCTACTTTACCTTATTAGTTCTTCATGGCCCATAACCCTAGTTGTGGATTTAGCTACTCATGATTTGTGATGATGCAAGACTTATGAATTGGAATAACATAATAGAGAACTTACACAGTTGAATTAAGCACACGTAGTGGTGGCAAATGGGTGTGTGGGGTTAAATTTGGGTGGGTTGAAAGTGGGTCAATATAAAATGGGTAATAATTCAAACCCACCCATATATTAAATGGGTAAAAATGGGTTGGGTAAGAAATGGATTGGGTAAAATACTAGTTTACCCATATTTAAGGGAGCATATAGTACTCTACTTTAAAATTTAATATGGATAAAATAATTTACTTTATTTTTGGATGAAAAATATTAAAAAATATTTTATTCAATTATATTGTATCATAAAGTTAAACTTGACATACAATGCGAGATTTGACTTTTAAATTGGGATTCGGTCCGATTCCAAATTAATCATACGACCCAACTTCTAACGAGACCTGACATACAACTTTCCACTCGTAATCCAATTTCGACACTCGAACTAAGTGGGGGTCAAGTGTTGGATCGGGATACATATTTTTAAAAAAAATTGAATTTTTTTTAAATTTAACTTTCAATTTTTCTCATATTGATTTCATGCTTATAAGTTATAACCTTAATTTGTAGTGGCTGATTCTATTGGATTTTCTAATTGTAGCAAGTTTTTCAACTGAATTTACAATTTTTATGATAAAATTTGAATATTTTATAAAGAATTTTTTTTTATAAAAAAATGATTTTCTTTGGGGGTGGAAGGGTGGGGGCTTGATGGCTTGTGGAGGGATCATGATATTGGGTGGAGTACAAGAAAATTGTAATTTGTAATTTGAGGAGAGTTTTGTTAAATATTTTTCTACTTTTTAGAGGTAAATTATTTTTTTAAATTTGAAGAAAATAAGCTTATTTAAATTTATATTTTCAAAATATTTAAGTCAATGATGAATTTTGAGTGAGAAGAAGTTAGAAGCTTAACACATTTGATTAAATCATAGTTTACCTATATTTTCCCCACGAATACCCATATTTCTATGGGTTGAATATGGGTTTAAACCCGTATTTTGCCCATGTAAAAAAGTCACTACCCAAGCCACTAAAATATGGGCGTGTTGGGGGGGGGGGAGGATTACCAAAATATGGGTTCATTTTGCCAGCACCAAGCACAAGTAAATCCAAGCATCAAAGAGAATCATAAGATTATAATTAGAAGATCAAATCTAAGTGTACAAGTGTTTCTCAAAATGCTCCAATATTTTCTGTACTCAATATCACCATTTTTTGTCAACTATTCGAACTCTCTATGAAAAATAAACTAAAATCCTTTTTCAATGTTTAAAATACATGTACTAAATAAAATAGTATAACTTGGTCGGCACACCTTACGAGCTACTTTATGAGCCGTATTGTGTTCCACGACCCGTATTCGGGCTTTCGTACTTTGTTGTTGCAAAATTGGACATGCATTTTGTGATATCCCTCTACGACACAGAAATTATCTATGGTGTAACACTCCACACCTTACAGTACTAATACAATGCAAATGAAACATGATAGGGCTTGGTTAAATTAGCGCCAAATTTGTAAAAGTGATTGACTCTCGTGTTAATGGGCTATATGTGTGTCTAACGCTGAAGAGGGTCGAGTGCATATTTGTTTTGTATCAAATTAAGGAGATCACGGCCTTAAATAAAGTAATAGAATTGAGGTGCTTGTAGGACTTAAGAAGCTAGCAGGTGAGTCACCTACTTGATTAGCTTAAATTGCTAATTAAACGGAGACAAGGCCCGACGTCGAATTTGTCTAAGTTCAATTATGAATAAAGTCCGTGTTAAGGGTGTAACATTAGCCCATGTTTTAGAATCATAAATGTACTATATTTTCAACCTAAGAAGGATATTAAAAAGAGCCCAAAGACACCACAACCCACTTAACTATTTGTGCCCAAAACTAAGAGAAAGTTGGAAAATAGGCAGCCCAAGCCCATCAACTTGGAGACCCATTTAGGCCCAAGCGTAAGGGCCAAGCTGTGGAATAAGCATCTTATTAATATGTGGTAACATTTGATCAAAATTTCAAGAGTATATCGGCCAAGAGACCCTTTATAAAGGGCTCAAAATTGCCCCTTTAAACCATTTCAACTTAGACAAAAATATCTGCATTCTTGGTTGATCATTGCTCTCTCCCTTAAGGTGTGAAAAACAAGCTCTCATAACCTTACAAGGATTCTTAAAGAAGCTCTAAAACTTGAGTTTAAAGGTAAGTAAATCTACTTATGCACCCAGTATGGTTTGTTTATCAAAACCAAAGAAATAAGCTAATCACACATATGTTGGAAATGCTGGATAGCTTGTATGCTAAGGATTCTTGTACACTTTTCTTGTTAATTAAGAGATTTTTCTCTTGTAGGTTTAATTTATTGTGAATTATTAGTTATGTGCTTAAAAAGGTTGGTTTCATGGTAATGTAACAAGGCTGATTCACCAATTAAGTGAGTCCCTACATGATATCGCAATTATGTTCTTAGTATGAACTTATGGACCGTTAGATGGAAGGTTATTGGCTCACATCCTTCATGACTTCTTGAGTGCTATTATAAGACTATTTTAAATCTGTTTTCATGTGTAAATGTTATTGGAACAATTTTGTTAGCGTTGGAATAGATTTGGAATTGTCGACGTCGAAATGTAGCGAAAAAAGGTAACATTATGCTGTCCATTTTTAGGTTGTGTAGAATTGTTATGTGTTGTGCTTTGTGGGCTATTGTAAGGTTGTTCTAGCACTAAAACAAGCTGTACATGATGAGTACATGTGCATGTATGCTATAAAATATGATTGTAAGTAAAAAGATTGAAGGAATGCGTTTGCGTCACCAATTATAGGCTTGCTGCCCAGGTGTTAGTTTTTGTGATATTGGGCTGCCAAGAAGTGTCTCTTTGCTGCTAATACTAGTCTTATTACCTACTATGTTGTAGATAAGTACTTGGAGGAGGGCAAGGTTATCTTGAGGTTGTAACGAGGTCATACAATGAGGTATGTAAGGCTACTTGATTTCGTATTACTTGGCATGAAATCTAGATACTTCATTGGCACATAAAGGCACTTGCCAACTCCGACAAAACTATTAACCATGTCTCCACTCTTTGACTTGTTCATATGCTTCCATACATAGTCACCTTCAAATCTGCATATATGCTTGGATACCAAGTCACATGGGTTCTTATTACTAAATAAAGTTCACGAGTTGTTCCATTTCATACGCATTTCATTCTTGGTGTAACATACTCTTTTTCATTGTCATATTATCTTGTATGAGTATCTACGTGTCATATATTACATATACAATCCTAAAGCTCCAATATTGTGACCACCAAAAGAACCATCTCAAAGGTA
>JAABOM020000101.1:13821756-13832060 GCA_011800125.2 Solanum clarkiae
AGCTAAGCAAGTAGCTGACTCACCTACTTGCTTCCTCAGTCCTACAAGCACCTCAATTCTCTCACTTCATTTTAAGGTCGTAATATCCTCACTTCGACACAAAACATGTATAGACTCGACCCTCTTAAACGCTAGACGCACATATAGCCTATTAACTCGAGATTCAAGCACTTTTGAAAATTAGTGCTAGTTCGACCAAACCATGTCATGTTTCATTTGAATTACACTAGTAGTGTAAGGTGTGGGGTGTTACAGTTCCCCTACTCCTCCTTTCGTTAAGCATAAAAAATTTGAGCCATCCCCTTGAGTTGGTAAGCCGCCAACTCCACCTTTTTTGTCGACCTCACGCCCATTATGGACAACACCTTGTAAACATCATCAATGAATTCTTGAGGGACCTTATCCACCTTAGACCCATTGAAATCTGGTGGGTGCATCCTCATGAAGTTTCTCACCTGAGATGCCGAAGTAAAAATATGAGGGGCTTGGGCCCCATGATGGGCTTGATTAGCCATAACTTGTGCAAGCAAAGTGAGAGCATCTCGCAGCTCACCATGAGCCGGTTGTTCCTCGAGTGTGCGGACTATTCTTCCTCTTGTGTCAGGAAAGATCTAGTATAGAAAGGAACAATTTTTAGGGGAAATAATATTACCTCAACTCTATAGAACGACATTGACCTTGAAGAAGGGAAATGTTTTCTAAAACGCGTCATAGCCTCTTACTCATAGTTGTGGTGCACAACACAACCATGAGTATGACTCTAATCAATACGGTCTGTTGGATGCCGAGGACCATTAACAAGCTAGTGCTCTGATACCAAGTTTTGTTACGACCCAAAATAGGGCCGAGACATGACACAGGGAATAGGAAACCTGAAAGAACCCCGACATATTTCATTCTCATATTTCATAATAATAGATACCCATAATAAATACAACTCGAAATCATGGAACTTCCATAAAAAGGAAGATTGGGCTTCATGGGTGAAAGGAAACAATGAATGAAACCCACATACCTTGACTTTAGAGAAACCTTAAAGAATATTGAAAATGGAGACTTGAATCTTGAATGAGAACCTTAACATCCGGATGAGATTTGAACACTTGGATTTTGAGAGAAATATTAATCTAAAGGTTTGATAGAGTATTGGGGAATGGCTTGTATGATATCAAGATGAAATATGACTAAGTATAGGTATTTTCACGTATGGGAAGGCTTAGGTCCAAGACCCAAAGCCTTGGACCAGACACAAAAAACTGAACAAAATTAACACACTAGCGCGCCCTTGGCGCGTCGCGAATGGGGCGTACTAGCTCACTCAAAATCGCTCACTTTTCTTTTTTTAATTTTGATACGGTTTCTCTAAAATTATGGTTAGACCCATTTCCCATTCAATATTTTCCCCTAAATAAGAATATGAAGTTGGATTTTTGATATTATGCACGAATTTTGAGATATATGAAAATTATAATTCTGGGCACTTTCAAGGCACATTTTCGAGCATTTTTTTGGGTCATTTCAGTTAATCCCGTACTACCTTATGGATGGGAAAATACCTCAATCTCCTTGTCAGGGTGTGGCAGGCCCGTACTACCTTATTGAGGGGCATGTACTTTAATTGCCTTGTTAAGGGATGGCAAGTCCGTACTATCTTTTTGAGGCGTATGTACCTCAATCACCTTGTTGAGGGGTGGATATACCATACCTCCTTGTTAAGGGGTATGTACCTTAATGACCTTCTAATGGGGTGGCAAGCCTTGGAGTTCAAGCAAAGCTTGCTTGGGCTATATGGATATGGTCTCTTTCTACACATGTATTATGTTCTATACAAGCATGTTTTACTTCAAGCATTGATCATGCATACCATATTGTTAATATACTATCCCTTGCTTATGACATTGCATCCTACATACTTAGTACATTCAGACATACTAATGCATACTCTATGCCTACATGATGTTACCATGTAGGAACCGGAGCTCATCACGATCATCCTCCACGTGGCTAGATTTGACATCTTGAAGATAAGCTTTGGCGAGTCCTCAAGTTCAGGGACACTAACTATGTTACTCTTGCTTATGTCATTTACTTATGTTTAACTTTAGTATGATGAGGGTGAGCACGGAAAGTGTCTTAACCCCCGCCCAGTCTATGTTTGAGGTGTTGTTGGACAAGTGATGTAATTAAGCTATGATCTGGACTCTTCAGTATCCTATGTTTTATGCTATAAAAGACTTCCATTAGTCCTTTTATCCTTATCTATACTCTCTTGCTATTGTTTAATTGCTTCTGCGACCAAAGATGTGCAAATGATACGCTAAAAGGCTTGTTTGGGGTCTTTTCGAGTTCCCATTTGCCGTGTCATGTCTAGGCCCTAGGCTTGGCTCATGACAAACTTTGTATTATAGAACTAGGCTGTTAATGGTCCTTAGAATCCAACACACCACGTCGATTAGAGTCTTGTTCACAGTTGTAAAGTGCATCACAGCTATGAGCAAGAGTCTGTGAGGCAATTAAGCAAATGTTTCCCTTAGTCATGGTCCATGTCATGCTATAGAAGTTAAGGTAAGGCTTTTCCCCTAATGAATGTTCTTTTCTATGCTAGATCATGCCTATTCCAAGAGGATGACTAAGGAGAACTCGTTCACCCGAAGAGCAACCGACCTCTCCCACTCCTCAAGCTCCTCAATATTGGGAAGTGGCCCATGAAGAGTTCCAGGATTCTATTACTATAATAGCCCATGCCATGACTAATCAAATCAACCAAGGGCCCAAGCCCCCCATGATCCTACTCTGGCCTCTATGGTAAGGGATTTTACAAGAATGAACCCTCCAGAGATCCGTGGGTCTAAAGTGGATGAGGATCCTCAAGAATTTATCCATGAGGTGTACAAGGTGTTGTCTATTATGGGTGTTACATCAAAGGAGCAAGAAGAGTTGGCGGCCCTCCAACTCAAGGGGGTGGCCAAAATTTGGTTCACCCAATGGAAGGTGGAGAAAGAAAATAACAATTCATCTTTCGGGAAGAGTTCAAGGCGACATTTCTTGACTAGTTCTTCTCACTTAAGCTAAGGGAGGCCAAAGATGGAATTTATGAATCTAAAGCAAGTGTCAATGAGTGTAAGGGAGTATACCTTCAAGTCCAACCAACTCTCCAAATATGCTCCACAATTAGTTGTCGAGCCAAGGTCTAGGATGAACAAATTTATGATGCGTATGTCCCACTTGGTAAATGAAGAACGTTGTGCCACCATGTTGATAGATGATATGGACTTGTACGGACTCATGACTTATGACGATCAATTAGAGCGGGGAAAAGTTGAGAAAGAGGAGAATGAGTAAGGCCAAGAGGGCCCATTTTGGAGGTGGATTCAAAAATCCCAAGGGTGGCCAGTTTCCTCAAGGCCACAAACCTCCAAGTCAACGGCCTTCCAATGCTTCTAATAGGGGCTTTGCAAATGACTATCCAAAGTGCCAAGGGTGTGGTAAAGGCCATAATGGCCCATGTTTGAGGAACAATAATGCTTGTATGGTTGTGTGGAAGTGGGGAATAAGACGATTGATTATTCTCGTAATCAAAACAATGGTAGAGATGGCTCAAAAGGCCAAGGTGCAAATGCGGGTCCTAGGGGATTAAGAGGCCAACAAGGGGGCAGAGGAGTCCAACAAGCGAGTGCTCCAAGGCAAAATAGGTTCTATGCTCTTCAAGGGAGACAAGGAGTAGATGAGGTGTCCGATGTCGTCACTGGTATGTTAAAAGTTTTTGATTTTGATGTGTATATTGTGATAGACCCAAGTGCCACTCTTTCTTTTATTACACCTTTTGTTGCAAAAAAGCTCCATATTAGCCCAAAATTGTTGTGTGAGCCTTATGAAGTATGCACTCCCATTGGTTCATCCATTGTTGCTAGAAGGGTCTATAAAAATTGTCCAATTTTCATTATGTATAAAATCTTGCCTTGTGATTTTTTTGAATTGGATATGACGGATTTTGATGTCATTCTTTGGATGGATTGGTTGCATGCATATTATGCTTGTTGATTGTATAACCCATTGGGTAAAATTCCAATGCCCTAATGAACCTGTCCTTGAGTGTGAGAGTATGATATGGTGGTCAAGGGTAGATTTTCTTCTTGCATTGAAGCCTAAAAGTTGATTTCTAAGGGTGTCTCTATCACCTTGTGAAGGTTAGGGATGTTGAGTCCAAAGTCCTTCCTATAGAATTGGTTCCAATGGTTAATGTGTTCCTCGATATCTTTCCTGATGAGATTCTATTGTTCCTCCAAAAAGGAAAATAAATTTTGGCATAGACCTCCCTCCTGATACTCAACCCATTTTTGTTCCCCCTTACTATATGGCCCCGATCGAGTTAAATAAGTTGAAAGAGGAATTGAGGGATTTGTTGGAGAAGGGCTTTATTAGGCCTAGCCTATCACCTTTGGGTGAACCATTGTTATTTGTGAAGAAGAAGAATGGTACTCTTAGAATGTGCATTGATTACCTGCAACTCAATAGGGTTACCATAAAGAATAAGTACCCTCTACCAAGGATTGATGATATTTTTCACCAACTTCAAGGGGCTAGTCACCTCTCTAAGATTGATCTTCGATCTAGGTATCACCAAGTGAAGGTGAGGGAGTATGTCATTCCTAAGACGACCTTTTTGACTAGGTATGAACACTTTGAGTTTGTGGGGTTATATCCTTTGGGTTGGCAAATGTGCCGACTACTTTCATGGATCTTATGAATAGGGTCTTTAAACCCTACCTTGACTTGTTTGTGGTGGTTTTTACTAATGATATCTTTTTCTATTCCCACTGTGAGGAGGATCGTGTGGATCAGTTGTGGGTTGTGTTGCAAATCTTGAGGGAGGAGAAGTTGTATGCTAAATATGAAAAATATGAGTTTTGGTTGAAAGAGGTTTCCTTTCTAGGTCATGTGGTTTCGGGTGATGGTATCAAGGTGGATCCTAAAAGGATGAAGTTGATTAGAAATTTTCCAAGACCTTTGACTCCATCGAATATTAGAAGTTTCTTAGGTTTAGCGGGTTATTACTAGAGGTTTGTTAACTGGTTCTCTTCTATTGCTTCTCCTATGACTAAGTTGACCCAAAGAAGACAAAATTTGTGTGGACTAATGAATGCGAGAAGAGTTTCCAAACTTTGAAAGATAACTTGTTTCTGCTCCTATCTTGTCTCTACTGGAAGGCTTGGAAAGGTTTGTTGTGTATTGTGATGCCTCGAGAATAGGTTTGAGTTGTGTTTTGATGCAAAATGTTAAAGTGATAACTATATGCCTCTAGACAGCTTAAGGTGCATGAAAAGAATTATCCTACCCATGATCTTGAATTGGCCTCCGTGGCATTCTCTTTGAAAATTTTGCATCATTACTTGTATGGGATCCATGTTGATGTGTTTACCTATCAGGAGAGTCTCCAGTATGTGTTCAGTCAAAAACATCTCAAATTGAAACAAAGAAGGTGGTTACAGTGTCTTAACGACTATGATATAGGCGTACATTATCAACCTGGTAAGGCTAGTGTTGTGGTCAATGGTGTAATTAGGGTGTCTATAGGTAGCCAAGCTCGTGTTGATGATGGTGGCAAGGAGGTGGGTAGAGAGATTCATCGGTTGGCTAGATTTGGGGTTAGGTCAGAAGAGATTGATAATGGTGGTGTAGTAGTTGTTGATGGTTCTATATCTTCATTAATTGCGAAGGTGAAGGCAAATCAAGATCTTGACCCTTCCTTGTTAGAGTTGAAGGCCTTGGTGAGAGATGGTAAGGTTGAGGTTTTCTCCCAAAGGGGAGATGGTGCCCTTAGGTACCAAAGTAGGTTGTGTGTGCCTAATGTTGATGACTTGAGAAAGAAGATTTCAGATGAGGCTCATAATTCTTCCTATTCTATTCACCCAGTTCTACAAAGATGTACAGAGATTTGAGGGAAGTGTTTTGGTGGGGGTGGTATGAAGAGAGATGTTGCTAAATTTATATCTGGTTGTCATAATTGCTAACAAGTGAAATCGAAGCATCAAAGGCGGGGTGGCCTAGCCCAAGATATTGAGATTCCTACTTGGAAATGGAGGACATTTACATGAATTTTGTGGTTGGGATGCCTAAGACTAGAAAGCATTTTTATTCTATTTGGGTTGTTGTTGATAGAATGACAAAGTCGGCTTATTTCCTACCGGTCAAAACTACTTATTGTGCCGAAGATTATGCTAAATTGTATATTCATGAGTTGGTTAGATTGCATGGGGTGCCTTTGTCTATTATTTCAAATTGTGGTTTTCAATTCACTTCTCACTTTTGGAGGTCCTTCCAAAGAGGTCTTGGTAGCAAGTAAAGCTTAGTTGGCCTTTTACCCTCAAACGGATGACCAAGCCAAAAAATCTATCCAAACTCTTGAGGATATGCTTAGAGCTTGTGTCTTGGTGTTTAAGCTTAGTTGGGATAAACATCTTCTACTCGTTGAGTTTGCTTACAACAATAGTTATCACTCAAGTATTGGTATGGCTCCTTTTGAGGCTCTCTATTTTAGACATTGTAGGTCCCTGGTTTGATGGTTTGAGGTGGGGGAGATTGCTTTGTTAGGTTCACATTTTGTTATGGAGGCCATGGGGAAGGTGATGTTGATAAGAGAAAGATTGGAAACAACCCAAACTAGACAAAACTCCTATGCCGATGTGAGGGGAAGGGATTTGAATTTAAGGTTGGTGATTGGGTCTATTTGAAGGTCTCACCTATGAAGGGTGTAGTTCATTTTGGTAAAAAGGGTAAATTGAGTCCAAGATTTATAGGTCCTTATAGACAAATAAGACAAAAGTCCTATGCCGATGTGAGGAGAAGGGATTTGAATTTAAGGTTGGTGATTGGGTCTATTTGAAAGTCTCACCCATGAAGGGTGTGGTTCATTTTGGTAAAAAGGGTAAATTGAGTCCAAGATTTATAGGTCCTTGTAGAGTGTTGAGGAGCATTGGTAAGGTGGCCTATGAGTTGGTGTTTCCCAATGATATGAATATGCTTCATCCGGTCTTCCATGTGTCTATGTTGAGAAAAATGTGTGGGTGACCCAAGTGCTATTGTGCCTTTAGGTGTTATGGTTGTTGTTGAAGAAAATTGACTTATGAAGAGGTCCCCGTATAAATTTTGGATAGACAAATGAAGAGGTTAAGGAAGAAGGATGTAGTTTCTGTTAAGGTCCTTTGGAGGAACCAACAAGTTGAAAGTACCACATGGAAAGCCGAGGCGGACATGCAAAAGCAATACCCATATCTCTTCCACTCTACTCAAGCCTAAGGTACTAATTTAAGTCCCCTATGTGATTTTAAGTCTTAAGTTTCAGCCCTTATGTAGTTTGCATGCATTCATGTTTAAGTTAGCATGTTTATGGTGATTTTTGATACTCACGTTGAGATTTTTGAAAATGTATGTTTAAATGAATTATTGCATTCATATATTGTTCTGAAATCATCTTGTCTGCTTCTCTTATGTACGTCTCTTTGATATTCAGGAACGAATATTACTAAGGGGGAGATATTGAAACGCCCCAAAAATTGCTTGAAAATGTGCCTTTAAAATGCCGATAATCGTAATTTTCATATATCTCAAAATTCATATGTGATATCAAAAATTTGACTTCATATTCATGATCAGGGGGAAATATTGAGTGGAAGATGGGTATAACCCCAATTTTAGGGAAACCATAGAATAATTTCATTTTCAAAGAAAATTCTTATCCAATACCTATCTGTACCTGAGGTGCGACGCCCCAGGGTCGCGGAGATGTGTATTTTCTTGCTAGTTTCATGGTTTCGGCCTAAGGCTTTAGGGACTTTGGCCCATGTCCTCCTATGCATAAAAACACTTATACTTATTCATTTTTAACTTCATATCACTTAAGACACTCCCAAATCCTCTCTAACACGTCACCAAATATTCCATCCAAATTCAAGTATCCCAAACTAATTTTCGATTCTCAAGAATTTCAGTCAAGTTTAAGTCTTCATCAAAGAATTTCCCAATGTTGAGGTACGTGGGTTTCAACCATTAGGTCCTTTCACTCATGGTGCCCAACCATCCTCTTTATGCAAATTACATGTTTTCAAGTTGAATTATCTATGGGTACCTCATATTATGAACTAGATTTTAAACTATGTTGTGGTTCCATGAAATGTTAACTATTTAAGCATGTTTTGAGCTATGAATCTATGAACTATTATGAGATTTGATGAGGGGTTTCAATGTATCTTTCATGGGGGTGTTACCAAGTGTTAGTAGTTTGATTTATGTTGAGTTTTCTCACATGATTTCATTCTTGAATTGCATGATTTGAACTAGCATGACACACCCACCAAGTGTTTGATAAAATGTTCGGTTAAAGATTCTTGAGTTATTGATGATCTATTGCATGACCTATTATTCAAGTTTATGATGATGAAAGGAATATATGTATGTGATGAATTTATGAAAAGTATCTATAGTGTTGTATGTTGACCACACCTTGTTGGGGGTTGTTAAGCCAAATCACCTTGTTGGAGGATGTTAAGTCCAATCATCTTGTTGAGGGGGCGTTAAGCCTCAATCACCTTATGGGGGATTAAATTTGTACTACCTTGTTGAGGGGTAAATACCTCAATTGCCTTGTTAAGGGTGGCAAGCCCATACTACCTTGTTGAGAGGTATGTACCTCAATCATCTTGTCGGGGGAGGGGGATGGGTGGGTGGCGGCAATCCCTTACTACCTTGTTGAGGGTTATATACCTCAATCACCTTCCAAGGGGGTGACAAGCCTTGGAACTCAATCAAAGTGAAATGACCCCCAAAAAGTGCCGAAAAATGTGCCTTGGAAGTCTCCGAAATTGTAATTTTCATATATCTCAAAATCTGTGCGCGATATCAATAATCTGACTTTATATTCTTGTTCAGGGGATCATGGGTATAACTCTTATTTTAGATCAAATGAATTGCAATTTCAACTTTCCAAAAATCGAATTCCGGTGAAGTTTCCACGCCCCTAGTGCAATGCGCCAACGGCGTGCCTCACTACAATTTTTGTCCAGTTTTTGTTTCTCAATTCAAGGATTTTGGGTCTTGGTCCTAAGTGTTCCCATGCATGAAAATGCCTAACATAGCGTTATTTCACCTTCATATCATTCAAGACATTCCCAAATATACTCCCAAACACTTAAACAATATTTCAGCTCCAAATTTCAAGTCTTGAAACTCATCCAGATTCTAAGGTTCTCATTTAAGCTTCAAGTCTCTATATCTAATCTTCATCAAGATATTCTCCAATACTAAGTTATGTGGGTTTCTTTCATGGATTGCTCTCACCCATGATACCCAAGCTTTCTTTTGCTTAAAATTGCATGATTTAAAGTTGATTTACTCATGGGTCTCAATTATTATGAATTTCACTGCACACTATCTTAGGGTTTCATGAAATTATGGTTGTTTTAGCATGTTTTGAGCTATGAATTGATAGTCCATTGTGAGATTTGATGAAGAGTTTTGATGTATATTGCTTGAGGTGTTATCAAGTATCTATTGATGGTTTTACATTGGATTTTCTAGCATGATTAATCTCTTGAATTGCATGATTTTACCCTACCACTACACACTTGCCAAGTGTTTGATAAAATGTCTGGTTATGAGTTTCTTGAGGAATTAAAGGTCAAATGCGTGTTTTACGAGCTGAATGACTATATGATGATGAAAGGAATGTATGTATATGATATTATCTATATAATATTGGGAGTTGACCAAGCCTCACTCGGGGGGTTGTAAGCCCGGCTAACCTTGTTGAGGGGTTTGTACTTTGATCGCCTCGCTCGAGAGGTGGTACGCCCGTGGAACCATGTCAAGGGGTTTGTACCCTGATAACCATGTTGGGGTTTTCGTACTCCATCAACCATATTGGGAGGTTTATACCTCATCAACCTATTGAGGGGTTTGTACCTCATTTGCCTCTCAAAGGGGGTGGTAATCTTGGATATGCACTAATAATGGTCTCTCCTTGCACATGTATTATGTACTATATTAACATGATTTTACTTCAAGTATCATTCATACATTCCATATTGCTATATACTTATTCATTACCTATGTTTTGCATTTTGTTTATGGTACTTTTCACTTGTTGCATTGCATCCTACATATTTAGTACATTCAAACGTACTAATACATATTATATGCCTACATGATGTCACCATGTAGGAACTGGATCCCTATTTGATCATCCTCCTCCGCGTGGCTAGTGCTACTTCACTCAAGCTCTTTGGTGAGTCCTCCATTTCGAGGACGAT
>JAABOM020000101.1:13832160-13880426 GCA_011800125.2 Solanum clarkiae
GCTTATGACCTCCTACTATGTTCTAGACTATTCTTCTTTTGTGTATATGTTGACTATGAGGGTAAGCTTGGTAATTTTCCTTGGCCCCTACTAAGTATCTAAGTTTTAGTGGTCACTCAAGCTCTTTGGTGAGTCCTCCATTTCGAGGATGATGCTTATGACCTCCTACTATGTTCTAGACTATTCTTCTTTTGTGTATATGTTGACTATGAGGGTAAGCTTGGTAATTTGCCTTGGCCCCTACTAAGTATCTAAGTTTTAGTGGTGTTGGTGGACATATTCGTATTATGCTTTGAGCTTTGACTCTCTCAACTCTTGATGTTTATGATATGAGAATTATCCCTTAGTTCCATTTGGCCTATCTACTATCTGTTTTCGTATTTTATTGCTTGCGCTACCAAGGATGTGTGTATGATATGCTAAGAGGCTTGTTTAGGGTTCCTTTTGGCTCCTCATTCGTTGCGTCATGTCTAGGCCCTAGGTTTACATCGTGAAAAACTTGGTATCAGAGTACTAGGTTGTTAGATCCTCAGAGTCCAACACACCACGTCAATTAGAATCATATTCATTGTTGTGTTGTGCATCACGACTATGAGTAAGAGGCTATGAGGCGTCTTAGTAAATATTTCTCTTCTTCATATTCTAAGTCGTGCTATAGAGTTGAAATAAGGTTTTCCCCTTAACAATTGTTCTTTGCTATGCTAGATCGTGCCTAACACAAGAGGAAGAAGAGCCTGCACTCCTAAGATCCAACTAGCTAATGGTGAGCTCCAAGATTCTCTTAGGATGTTTGCACTAGTTGTGGCTAATCAATCTAATCAAGGGGCCCAAGTACCTCATGGTCCTATTTCGGCATCTTGGTTGAGATACTTCATGAGAATAAATCCATCGGAATTATACAGGTCAAAGGTGACTGAAGACCCTCAAGAGTTCATTGATGAGGTCTACAAGATTTTGACTATTATGGGTGTTAGATCGGAGGATAAGGCGGAGTTGGCGGCTTACTAATTCAAGGTATAGCATAAATATGGTTTAACTAATCGAAGGAGGAGAAGGGAATCAATAATGTGGTGCTTTAGGAGTAGTTCAAGGTGGCTTTTCTTAATCGATTTTTCCCTCTTGAGCTTAGGGAAGCCAAATTTGTGGAGTTTATGAATTTGAGACAAGGATCTATGAATGTGAGGGAGTATGCTCTCAAGTTCACTCATCTCTCTAAATATGCTCCTCACTTCGTGGCCGACCTAAGGTCTAGAATGAATAAATTTGTGATAGGTTGTTTCTGATTTGGTGAGTGAGGAATGTCGGTCTGCAATGTTGATTAGTGACATGGATTTGTCCTAATTGATGACATATGCCGAAAAATGGAGGAGGAAAATTTGAGGAAGAGGAGGAGTCATGAGGCCAAGAGGGTCCATTTTGAGGGAAAGTTCCATAGTCGGGAGGGTAGCCGGTTCCATCAAGGCCAAGGGTATTCTTATGCATCTAATAAGAGGGTTGCCAATGTCTTTCCAATAGCCTAAGGTATTGGGGGTGTGATTCCTAATGGTGGGTGTCCAAAATGTGGTAGGGGTCATAATGGCCCATATTTGAGGGATACTAATGTGTTATGGTTGTGAGAAGTTGGGCATAAGGAGATGGATTGCCCCTGAAATCGCAACAAGAGAAAGGAGGTTCGTCCATAAGGTGCTAATGCAGTCCCTTTGGGGAGAGGTTGTCAACAAGGTGGTACCCCAAGGCACAATCAGTTTTATGCTTTGTATGTGAGGCAAGGGATAGATGAGGTACCCGACATCCTTATCGATATGTTGAAAGTCTTTGATTTTGATGTGTATGCATTGATTGATCTGGGTGACACTCTTTCTTTTATTACCCCCTTTGTTGCCAAAAAGTTTCATGTTGAACCTGAATTGGTGTATGAGTTATATGAGGTGTCTACTCCTATTGTTACATCTATTGTAGCAAGAAAGGTTTATAGAAATTATCCCATTTGCATCTTGCATAAAATATTTCCTTGTCATCTTGTTAAGTTGGATATGGTTGATTTTGATTTCATTGTTGAGATAGATTGGTTGCATACATACTATGCCTCTATTGATTATAGAACCCGTAGGGTCAAATTCTAATTTCGAAATGAACCCATTCTTGAGTGGGAGGGTCATGATGTGGTTGTCAAGGGTAGGTTCATCTCTTGCTTTAAAGCCCGTAAGTTGATCCCTAAGGGGTGTCTTTGTCATCTTGTGAGGGTTAGGGATGTGGAGTCTAAAGTCCCTTCTATAGAGTCTGTCTCGATTGTAAATGAGTGCCTTGATATCTTTCCAAACAACTTCCCAGGTGTTCCTCCCAAAAGGGAAATATATTTTGGTATAGACCTCCTCCCCAAAACTCAACCAATTTCTATTCCACCTTACTATATGGCTCCAATGGAGTTAAAGGAGCAATTGGGGGACATGTTGGAGAAGGGTTTCATTAGACCTACCCAATCAACTTCGGGTGCACCAGTGTTGTTTATAAAGAAGAAGGATACGTCTCTTAGAATGTGCATTGACTACCGACAACTTAATAGTGTCACCATCAAGAATAGGTATTCTCTTCTAAGGATTGATGATTTGTTTGACTAATTGCAAGGGGATAGCCACTTCTCTAAGATTGATCTTCGATCTGGGTACCATCAAGTGAAGTGAAGGGAGTGTGAATTCCTAAGATGGCCTTTCGGACTAGATATGGACATTTTGAGTTTGTTGTGATGTCCTTTGGGTTGACCAATACACCAGATATCTTCATGGATCTTATGAATAGGGCCTTCAAACCCTACCTTGGTTCGTTTGTTTTGGTCTCCATTGATGATATTTTGATCTATTCTCATAGTGAGCTGGAGCATGGGCCATTTGAGGGTAGTGTTGCAAAAATTAAGGGAAGAGAAATTTTATGCTAAATATGAGAAGTGTGAATTTTGTTGAAAGAAGTTTCCTTTCTACTCATATGGTGTAGGGGGATGGTATTAGGGTGGATCCTAAAAAGATGGATGTGATTAAAAATTGGCCTAAACCATTGACCCCATCGGATATTAGGAGCTTCTGGGGCTTAGTGGTACTACTGGAGGTTTGTGAATGGGTTCTCTTCTGTTGCTTCTCCCATGACAAAGTTGACTCAAAAGAAAGCCAAATTTGTATGGTCCGATGAGTGTAAAAGGAGTTTCCAAACATTGAAAGATAAGCTTGTGTCCGCTCCTATATTATAACTACCAAAAGGGCTAGAGGGATTCATTGTGTATTGTGATGCTTCCAAGGTTGGTTTGGGTTGTATGTTGATGAAAATAGTAAGGTGATAGCCTATGTTTCTAGAGAACTCAAAGTGCATGAAAAGAATTATCCTACCCATGAACTTGAGTTAGCCGCCATTATGTTTGTATTAAAGATTTGGCGTCACTATTTGTTTGGGGTGCATGTTGATGTGTTCACCGATCATAAGAGCTTCCAATATGTCTTCACCCGGAAAGACCTCAACTTGAGAAAAAGAAGATGGTTAGAACTTCTTAAAGACTATGATATGAGTGTGAATTACCTTCTCGGTAAGGCTAATGTTGTGGCGGATGTTTTGAGTAGGGTGTCTATGGGCAGCCTTGGTCATGTTGATGATGGTTGCATAGGGGTAGCTAGGGAGGTCCATCGGTTAGCTAGATTGGAGGTTAGGTTGGAAGAGGGTAATGATGGAGGTGTTGTTGTTATTGTTAGTTCTAAATCTTCATTGATTAAGGAGGTGAAAGCTAAACAAGATCTTGATCCCTCATTGCTACAATTAAAGGCATTGATAAAATATGGGAAGGTGGAGGTTTTCTCTCAAGGGGAAGATGGTGCCCTTAGGTGAAACGACCCCAAAAAGTGCCCAAAAATGTGGCTTGAAAGTGCCCAGAATCGTAATTTCTATATATCTCAAAATTTGTGGTTAATACAAAATCTAACTTCATATTCTTGATCAGGCGTCAAATTAAGTGGGAAATAGGTCTAACCCCGATTTTTGAGCCAATGAATCACAATTTGATTTTCCAAAATTCACTTTCTAGTGTGGTTTTCGCGCCTAAAGCATGATGCGCTAAGATCGCACCTTAGTTCATTTTGTGAGTTGTTTTTCTTGTTCGCTCCAAGACTTTTTGGTCTTGAGCATAAGTGTTCCAAACGTGAAAATACATATATTTAGTCATATTTCATTTTCATATCATACCAGACATTCCCCAAGACTCCCTCAGATACTTAGACAAATATTTCACACAATTCAAGTGTCCCAAAGTCACTTCCGGGTCTCAAGAAACTTATTCAAGCTTCAAGCTCTCATTAAAATCTAATTCAAGCTTATTTATGTCATTTAACACCATCGTGGGTCACCTATATCAAGCCAAGTTCAAAAGAATTTTCGTTGGCTAAGTTTTGCACAAGTACTGGTAGGAGGTTCAATTTTAAAGGGACATATCTATTAGCACACAAAGAGGTGTGTGGCCCATGACCTACCGAATTAAAGCTCTTTGCATTAGCTTTCCAACGTATTTGGTTTCACCTCATTTGGAGTTCGGATGAAGAAGTTATGCCAGTTTTCGTAGAACTCATACGTGCAAGGATATAAACGGGTTTTTGCCAAATTCCACCTCATTAATGGCATTCCATAAATTTTAGCCATTTCTATTAGTATTTTGAGAATTCCTATGCTATCTTAACACATCCTTAAGACCTAATCCTATTCCCAGAGATCAAATTCACTCCTCCCAATTGGAATACACTCTCAAATTCTCTCAAGAGCCTCCACCAAAACCCCAATACAAATTCAAGGAAACTCAAGAGCAAGCATTGGATTCCAAGACCCACTTCAAAACTTCAAGTCTTTCACAACTCAATTTTAACAAATTCAATGTCTAAGGTATATGGGTTTCATTCATGGGTACCTTTCATCCATGAAGCCCAATCTTCCATTTATATGAAAAATTATATGTTTCCAAGTTGTGTTGCTTATGAGTATTATTCATTAGAGATTATGATCATATACTATGTTTGAATTTTGTGACAGTTTGGTTGAAAATACATGATTACTCATTTTTAAGTCTATACCATGAGATGATTTACCTATTATGATTATGCATATCTTAAGCTATAGAACTAAGATCTCTCTTGATATTTTATGAGGATTTTCAATGTATTTTGCAAGATGATATTACCAAGTATTGGTGAGATTTTTTAGCTCAAGTTTTATTGCATGATTTCACTCTTGAATTGCATGGTTTTATACTAGCACTATATACCCGCCAAGTGTTTGCTAAAATGTCCGATTATTATTTCTTGAGGAATTGAAGGTCCAATGAATATCTTATGAGTTGAATGACTTTGTGATGATGAAATGAATGTATGTATATAATTATGATGAAATGAATGTATGTTATGAAATTATGATGAAAAGAAATGTATGTAGATGATGATAAAAGGAGTGTATATATACATATAATATTATCTCTATGGTGTTGGAGATGACTAATCCTAGCTCGGGGGGTTGTAGGCCCAGGTAACCTTTTTGAGCGGTTGATACCTTAATCGCCTAGCCCAGGGGAGGTAGGCCCAGTAACCTTGTTAGGGATTGGTACCCATCAACCTTGATTGGGGGTTTGTAATCCATCAACCTTATTGGGGGATTCGTACTCCATCAATCTCATGAAGGGGTTTGTACCTCATGCACCACTCTAAGGTGGTGGTAGGCCTTGGATTGCTCTAAGAATAGTCACTCCTTACACTTGTATTATGTTCTATATAAGCATGGTTTTACTTCAAGCATCATTCATACATGTCAAATTATTAGTATGCTATTCATTGCTTATGATTATGCATTTTGCCTATGATGCCTACCTCTTGTTACATTGCACCCTATATACTTAGTACATTCAAACGTACTACCGTATATTCTATGCCTACATGATATCACCATGAGAAACTAGAGCTCCTATTGATTCTCCTCATTGCTATATGGATTGTTCAAGTTAGCTCATGGTGAGTCCTTAAGTACTGGGACAATATCTATCTTCTCTCAAGATTACATTTAGATTATGTCTTGTATGTTTGGATTACCTATTGCCATTATTATGAGGGTGATCCTGGTTGCTTTTCTTTGCCCCTGCTAAGTATCTAAGGTTAGAGGTTTTATTGGATATGTTATGTATCTATGCTATGAGCCTTGACTCTCTTGATTCTTGATGTCTATGATATGAAAGTGTTCCCTTAGCTCCAATTGTCCTAATATACTACTTGTTGTTGTATTCTATTGCTTCCATGACCAAGGATGTGTAATGATATGTTAAGAGGCTTTCTTGGGGTCCCTTCGAGCTCCCCATGCACCGTGTCATGTCAAGACCCTAGGCTTGGTTCATGACATTAGATACCATGGTAGGTTCATGACATTAGGTACCAAGGAGTCTTGATGAAGCTCAAGGTTCTTCTTAATCTATTCACCCCGGGTCTACTAAGGTGTATAGAGATTTAAGAGATGTATATTGGTAGGGAGGAATGAAGAGGGACATTGCCAAATTTGTATCCTGTTGCCATAGTTTCCATAGTCAAAGCCAAACATCAAAGGCCGGGTGGCCTAACCCAAGACATAGAGATTCCTATTTGGAAGTGGGCAGATACTAATATGGATTCTATGGCTAGGTTACGCAAGACTAGAAAGGGTTTTCATTCCATTTTTGGTGTGGTTGAGAGGATGACAAAATCAGCTCACTTTCTACCAGTTAAGACTACCTATGGGCCTGAAGATTATGCTAGGTTGTACATTCATGACTTGGTGAGATTGCATGGGTTTCCTTTGTTCATCATATTAGATTGAAGGGAAAAATTCACTTCACACTTTTGTAGGTATTTCCAAAGAGGTCTTGGAACTAAGGTAAAGCTTACTACGACCTTTCACCCTCAAACGGATGGCCAAGCCGAAAGAACTATCCAAATACTTGAGGACATGCTTAGGACTTGTGTAGTGGAGCTCAAGGATAGTTGGGATGATCATCTTTCATTGATTGAGTTTGCATACAACAGTAGCTATTATTCCAGTATTGGAATGGCTTCTTTTGAGGCTCTCTATGATAGATGTTGTAGATCCCCGGTTGGGTGGTTTGAAGTTGGAGAGATGGCTTTTTGGGTCCGAATGTTGTTTTGAATGCTATGGAGAAGGTAAGGATGATTAGAGAAAGGTTGAGAACAGCCCAAAGTCGCCAAAAAATCTTATGTCGATGTGAGAAGGAGGGAGCTTGAGTTTAAGGTTTGTGATTGGGTCTATTTAAAGGTGTCACTCATGAAGGATGTAGTTCATTTTGGTAAGAAAGGAAAGTTAATCCCTAGATATGTGGGTCCTTATAGGGTGGTGAGGAGAATTAGAAAGGTAGCTTACGAGTTGGATTTGCCTAGTGAAATGGAACTGGTTCATCTGGTCTTTCATGTGTCTATGTTGAGGAAATGTGTGGGTGATCCTAATGTTATTATAGCTCTTGATGTTGTGGGGATATTTGAAGACAACTTGTCATATAAAGAGTTTCCAGTAGATATCTTCGATAGGCAAGTGAAGAGGTTGAGGAACAAGGATGTTGCTTCCGTTAAGGTCCTTTGGAGGAATCAACAAGTCGAAAGTACTGCTTGGGAGGACGAAATAGATATGCAAAAGTGATACTCTTATCTTTTCCATCCTACTCAATCATAAGAAACTAATTCTAAGTATTCGATGTGATTTCATGTCCCATGTTCCAGCCCCTAAGTCATTTGCATGCATTCGTGTTTACATGGATAAAGTTCATGGTATTTTACACTTATGACGAGATTTTGAAAATGATGTTTTAAGTATGTCGTTGCATTCTTGTTGGGACTGATTTATTCATGAATACTCTTCTCATATACATTTGTTTGAAATTTGGTGACGAATGTTCCCGAGGGGAAGATATTGAAACTACCCCAAAAAGTGCCTCAAAAGTGTCCAAAATTATAATTTTCATATATCTCAAAATCTGTATATGATATCAAAAAAATGACTTCATATTGTTGTTCAGAGGGTCAAATTGAGTGGGAAATGAGTCTAAACCCGATTTAATAGCAAATGAATCACAATTTTAGTTTCCCAAAAATCAAATTCTAATAAGGTTTCTGTACCCCTGGCGCGACGAGCCAAGGGTGCGGCTTAGTACAATTTTTGTCCGGTTTTTCTTGTCCAATCCAAGGAGCTTGGGTCTTTGTCCTTAGTTTTCCAATGCACGAAAATGCCTATACTTAGCCTTATTTTACCCTCATATTATTCAAGACATTTCCAAATACACTCTCAAACACTTAGACAATGTTTCATCTGCAAATTTCATGTCTCAAAACTCATCTGGATTCTAAGGTTCTCATTCAAGCTTCAAGTCTCCATCTCATATCTTCATCAAGCTATTCTCTAAAGCTAAGGTATATGGGATTATTTCATAGGTTCCTCTCACCCATGAAATTCCAAGCTTCCTTTACTTAAAAATTGCATGATTTTAAAGTTAATTTACACATGGGTCTTAATTATTATGATTTTTCACTGCACACTATGCTGGGGTTTCATGAAATTATAGTTGTTTTAGCATGTTTTGAGCTATGAATCTAATATCTATTGTGAGATTTGATGAAGGGTTTTGATGTATACTGCTTGAAAGTGTTAACAAGTAGCTATTGATGGTTTTACATTGGATTTTCTAGAATGATTACACTGTTGAATTGCATGTTTTACACTAGTACTATACACCCCCTAAGTGTTTGATAAAAAAGTCCGGTTATGAGTTTCTTGAGGAATTGAAGGTTAAATTAATGTCTTATGAGTTGAATGACTATATGATGATGAAAGGAGTGTATGTGTATGATATATTTCTATAGTATTGGGAAATGACAAAGCCTCACTCGACGGGTTGTTAATATAATATCCCTTGATTATGATTATACATTTTAACTATGTTGCCTATCTCTTGTCGCGTTGCATCCTACATTCTTAGTACATTTAAACGTACTAACATATACTCTATTCCTGCATGATGTTACCATGTAGAAATTGGAGCTCCTCATGATCATCCTCGATGTGGCTAGATTTGACATCTTGAAGATAAGCTTTGGTGAGTCCTCAAGTTCGAGACACTAGCTATGTTTCTCTTGCTTATGTCATTTCTTTATGTTGAACTTTAGTATGATAAGGTTGAGCCCAGAAAGTGTCTTGGGCCCCGCCCAATCTATGTTAGAGGTGTTGTTGAACAAGTGATGTAATTAAGCTATGATCTTGACTCTTGAGTATCCTATGTTTTATGCTATCAAAGACTTCCCTTAGTCCCTTTATCCTTATCTATACTCTCTTATTGTTTAATTGCTTTCGCAACCAAGGATATGTAAATTTGTATGCTAAGAGGCTTGTTTGAGGTGCTTCAGGTTCCTATTTGCCATGTAACATCTAGTTCCTGGGCTTGGGTCTTGACAATGTCAATTCCCCTTCCTTTGCTATTCTTTTAAAATTTTCACTAAGAAGTTTGGGAATAGTCATCAAAGGTCTTCACCAAAGGTTTCATTGTGTCTCATTGTTGAGTAGGTATGATTTTGACCCTTGTTCTAGTTCTTTGATGAAAGCCATTGTTTATGAAGTTTATCACGGCATGTGATGTGAAAATCCTGCTTTAAATTTTGAAATTCTTGTTGATAATCGAGTGGGTAAGACTTTAGAGTTGCATTTAGACCCTGTGTTGCAAGTATGTATGACGTATTGTGGTTTGGCATCTTTTAATGAATGAAGGGTTTCTTACTGAATGGTGAATTGTTTGTGGGTTTAGGCCCAAATCTAATGCTTGATATGATACTTGAATGTGTTCAATTGAATCTATGGAATGACTATATGAATGTGTTCTTGAAATGTGCTTTGTTGTATTGATCGCTTCAGTGGGCTATGGGTGAGGTATGAGTAATCCCTGATCTACTTCAAGCGATTGAACTTTCCCTAAGATAGATTGGGTGATATTATTCTTAAGGATAAGTCATCGTTTGATCGAGTGTATAGCCATTGCGGTAATGTGATAGTGCTACCAATAATTACGCTTGTATTTATGTGTTGTGGTGGGTTAGTATGTGCACTTCATCAATGTGATATATGAAATTGTTGATGTTCTAGTGAATGGATGAAGGGCCTTGCCAGTCACAACAGGCAATGGTTATTTTGATTGCCTAAGTGCACTCGATGATACGCTCAACTAACACATACACCACCTTTATTGGTTGTTTTTCCTGAGAAACTACTGCAACTTTTGGCGATGAACTTCCTTTGTCACCAAATCAAATCGGTGCATTATAGATTGAACATGATTATCCCCAAAAGTAGTAGTGGCCCTAAGTGTAAAATTTGTGCAAAAAGGCGATGGTTTGTTTGACTGCCGAGTCAACTTGGCGATTCATCCAGTATGATTTACGGTCTAATTGACTAGTCTATTCTGAATGTCTTTCATATGATCAAATATTGTGCTTGATTATTTGTCAATGCTTTCTCAAAAGTGTTTGGAGATCACCATAGTACAGGAATGGGCAAAAACAAGGAACAAGCCACCCATAATGGATCTAAAGCAGCTAGGGATAGCGATCGATAGAGTAGAAAGAAAACCTCAACAGCCTAAAGAAGAAGTGAGAGACAAGGGAAAAAGAGAAGTGGTTGAGAAGCAAAAATCCACCGGTGATGAGGATGCACAACTCAATATAACTTGGACCAGCTCAAAGGAGGAGGAGGAGAGACCTAGAACTTCCAGGAAGCCTACTTCGAAGCCTAGTCCAAAAAGGCACTAGAGTAATGACAAGTCAAAATCCATTCATGATCTTCTACTCTAGACATCTAAAGGATCAGAGAAGTAACAACCTCAAGACACCAGGATAGACTCGGAGCAATGGGAAAACATACAATTCTAGAAGAGAAACAATTGTCCATTGATAAGGTGATTGATAGATATCTAGAGGTTTAGGAAGCTCTTAAATTCCATAATTTCCAGTTGTTCACCAAACCTTGGGATCCATATGTGCCTGCCCTAGTTCGAGAACTCTATGATGCTTATGACCAGGCTATTCCAAAGAACAAAAGCAGAGTCAAACCCCTTGTTATTATGGAAGTTTGGAGTATGCAGGTCCCATGTAGTCAAACTGAAATCAATGATATCTTGGGATGTGTGAACAGGGATAAAAATGAAATGGATGAGATGATAAAAGTGAAAATAGTTGATAACATAAAGGCATGTTGGCTCCAATGATTGGTATTCTTGCTCCCTCATGGTTAGAGGAGGGAGCCATCATTGAAAAGAAAGAAATGAATGTGCTAGCAAGGTTTTGGTTTGGATTTAATAGCAACAACCAGATGCTGTCACAAAACGAATTAGTGCATTGGCTGATTAAAGCAACACTTGATGGGAGTATCATGGATCGCAAGAGTATAAATCCTGGAGCTATTATTCCTCCAAAATCTTTATAAGGGAAAAGTAATTTCGAACCTCTCTACCCTTTCCAAGTCTCATCACCGTGCTATGTAGGAGAGCTAGAGTTTCAAGGAATGAAAAGACTGATGTACAGGTGACTCCATCGACATCCACTTATATTAAGAGGATCGAGGCTAAGTATTTGAGAGATGAAGAAGATAGAGCTAGAAAGAAATCAACAGACAAAATGCCAGCTGTTGATTTTGAGGATCTCGAGTCTGGCGCTGCAGAGCCAGGCACTGATCTAGGTATATCTTTTTCTTCCCCTACTATACATTCTGCTATTGCTCCTATTCCTTCTACAGACACAGAGGCTACAGATGATCAGCCCCTACTCACTAGGTCCACAATTTTTATTATTAGCTGCTTTGCCAAAGTCATTGATCTTTAGGCCATAATGGTTGAGTCATTTAAAATATGTTGAGGCAGCTATAGCCAAGGCTTTAAAGCCATATGTTGAGATAGAAGCACAGTAGAGTGAGCTAAATGAGGCTCACAAGTTGAGGATGGATAGGTTTAATCCATGATTGATGACATAAAAATGGAGTTTACCAACCTAAGGGATAAAGTGTTAGCTATTGAGAAAACAGGTAGTGGTAATACAAACACATCATCTTTGAAAGCTGATATCGATGAATTGAAGAAGGAGGAAACCTCCCTTCCATCCACTAACTTGATAAATTTTTTGATTTTCTATAAGATCCACTACTTAAGGTGGATGTGGCTACAATCCCAAATGAGAGGCTAAATATCGAGGTTTTAGGTGAAGGCAGTGAAGAGAACCAAGAGGTGAGCAACCCAGATACTGATAAGGAGACATAGGGAGTGAAGCAAAGCAAAGAGGACTGGGAGGAGATAGATAGAGTGGAGAACAAGATGGTGGAAATAGTGATTGCGGCTTCTGTGCAAGATTAGTCTATGATTGGCACATCCGGTGTGAGTGCGCCTGAGCCTACTAGGCCCAATATTGATCTTTAGAGTACACCAGAAGAAGAGGGAATTGGTGCCCCCATGATATCTTCTTCAGCTGTACCACCACCACCACCATAAAAGGATTGACTTGAAAGGAGGATTCTCATATTTGTTGTCCTTTGCACATTGAGGGACATGTTTTATTTTGTTAAGAGGGGGTGAGCTTGAGGAATTCCTTGTCTTCTGGATGTTTTTATTTTCGATGTGATAATGATGGTATTTCATTTTGATAAATGGTGCTATTGATGGATATTTAGATAATTTTTAACTTTTTGCGTTTATATAAATTTTAATTTGGTTTGTAATAGAGTAGTGTTTACTGTTGTTATTTTTTTTCTTATTGAATGGACGAATGATTGCAATTTTTTGGCAAACCCCATGCACCGATGACAAGCGTGCGAATATAATATCATGTCTCTAGACCTTAGTAATCCGAGCATTGGTGATTCATATCTTTGATTCGTATGGTGCCATGGTCGAGGAGCATGTACTCACTATCAAGTCCTTTCATGATAGATCAACCCCTGAATGGATTTGAGGAATCTTGAGCTAACTATGTGAGCAATTGAGATAAGATACACGTCGATCAAAAAATTGCTAGTGTGTTTCCATTGTTTGAATGCAAAGCCATTTTGCCAATGTGGGATTAGTTATCTTGTTGAAGTTCTTATATTGCATCATCTAGAACTTTCCTGGTTTATCTTGAGAAGTAACTTGGTTAATTCCAGATTAGGAGAGGATCTTAGGCCTTCTTTGGTTCCATTATTCTAATATGACCATAGTGACATCCGCTGGCAGTGAATTGAATCCTTAGTGAACCCCTTATGAGACTAGATCCCTTCTTTGGAAACCTTGACTCATGTTTGTGAAAGATAAGTTCTTTTGTTTCCTCATTGATCCCTCCTTGAACTTGAAAGTAAAGCAGTGGCCAAAGGCTAAGTTGGGGGTGTTAGGAGGAAGAAGAAAGTGTCCTCCATGAAAGAGTTGGATAAAATAAGGGTAAGAATGAAAGAAACACATCGAGGAGTCCGAGAAGAAAATGAAAAGAAAAAGTGAGAAACAAAAAGTTTGAAAATTGAGGACCCTCCAAAAAAAGTCTTGTCTTGAGAGAAAATACAAAAGGGAGGCACTTTAGGAATGATGAATCAAAAGCAAAAGAGATGTCAAGAATATGATGAATGGAAAAGGGAATCAAAAAAACCTTGGTTCTTGAAAATAACATGTAGAGTTTATGGAGTGAAAAGCCAATATCGAACATATGTTATCCAACCCAATCTTTACCCTACATTATAGTCATACCAATGTCCTTTGGGGTCCTAGTATAGAAAAAAGTCAAGTGAACTCTGATTGAGGATAAGGGCAAGCCTAATGGTTGAAGCTTACATGCTATTTTTCATTTGGGAGAGTGAGAGTTGAAGAAATCCTCTATAAAGCAATGGCACAATCTTGAGTGTTCAGGATCTTCTTTGGTGTGAGGGCAAATGATAATTTTTTTTAGGTACTGATTAGAAGCTATATGAGCAGTTGTGAGTATCGCAATGTTTATATTACTCCTTAATAATCTTTTGAGGCTTCAAGGTTAAGTAAGTGGTTCGTGGAAGCTCGAGAAGGGATGAAAAAAGTGAAAATGTATGTGTCACTCCCTGTGACCCTATTTGCAAGATCTGATTTGGATAGACTAATATTTGATTTGCTTGAGGGAAAGCAAAGGATTAAGTTAGGGGTGTTGATGAGTCCATATTTCAAACTTATTTTGGGGTTAAATTGCAAGGAAACATTGCTCCTAGTGTGCTAATAATCCCAACTGTTATAAAATATGCATGTGTTATGACAAAAAAATAGAGTTAAAAGTGTACAATAGGGAAAGACCTGGTGGAATCCTGGAAAGTGAGTAAACATGTGGAAAGGCAGTCAAAAGTGGTGTCACCAATATCCTCGGCGATCTGCGAAAAGCTCGTAGAGATCGTATAACTGTGCAGGACCCAAGTGATCGCCTAATGTTGCAGCACCCGAAGCCTCAAAACACTGACAGAAAGGCGATATGAAGAATAATTTGGTGGATCACCAAATTGGATAGGGAGAGGAAAGAGTCATCACCTAACATTACAGTGGAAGAAGCCTTATAAAGATGAATAGGAAAGTGGTCAAGTGAATATTCGGTGTATTGCCGGAGTGCTTAGCGATGGTCGGCCTTGATCGCCGAATGACATTTCACTACATAAACTTTCAAACATTTGCATGAAGTATATAGGCAATTTTAGAAAGGACATTGTACATCCTGTAGTAGTAGTACATAGAACTTTCCTCTTAGAATTTGAGGGAGACTAGGGTTTTGAAGCTTTCAGGCATCAAATTGGAGAGGACTAGCTGGTTATAATCAACTGATTTTTACTCAATCTTGCTGCCCATGACTTCTACTAGATTGTATGGTATTCAATCATTAATTTCTAACATGTGTGACTAAAACCCCATTGTCACGACCCAAGCTTAGTGTCTAGAAATGATACGGCGAATGGGGAACCTGAAGGGACCCAAACAAGCCTCTTAGCATATCCTCACACATTCTTGGTTGCGGAAGAATACAAAAGACATATACAAATAAAAGTAAGGGCAACGACACTAAGGGAGAAACTTGTATAATCATCGAAGTCAAAAGTCAAGAGTCAAGCTCATACCTAGTACACCCTTGTCCAACATACACCTCTAAAACATAGAAAGAACGGGGGCCAAGGCAAGCTATCAGACTCACTCTCATAGTCAAATGTAACATAAGATAGTATCTCAAAACAAAGATAATAGGGAAAGTCATAAACTGAAGTCCCCAAAATGGAGGACTCACCAACAACTTAGAATAGCACCGTCTAGCCATGTGGGAGAGGAGGAGGATGATCAACTTGGGCACTGGTTCCTACATGGTAATATCATCTAGGAAAGAGTATGTGTTGGTACGTTCGAGTGTACTAAGTATGTGGGTTGCAATGCAACAATGAACAAGGTTCATAATCGAAATGCATACATTAAACAATAGGCATAGTATAGCAATATGGTATGTATGATCGATGCATAAGTAAAACATGCTAGGATAAATCATCCTATTATAAGATATTGTATTTGTAGAAGAGACTAAGCTAGAATCCTAACTTTGGATGGGAGATACCGTTCACACCTGGACATCCTGGTGGCAATGTACTACACCCCTCGCATGATTGATGTCCTTCACACCTGAACACCCTGGTGGCAAGGTACTACACCCCTCACATGGTTGATGGCGTTCACACCCAGACACCCTGGTGGCAAGGTACTGCACCCCTCACATGGTTTATAGTGTTCACACTCGAATACCCTAGTGGCAAGGTACTCACCCCTCACATAGTCGTCCAGGCATTTGTGCTCCCAGGACCAGACATGGTCTAATGCAACATATTATATACAACATACATATATGTCATGTCCGTAAGCTCATTTCATCATTAAAACATCATACATATTATATCTCATGCTTTGAACCTTCAATTCCTCAAGAAACCATAATCGGACATTTTGTCAAACAGTTGGCGGGTGTGTAATGGGTGTAAAGGAGCATGCAATTTGGAGATGAAATCATGCCTAAAAATCAGTGGTAAAACCTTTAATCAACACCTTGCAACACCCCTAATACATTCACATCATAACCTCTTATAAATTCTAACATTAGATCCAAGATTTGAAGCTCAAAACATGCTAAAACAATCATACTTTCATGAACTAAAATCATTGTGCAGTAAATTTCTCAATATACACGACCCACATGTAAAATCAACTTTAAATCATGCAATATTAATTAAAAGAGGGTTTAGGCACCATGGGTTGAAGGACTCAATGGTTCAACCCCATATACCTTAGCTTTTGTGAAGTTCTTGAAGAAAACTTTAATGGAGATTTGAAGTTTGGCTGAGATCCTTGAAGAAATCCTTGAAATTTGCCTTGAGTTTGGGACTTCAATTTAGGGTTAGAAATGAGTTTAAGTGTTTGGAGAAATATTGGGGAATGTTTTGGGGTGATATGAGGGTGAAATAAAGCTAATAGGTGAAAATACATTTGGGAAGACTTAAGTCCAACACTTAGAAAAATCTTGGCAAACTAGGAGAAAACAGTGCTAGAAAAACACCTCTCTGCATCGTGGAGAGGTCGCGGACGCTTCTAGAAATATTACCAAGTGCAAATATCATAATTCGATTTCTTTGCTTTAAATTCAGGGTCAGACCATTGTCGCCCTAATTGGACCCCATGAATAAGAATATGAAGTCTAATTTCTGAAATTCCAAATGGATTTTTAGATATACGGAAAACAAGATTCCTGGCACTTTCGAGGCATGTTTTTGGGAACTTTTTGGGGTCTTTTCACTCATGTTGGGGGTGTGCTTTTGATATGGGTCTTTAATTTACTTGATCAGTTTGTGATATATTGACTTACCTACAGTTGATTTGGGGGAATTTATATTCATTCCTAAGTTTAATGTATAAATTTCAAAGTTGCAAACTTGGGGTTTTGTTTTGGATCTCCAGTTGTTGCCTTAGCGAGTAATATTAAGAGTATGGAATCAATATAATGTCTAGAAACCTTATGACGTTTCACTTGATATCCATATTTATGGATTCGGTGGCTAAGGTAGTAGATGTTTTGCTGTGACTTCTTAGGCCAAGCGTGTCCTTGGCGGTTTGCATATGATATCTTAGCCGATTCATACGAAACACTCATATATCATAGGTGATTTGGGTTACAAGAAACCTAGCCTATTCACTCAATATCAACATATGTAGATAAGTATCTGGACCCATTTGATCGATTAGTTCACATATTTTTACATCTCCAACAACTTTTCTTAATAGATGTTTAGTTCGTTAATAAGAACTTGTTAGTTGAACTATGTTTTGACTACTGCAACCCTCAGATCCTACAATTACTTGGTCCAACAAGTCACTTCTGTCTGAAACAATGATTCACTGTGGGATTGACCCTAACCTCTAAAGTTGGGTTATTATGCTGATGTCGACCACCCATTCTCCCTTTGAGAGTTGAGTTGAGCGACATCAATGACATGAGTTGATTACTATCATGGCATGTTCTGAAGGTGATATGAATATGATTCCTCCATAAACATGAATTACATGAGGATTGGGGAAACCTTTCCCTTTGCTTCATAATCAAGTATTGATGAGGATTGGGACAACCTTTCCTTTATATTCATGTTTATGTAATGATGAGGATTGGGTCAACCTTTTACTTTACTTTATGTTTATGTAATGATGAGGATTGGGGAAACCCTTCCCTTTACTTTACGTTTATGTGTTGATGAGGATTGGGGCAACATTTCCCTTTACTTTATGTTTGTACATTGATGAGGATTGGGACAACCTTTCCCTTTGCTTCACATTCAGGTATTGATGAGATTTGGGACAACCTTTCCCTTTGCATATTGTTTCGGTATTAATGAGGACAAGTACATGGCACTTAGCAAAGGGGTGAGTAGAAAGGGGTGAGTACCAAGCACATGGCACTTAGCAAGTGAACTACTAAACAGAAAATTAAGTAATATAGAATAGAGATGCTTCTAAGACTCCAACTTAACCTTCACAATTACAACCTGCATAAAACCATCCCAACCAAGTAGTTCACAATTTACATATCGTATAACTCAATAATATCACACAAACAACTATAGATCAAAAAAACAAGGGATCAAGTGCATTTATCATAAGTTTCACCAAAGGCACTCACAAGTTCATAAAGGATAAAGATGTGCAATGCAATGCAATAGAATAATGTCCGGTATAATGTTTCATATCTAGCCTAGTGATACATATCAACTGTCTCTCTGCCCAGGACCCATGGGGGACTTTTAGTCCATGCATCTGTTGTGGAATGCAACATGATCTTCGAGTCATATTATCCATTGTGACATGAGACATGACCCTCAATTCATAGTATCCGTCGCAGCTTGAGACACGTCCCTCGAAATTATACATCATCTTTAATTCTTATTCTTTCTCAGTTTACATAATACTTGTCACAAAAATCAATAAAAATAGACATGTTTACATAATAATAAGGAGATGAACTATTTTAATACAATGCATAATTCACAACAACATAGTCTTGGTACAACATCTACATCAACTCAATGTATCAAATCATTCTCAGCACTTCACACAAGGAAGCAGAGGTTCTATATACTTAATAAAGGTTGAAAAATTCACTTGCCTTAATAATTGAACACTCACTGTGGGACATGAGCATTCCCCTTTTGAATAGAATCTGACACACCATGATCTAAAAAAAATAAGATTTTACAGTTAAATTTTGAAACGAACAACACCCATATTATTATATGACCTAACATAGACACAAAATTATCCAATTCTATAACCAATTTATTATTCTAAATTTCTAAAAATATACAAATATATATACATACGAAGACACAATGTAGAATAATAAGTTCAATTAACGAAGAACCGAAAGCACTTATAAGAGTACAAAGTACCCACATGCTATAACAACAAAGAAACAAAGAAATTACACTTACTTTTATGAGATATTCCCAACACCTATTATTAATTTTCTACCCTAATATAGAAAAATTTTAATCATACTAAAATATCAAATTTCTAACAGTTACCAGGCAACTAGCACGGCCATTGCTATATCAACTAGCATGGCTTTGGCTTTATACAATTCCACCAATCTGTGGTCCCCCCTCCCCCATTATACAATATGATAGGAAATTTCTCACCTGTGGATCTATTTCAAATTCATCCAATTATATTGTTATCTAAGACAAATCACTGCATATAAACATTTTTGAATAAGTTTCTTGGTTTTCGCAACACTAAATCATGTCCATCACAATTGTTGCTTATTTCTTAGACCGAGAAATACATTTAGGATAAATCAATATCTATTGGTATTACATCGTGCAGTAAACGAAGTAAAGAATCAAATTACAATTACAATCTTACTTTGAAGAAGCCATTTTCCCCCTTTTTGCAATTTGTCTGCGCACGATAGGTTTCTCTTCTCTTTTTCCTCTTTTCGTTCCTTTTTCTCAATTACTCAATTTCTAAAAATTCACTAATTTATTTTAAAATACATGGATAAAGGTGTATAAGGTATTAAATAAATATATTTTAGCCTCCTTCAATTAGATTTATTATCAAAGTTTACCCATAACCTATACAAACATAGTTATTGGATAGTCTGAATTTCGAAATTTAAATTTAAAAGGATCATATTTTATGAAAGTAACAGGATTAGTTTTCAATATTCCTTAGCAGGTCATTACACTTTCATCTTACATCATTATTAAGTATGGTTTCATGTATCATGCCTTACAAGTTTTCCTCTATGGTTACTTTATGTTGCACACCCGTATGCTTAGTACATTCAAACATAATAGTGCGTACTCTACACCTGGAGACTATCACAATACAAGTGTAGCTAACCTTAGCATTTATCATCATAGCTAGATCCAGATACTTTGATGATCCGAAATGGGTAAGTCTCCTGCTTCGAGGTAAAAGCCTTCTATGTTAACCTCCGTGTCATGTTTTTATATTATCGACAACTTTACCTCTATTTTCAGGGCGAGACATAGCCTATCTGAGCCCCCATCTGATGTTATGAGTAAGAGGCATTCATTGGACCTATGTGGTTCAATTCAGTTTCAGACTCAGATACTCACCTGTCATTATTTCTTCTTCTATGTTATGAGTCATGATTACTAATGCTTCTGCTCATGTATTCTTCTTTGGTTTACCTTAAATGCTTGATTGTATGCTAAGGGGTTAGTTTTAGGTTTCTTTGGGGATCTTATTCACCTTATTATAGTTTGGCCTTAGGTCTGGATCATGTCGTTGATGTGGTATGTTGAACTTCTAAGGATCATTTATAAATTCAGTGCTCTGATATTCATCTTGTCAGGAACCAAGCCTAGGGCCTAGGTGTGACATCGTGAATGGGGAATCCAAAGGTACCATAAACAAGCCTCATAGCATAATTCAACATATCCTTTGTTAGGAAGCATAGATCAATCATCATCAATTTATGCTAGGGGATTACAGACTTAGGACACACTTTATAGGACAAGCATAAGGGATTACCATCATCTTAAGTATAACATGTAATTCTAAGAGAAAGGGAACATGGGACACACTTTATGGGTTATAGGGGCTTATGATATTCACTAGCTTATAATTATTATCACAAGCAGCAAAAAAACATAGGATATGGACTGCAGGAATGTCTCCATAGATACATAAGAGTTGCATAGATCGTACATAACATATCGTCCAACAATACCTCAAGTCATAAGTGGGATGCGGGTTAAGATATGTTCTAAGTTCACCCTCAAATGTGCATAATTAAAGTAGCAATATCTTAACATACTAGATAGAAAATAGATGGTTCCCTTGAAAAGGAGGTATTACCACAAGCAATGACTTCAAGAATGGTACTAGCCATGAGCACGTGGATGGATAGGAGCTCTGGTTCCTACACGCTAAGGTCATGCAGGCAAAAAATATGTGTTGAAACTTTGAATGTACTAAGTATGTCAGATGCAATGCAACAAGATATCATAAGTCATAACAGACAAGATGCATAATCATATATAAAAGGCAATAAGCTCAATATGATATGAATGATCAATGCCTTAATTAGAACATGCATGGGAGGCAGAAGCATTTGTTAATAATATAGCATAATAATATGTGAGAGGAGACTTTAACCAACATTTAGACCATGCAAGCTACTACATGAAATTCAAATGTATCCCCTCCCATATCGAAATAGGAGTGGTCTACTTGACAATGCAAAGCATATCCTTACCTTATTGCATAGCCTTATCAGTGGGTGTGACATGACTAAGTTGGATAAACTATTGTGATGCCATTTAGGATACAATGATAACCTATGGTGGCACATAGTTATGAATCAAGAGGGTTTGTATAAGGACCCTTAGGGATAGTTCCCCACCTCAAGACCTATTCGGTGCTAAGTCTAGTCCCACTAAGTACGTACCATAAATATAATTATGACATATATAACTTGTAAAGCATATTAGCATAGCAGGAGTAGCTCATCAACATCCTTGACCCCTTCAAGTGAGTATTTTTCTATCACAATAGGATGTAACATACCATCAAAGGGCTTTATGATCTTTCATAACATTAATAGAGTTTTCCATGAATTCATAAACATACTTTGATTCATAAAACCCCTAGTTAGGCCATCATGCAATCTCAAAATTCATAAATATCATAGCATTTTGCAATATCATAATGTGCATAACTTAAAGGTCGCAATATAATTCATAAAATCAACCCTTGATTGAAGTTTAGGCATATTCAAACCAATAATTGATAGTTTCCAACTTCAATCATGCCTAATAATAAAAATAGAAAGTACCCATAAAGAAATCAACCTAAAAAACTAGACGACTGAGTTAAAAAGGGTTTTGGACTCAATGGGTGGAAGTACCCATGGATGAAAAAACCCACATACCTTGAGGTCTTAAAGAAGACTTAACAGGTTTGAGAGAATCTTGAAGCTTGCTCCTTAAATATTAGAGAATTTGGTGGAGGAAGTTTGAAGCAATTGAAGAGGATTTTTAGCTGATTTAGTCAGTGAATTAGGCTAAACATAGTTGAATTTTGCGGATTCCCTCATAAAAGGGTTCAGGTATTTGTCCCAATTGCCCTCACCTAAATCTGAATTTTTTTTCAAAAATATGTACTACGGTGAAGTAGTAACACATTGCGGACTGGCTCTTGCATAGGTTATTTTTGTGCAAATTTCAATTTTCTCGTATTTTAGTCCTAGGATGAGTTGGCTATTTTCACAATAAAATTGAAACGCCCCAAAAAGTGCCCGAAAATGTGCCTCAAAAATGCCCATAATCTTAGTTTTTACATATCATAAAATTCATGTGCGATATCGAAAATCCGACTTCATATTCTAGATCAGGAAAAAATTGAGTGAAGAATGGGTATAACCCTGAATTTAGAGCAACCATATAGAAATTTGATTTTTCAAGTTTGCGCAAAACATTATGAAGACGCGGGCAGGGCATGGACTAGTGTATTTATGGCTAGTTTTTTTTATTTTGGACCAAGACCTTGGGTCTTGGGTCTAAGTCTTCCTATGTATAAAAGTACCTATATTTAGTTATTTTTCAACCCCATATCATTCATGACATTCCCCAAAACCCTCTCTAACACTTAGACAAATATTTCATCTAAATTAAAGTATCACAAACTCATTCCAAATATCAAGAAATTTAGTCAAGCTTCAAGTTCTCATTAAAATCTTCAGCAAGGAAATCCCCAAATTTAAGGTATGTAGGTTTCAACAATTGGGTCCTTTCACCCATGGTGCCCAACTTTTCTTTTTACGTGAATTGCATGTTTTCAAGTTGATTTATCTATGAGCATTTCTTATTATAAATTTGATCATGAAGTATGTTGGGGTTTTATAAAATATTGGCTATTTAAGTATGTTTTGAGTCATGAATCTATGATCTATGATGAACTATAATGACAGGTTTCAATAATCTTGTATGAGGATATTACCAAGTGTTGGTGGGTTGATTTACGTTAAGTTTTTTCTCATGATTTTACTCTTGAATCATATGATTTTGAACCGGAGTGTTTGACAAAATATCTGGTTAAGGTTCTTAAGTTATTGATGATCTATTGCATGGATTATGAGTCAAGTAACTATATGATGATAAAAGAATTGTATGTATTTATTGAAATCATGAAGAGTATCTATAGTGTTGCAAGTTGACCACACCTTGTTGAGGTGGTGATATGCCTCAACTTCTTTGATTGGGGGGAGTAGGTATGCCCGTCTACCATGTTGAAGGGTATATATACCTTGACTACTTTGATGGAGGGTGACATGCCCATCTACCATGTTGAGGGGTATATACCTTAACCACTTTGATGGGAGGTGACATGCCCATCTACCCTATTGAGAGGTATATACCGTGACCACTATGATGGGGGGGGGGGACATGCCCATCTACCTTGTTGAGGGGTATATACCTTGACAAATATAATGGGGGTGACATGACCATCTACCAATTTAGGGGTATATACCTCAATCACCTTTAAAGGGTGTGACATGCCTTGGATTCCAAGTACCAGTTTGTGTGGTCTATGATGATGGTCTCTTCTTACACATGTAAGATGTTCTACACAAGCATGTTTTGCTTCAAGCATTTATCATGCATGCCATATTGTCGTTATACTATCCATTGCCTATGTTTATGCATTTTGACTTTGTTGCCTATCTCTTGTTGCATTGTATAATACATACTTAGTGGATCCAAAAATACTGACATATACTCTATGGCTACATCATGTTACCATGTAGATATCGGAGCTCCTCACGATAATCATCCACGTGGCCAGTTGTGACATCTTCAAAATAAGGTTTGGTGAGTCCTCAAGTTTGGGGACACTAGCTATTCTACTCTCGGTTATGTTATTTCTTTATGTTGAACTCTTGATACTATGAGAGTGAGCCCAGAAAGTGTTTTGTCCCCCGATCAACTCTATTTTTAGAGGTGTTATTGTACAAGTGATGTAATTATGCTATGTTCTTGAATCTTATTTGTTTATGGTCATCTAAAACTTCCCTTAGTCCCTTATCTCTATATGTTCTCCCTTGTTGTTGTTGAATTGCTTCTGCAAATGAGGATGTGTAAATGATATGCTAAGAGACTTGTTTAGGGACCCTTTAGGTTCCCATTTGTCATGTCATGTCTAGGCCCTAGGCGTGGGTTGTGAAAACTTAGTAACAAAGCACTAGGTTGTTGATTGTTCACGAGATCCAACACATTGCATCGATTCGAGTCTTGTTCATATTTGTTAAGTGCATCACAAATATGAGCAAGAGACTATGAGGCATTTTAGGAAATGTTTCACTTATTCATTGTCTATGTCATACTATAGAAGTTAAGGTAAGGTTTTTCCACTAACGAATGTTCTTTTCTATGCTTGATCATGCCTATTCCAAGGGGAAGAAGAGCTCATTCACCCGAAGAATAACCAGCCCATGAAGAGTTCTGGGATGCTATTATCATGTTAGCCCATGCCATGACTAATCAAATTAACCAAAGCACCCAAGCTCCTCGTGCTCCTACTTTGCCTCAAGGGTGAGGGATTTCACAAGAATGAACCCACCGGAGTTCCATAGGTCTAAAATGGATGAGGATGCTCAAGAATTGATGAGGTGTACAAAGTGTTATCTATTATAGGGGATTATTCAGAGGAGAAAGAGGAGTTGGCAGCCTACCAACTCAAAGGGTAGGCCTAAATATGATTTACTCAATGGAAAGTAGAAAAGGTGAACAATAATGTGATCCTTTGGGGGGAGTTTAAGGTGACATTTCTCAGCCGGTTCTTCCCTCTTGAGCTAAGGGAGGCAAAAACGATGGAATTTATAGATCTAAAGCAAGGTCTATGAGTGTGAGGGAGTATTCCCTCAAGTTCAACTAACTCCCCAAATATGCTCCACAAATGGTGGCCGAGCCAAAGTCTAGGATGAACAAGTTTGTGATGGATGTGTCAGAATTGGTAAATGAAGAATGTCGGGCCACCATATTGATAGGTGATATGGACTTGACCCACCTCACGACTTATGCCAAACAATTGGAGGGGGAAAAGTTGTGAAAGAGGAGGATGGGTAAAGCCAAGAGGGCACATTTTGAAGGTAGATTCCAAAGTCCCAAGGGTGATCGAATTCATCAAGGCCAAGGGTCTTCCAATACTCCTAATAAAAGGGTTTCTAATGATAACCCAAGGCTCTAAGGTGGTGGTGGTGTGGTGCCTAATCCTATGTGCCCAAGATGTGGTAAAGGTCACAATGGCCCATGTTTGAAGGATACTAATACTTGTTATGGGTATGGTGAAGTGGGTTATAAGGTGATGGAATATCCTCGTAATCAACACAAGGGTAGAGATGGTTGTCCACAAGGCCAATGTGAAAATATGGTTCCTAGGAGAAGAAGAGGTCAACAAGGGAGTTCTCTAAGGCACAATCAGTTCTATTCTCTTCAAGGAAGACAAGGAATAGAAGAGGTACCCAATGTCATAATCAGTATGTTAAAAGTCTTATATTTTGATGTGTGTGCATTGATAGACACAGGTGTTACTCTTTCTTTTGTTACTCCTTTTGTTTCCAAAAGTTCCATGTTAAACCAAAATTATTGTATGTGTCGTATGAGGTGTCTACTCCCGTTGGTGCATTTGTTGTTGCTAGAAGGGTCTATCAAAATTGCCCTATTTTCATTTTGCATAAAATGTTGCCTTGTAATTTTATTGAGTTGGATATGGTGGATTTTCATGTCATTCTTGGGATAGATTGATTGCATTCATATTGTGCCTCTATTGATTGTAAAACCTGTAGGGTCAAATTCCAATTCCCTAATGAACCCGTCCTTGAGTGGGAGAGTCGTGATATGGTTGTCAAGGGTAGATTCATTTCTTGCATTATATCCCAAAAGTTGATTTCTAAGGGTGTATCTATCACCTTGTGAAGATTAGGGATATTGAGTCCAAATTCCTTCCCATAGAGTCGGTTTCAGTGGTTAAATAACTCCTTTATGTCTTTCCTAGTGAGCATCCCGGTGTTCCTCCCAAAAGGTAAATAGATTTTAGCATAGATATCCTTCCCGATACTCAACTCATTTTTATTCCCTTTTATCATATGGCCCCAACGGAGTTGAAGGAATTGAAGGAGCAATTGAGGGATTTGTTGCAGAAGGATTTTATTAGGCCTAGTCAATCACCTTGGGGTGTACCAGTGTTGTTTGTAAAGAAGAAGGATGGAACTCTTAGAATGTTCATTGACTCCTGGTAACTTAATAGGGTCACCATAAAGAATAAGTACCCACTACCAAGGATTGATTATCTTTTTGACAAAATTCTTGGGGCTAGTCACTTCTCTAAGATTAATCTTTGATCTGGGTATCACCAAGTGAAAGTGATGGAGTGTTACATTCCCAAGACAGCTTTCCGGTCTAGGCATGGGCACTCTGAGTTTGTGGTTTTGTCCTTCGGGTTGTCTAATGCACCGACTATCTTCATGGATCTTATGAATAGGGTATTTAAACCCTACCTTTATCTATTTTTAGTGGTATTTATTGATGATATCTTGATCTATTCTTATAGTGACAAGGAGCATGTGAATCAATTGAGAGTGATGTTACAAATCTTGAGGAAGCAGAACCAGTATACCAAATATGAAACATGTGAGTTTTGATTAAAATAGGTTGCCTTTCTAGGTTATGTGGTGTTGGGTGATAGTATTAAGGTGGATCCTAAAAAGACGAAAGTAATTAGAAATTGGCCTAGACCTTTGACTCCATCAGGCACTAGAAAAGTCTTGGTGTTAGCGGGTTACTACCAGAGGTTCGTTAGTGATTTCTCTTCCATTACTTCTCCCATGACTAAGTTGACCCGAAAAAAGGCTATATTTGAATGGACTAATGAGTGTGAAAAGAATTTCTAAACTTTGAAAGATAAGCTTGTCTCCGGTCCTATCTTGTCTCTATCGGAAGGGTTGGAAGGGTTTGTTGTGTATTGTGATGCCTCATAAATTGGTTTGGGTTTTGTTTTGACGCAAAATCGTAAGGTGATAGCTTATGACTCTAGAAAACTTAAGGTTCACGAAAAGAATTATCCTACCCATGACCTTGAATTGGCCATTGTGGGATTTGCTTTGAAAATTTGGCATCATTACTTGTATAGAGTGTGTGTTGATGTGTTTACCGATCATAAGAGTCTCTAATATGTGCTCACCCAAAAAGATCTCAACTTGAGACAAAGAAGATGGTTGGAGCTCCTCAAAGATTATGATATGAGTGTGTATTATCACTGTCACAACCCAAACCAAGGGCCTAGATGTGACTGGCGAATGGGGAACTTAAAGGAACCCCAAACAAGCCTCATAGCATATCATTTTACATCCTTGGTTGCGAAAGAAACTAAATGAAAGTTGAAGAATTGGAATAAGGACAAAAGGGACTAAGGGAGAACTTGTCGTTAAATGGAGTCAAGAGATAATAGAATCAACTCATAACATAAATATATAGCATTGTCCAAAAACACCTCTACAATATAGATAGAGCGGGGGCCAAGACATACAACCGAGCTCACCCTCATAATCATAAGTATATGATAAGGTAAAGAGAATCTTAACACATAGTGTGAGAGAATAGTCCTTATCCCTGGAATAAAGGACTCACCAAAGGCTAACTTGAACAATCCATATAGCCACAAGAAGAATCAATAGGAGCTCTGGTTCCAACATGGTGATATCATGTAGGAAGGAGTACACATTAGTACATTTGCATATACTAAGTATGTGGGATGCAATGCAACAATAAATAAACATCATAATCAAAATGCATACATTAGGCAATAGGCATAGTATAACAATATGACATTTATGATCAATGCTTAATGTAAGACATGCTTAAGTAACTCATGCTCATGTAGGATATCATATGTATAGAAGAGACCAAGCTAGCTATCCAAAGTACAATCCTTTGGTAGGTCAGTGATGATGCCACCCCATCACCTAGGTGGATGAGTACTAACCCTCATTTAGGTTGACGAGTACTAACCCCTATCTAGGTTAGTGATATGCTACCCCATCACTTAAATGGATGAGTACTAACCCTCATCTAGATTAATGAGTACAAAGGCTCATATTGGTTAGTAATGATGCCTCTCCATCACCAAATAGAGAAATACAAACCCTTCACTAGGTTATCTGGGCGCTTAGACCCCCCCGGATTGGGCATGGTTGAGTTCTACACTTTATATAGGATTCATCATATAGTCTAATGCAACACTTTTACATAGATTCATCATAGGCTCTAATGCAATACTTCATATTGGAATAATCATATAAATAAGATCATTTCATCATCATAACATCATTCATACCGTATCTCATGCTTAGGACCTTCAATTCCTAAAAAAACCATAATCGGACATTTTATCAAACACTTGGCGGGGGTGTAATGGGGGTAAAAGACCATGCAATTTAGAGATGAATTCATGCAACAAATTAAGTGGTAAAACCATCAATCAACACCTTACAATACCCTCAAGACTTTCACATCAAAACCCCTCATCAAATCCAACATTAAATCCAAGATCTAGAGCTCAAAACATGCTAAAACAACCATACTTTCATGAAAATAAATCACTATGTAGTAAATTTCTCAATGTACAAGACCAACATGTAATATCTACTTTAAATCATGCAATATTAATCAAAAGAGGGTTTAGGCACCATGGGTGGAAGGACCCAATGGTTCAACACCACATACCTTAGCTTTTGGAGAAACGTTGAAGAAGACTTTAATGGAGACTTGAAGCTTGAGTGAAATCATTGATGAAATCCTTAAGATTGGTCTTGAGTTTTGGGACTTGAATTTGGGAGTAAATATTTGGCTAAGTGTTTTGGTGAGTATTGGGGAATGTTTAGGATGATATGAGAGTGAAATAAGGCTAGATATATGTACTTTCAAGTGTGGGAACCCTTAGACCCAAGACTTAAAAGTCTTGGACAGAAGTCAAGAGAAAATAGGACCAAAACGGACTGTTCACTAGAATTGCATTTTCTGCACAGACGAGTTCCACGAAAATGGGCATAACTCCTTCATCTGAACTTGAAATGAGGTAAAACCAAATGCGTTGGAAAGCTAATTCAAAGAGCTTTAATTTGAAAGGTACCTAGGCCACCTAGTTATTTGTAGGCTAAGAGATATGTCCCTTCAACATTAACCCTCCTAAATCGTGTTTTTGCGATTTTCGAATTTTGATACGGTTGCTCTAAAGTTCAGGTTAGACCCAATTCCTACTCAATTTGACCCTCTAAACAAGAATATGAAGTCATATTTTCAAAATAATAAATGGATTTTTAGATATATGAAAATTATAATTTTGTGCACTTTCGAGGCACGTTTTCAGGCACTTCTTGGGATCATTTCACCTAATAGTTATGCGTCTCCATTTAAATTCTTTTTATTAGCAAAGTTCATCTCTTTAACGTAAATAACCCTGTTTGTCCCTTCTTTCATTTTTTTTCATTCCTGACCTTTTTTTTCAGTTACAAATATAAATGGTTTGATCACTAGAAGTTGTATGGTTGCTGAAAAATGTGATTAAACCTCAACGTAACAGTTGTCTGTTTATTTTATGTACTAATTACTCTATTATTGGAAAATTATTCTATATAAATCACCTAAATAGAATTCTTTTTTCTTATGAACGTATTTCTCTTTTTCCTCCTGCAATCAACTACAACACTGATAGGTTTGTAATTTTCTATCTTCTCCATCTTAAGTCTCTCTGTTTATCCTTTATTGATTAAGTTGTTAAAAGTTATAGTAGTTCCTCCAATAACTGGAGTACAATTAGGATGCGTCTTTGATAACACTAGATAGAAGTTTTGCCCATCTCATTGCACTCTCTAATTTCCTCCTTCAGATGTTCTCTGAGGCAGATTTTTCAACATTAGAAGACACTAATCCTAGAATAAGTAGTAATATACCAACATGGGATTTCAGATCACCTGGGGGCAGAATGGATAAGACGCAGTAATCTCTATATTCTTAAGGTTTCAGATTGAAAGCATAGGTTGTTTGACATGTTAGGTTACAGATAGTTGCTTGTTTTAGTGTGGTTTTCTTGCATCTTTAAAGAATTTAGCAACTTTGACATCCATGTTGCGTAACTGTATATGTGGCCTGGTGAACCTTTAGCTAAATTATTAGGCTCTTTCTGATAAGTAACTAATTTATTAGCTTATTGGGTTTTTCCCGTACTCCCTTCTGTTGCAGGAAGATGTGTTATGTGATGCTAAATAGCCAATATGAGGGAAATAGTATCTGGTGTCTATTAACTTTATTTAGACTCTGTGTGTTGTGTTTTCAGTTCTGAGTTAGCAAGATGTCACTTACACTCCACCACGACTCATTTGTTATATCGATATTCTTTTCTTACACTATGTATGGTTGGTTTCTTATGCATAATTTTCCTATGAGTTCGACATTCTTAAATGTTTTCCCTATTTTGGTGTTTGAGTTTTCGTTAGTCTGTTCCATACTCTCATATCTAATGAATAGCAACTGCTTGCAACTTTCGTCTACCATTTCACTTTGGTCACGTGTTCTATTACTTGCTTTTTGCATCCAAAAATTGGTAATACTTTTTAAATATGTACTTACATTATTCTTTAAATTAATGACATTCTTATACTATTGTTAGTTGAAGTTGTTTTTTATTGGAAAAAGCAAAACTTGCAAAATGTCATCGCTTGCGATGGTATCAGGCAAACAATGTTGACTGAGCATTTTAAAATGTTTTTAAAATGTGTCCCAACGACGCTGAAGCACATGCATATCTATATAGAGAATTTCTTAAGCATCATGTTTGGAATCCACAAGGGAAGACTTGGACAAAAAGAAAAACCAGAACTGTAATTGGTCGCATTGCAACCGGTAAGGCATATTTACTAAGCTTAACCTTCATACACAACTTCAACATTTACACTAAAAAAATTACCAACTCTTAAATTTTACAACCATTCCTAGAGAAGGGGAAAGGTATTATGAATGGCTCTTACTAACTCATGTAAGAGAACCGATGTCATTTGAGGACTTGCTCACTTTTAATGGAAGGCAATGCGAGACCTTTAAAGAAGCTGCCAAAGAAAGTGGTATATCAGAATGTTTAGCTGAGGCTGTCCATTTCAAAATGCCACCAGCTGTCTGAAGTTTGTTTGCAACAATCTGGTTCACTCTAATCCAACTGATGTTAGAAAACTATGGGATACTTATTTTGAGGATATGTCTGACGACTTTAGCAAAATGCATGGAAGCTCACTCAATGTCATACTCCAATGTAGACTAAAGAGTGTTAATTATTATTTTGAAAAGTACGGGCAAAAACATAAACATATATAACCTTTCTCACCTCGATAACTCCTTCTCCGAAGTTGGGCCATTAGAATGTAGAGAAATAAATGAAGAAAGGTTTTTGCAAGTACCTATTGAAGATTTTGATGCCCAGGAAAAATTAAATCCGGAACAAGAGTAGGCTTTTGAAAAAATATTGCAAACAATTGATTGTGATAGAGAAGGGATATTCTTTGTTGATGGACCTGGTTGAATTGGAAAAACATACCTATATCGAGTGTTGCTGGAAAATATCAGATCAAGAGGTATGATAGCATTGGCAACAGGTACAAGTGGTGTCATAGCTTCAATTTTACCTGGAGGCCGTACAACTCACTCAAGGTTTGAGATTCCTTTGCAAACAAATGACTCAACTATGACAAACATGTCAAAACAAAGTGGTGCTGCCAAATTGATTAAAAACGCAAAACTCATTATATGGGATAAAGCACCGATGGCCAAGCGACAAACAATAGAAATAGTCGACAAAAGCTTCAGAGATATAATGGATGTTGATAAACCATTTGGAGAAAAGTCATGGTGTTTGGAGGAGATTTTCGATAGGTGTTACCAATTGTTCCTAAATCAACAAATCATAAATTGTTAATGCCAGCTTGGTGAAATTGTATCTCTGACCTTTCATGGACAAGATCTAATGAACAAGAAATATGAGAGCAAGAACTGATCCAACATTTAGTAACTTCTTACTAAATATGGGTAATGGAGAAGAACCAACAATAAAAGACAATTTAATTCTTCTTCCGAAACAGTTGATTGTTAAGCATTGTAGTGATGGAATACCTGAAGGATACTTAATAAAACAGATATTTTCAAATCTACACAAAAATGATAGGAACGCAAAATATGTAACAGAACAGGCAATTCTAGCAAGTACAAATGAGCATGTGGATAAGTTGAATAACAAGCTAATAACCATGTTTCCAAGTGAAAGCAAGTCATTTATAAGTTTTGACTTGGCAGAAGATGATACCAACAATTACTACCAAGAAGAATATCTCAATACTCTAACGCCAAATGGACTCCTGCCACACAGGTATTACAAGAATACAATATGCATTACTATTGAAAAAATATACTTATAAATAACAATACAACTACAATTAAACACACTGTTTTAAATGCAGGTTAGTATTAAAGGTGAATGCACCCATCATGTTGCTACGGAATTTAGATCCTTCAAATGGCTTATGTAATGGCATAAGAATGATATGTAAAGGTTTTAACAAGAATGTCATCCATGCTAAAATCACGAGTGGACATTGTGCAACTAACCGTATCTTTCTTCCACGAATTCAATTTTCACCACCTTAAAATAAAGGGTATCTATTCAAATTTATTTGTAAGTAGTTTCCAGTGCGCCTTTGCTTTGCAATGATCATAAATAAAGCACAAGGACAAACAATTCCCACAGGTGGCTTGTATTTGCCACAGAATGTTTCTCATATGGTCAATAGTACATTGCACTATTGAGAGGGTAATCGATATCCACAACCAAAGTTTTGGTTCTAATAGAGCAACCAAAACATCAAAGTGGTACTTACACGAAGAACATCATCTATAAAGAAGTTTTAGGTATGTGACCCACATATCACATTTTTCTCTATGATAATACAAAAAAATGATCTCCTTACATATTGTACAACACTAACAAAATAAGATGCTTTAAATTTACAAGTTAGGATAGCATTCACTCAGCTACACGGGAGAATCAACTAATCAACCACCTCATATCGTTCTTCAAATTTCCATGTTGACTTGTGTAGTTACAAAATACGAACTATCCTTGTATGATTATATAAATTATTTGTAAGACATAAATTTTTTTAATAGGATGGGTGTATTTTCCTAAAGTTTGATAACTAGTAGGTAAAATGAAAATTCTATTTTAAGTTTTATTTCACAAATTATGTACATGATTAAAAAACAAAAGTGAAAAAAAATAAAAGATATATCTGGCAAATATTAATAATTCTACTTATTAAGAATCTATATATGACAATTAAACAACAAAAACTACTTAACACATGACACACGTGCAACGCACGTGTCCAACACTAGTTATAAAAGAAAGAAAATATCATATCCAGTTTTCACAATAAAAAGTGTAGTTGTTGAATTGTTACCTTATTAAAAAGCTCATTTATTTCATTTGTAGTGTTCCTAACAATGGCTGACCACATAGTTTTGTTTCGGATGCACTTTTCATAACCCACTTGAAACACCCCAAAAAATGCCCGAAAATATGCCTCAGAAGTGCCAATAATCATAATTTCCATATATCTCAAAATTCGTGTGTGATATCGAAAATCCGACTTCATATTTGTGATCAGGGGATAATTGAATGGCAAATGGGTATAACCCCAATTTTAGAGCAACCATAGAAAAATTTCATTTTCCTAAATTTACGAAAAATAGCGAGGATCCGCGCCCCTGGCGTGACACAGCCAACGCGCGGATCAACGCATTTTGTTCCCAATTTTTCTTTATTTCAGCCTAAGGCTTTAGGGCCTTGGGCCTAAGCCTTTCTATTCCTAAAAACACCTATACTTAGTCATTTTTCAACTCCATATCATTCAAGACATTCCCCAAAACCCTCTCTAACACTTAGCCAAATATTTCATCCACATTCAAGTGTCCCAAACTCATCTCTGGATCTCAAGAAATTCATTCAAGCTTCAAGTTCTCATTCAAATCTTCATTAAGAAAATCCCCAAAGTTGAGGTATGTGGATTTCAACCATTGGGTCCTTTCACCCATGGTGCCCAACCTTCCTTTTTATGTAAATTGCATGTTTTCATATTGAATTATCTATGGTTATCTTTTATTATAAATTTGATTATAAACTATGTTGCGGTTTCTTAAAACATTGACTATTTAAGCATATTTTGAGCTATGAATATATGATTTACTATGAGAATTGATAAAAGGCTTCAATGTATGTTGCATAAGGATGTTACCAAGTGTTAATGGGTTGATTTATATTAAGTTTTCGCACATGGTTTCACTCTTGAATTACATGATTTTGAACTAGCATTACACACCCGCCAAGTGTTTGATAAAATTTTTGGTTAAGGATTCTTGAGTTACTGATAATCTATTGCATGACCTATGAGTCAAGTGACTTTATGATGATGAAATAAATGTGTATGTGATGAATTCATGAAAAGTATCTATAGTGTTGCAAGTTGACCATACCTTGTTGAGGGGGTGACATGCCTCAAGCACTTTGATGGGGGTGCTATGCTCATCTACCATGTTGAGGGGTATATACCTTGGCCACTTTGATGGGGGATGCTATATCCATCTACCATGTTGAGGGGTACATACCTTGACCACTTTGATTGGGGGGGAGGGGGGTTGTTATGCCCATCTACCATATTGAGGGGTATATAACTTGACCAATATGATGGGGGTGACATGTCTATTTACCAATTGAAGGGTAGATACCTCAATCACCTACCAAGGGAGTGACATGCCTTGAATTTCATGTAATAGCTTGCTTGGTCTATGATGATGGCCTCTTTCTATACATGTAATATGTTCTATACAAGCATGCTTTACTTCAAGCATGGATCATGCTTGCCATGTTGCTAATATACTATACCTTGCTTATGATTATGCATTTTGACTATGTTGCTGATCTCTTGTTGCATTGCATCCTACATACTTACTACATTCAAATGTACTAATGCATACTCTATGCCTACATGATGTTACCATGTAGGAACCAGATCTCCTCACAATCATCCTCCACATGGTTAGTTTTGGACATCTTGAAGATAAGCTTTGGTATGTCCTCAAGTTCGGGGACACTAGCTATGATATTCTTGCTTATGTTATTTCTTTATGTTGAACTCCTGATACTATGAGGGTGCTCCTGGAAAGTGTCTTGGCCCCCGCCCGTTCTATGTTTAGAGATGTTCTTGGACAAGTATTGTAATTATGCTTGAGCTTTAACTCTTCTATAATTTATGCTATTAAAGACTTCCCTTAGTCCCTTTATCCTTATTTATACTCTCTTGATGTTGTTTACTTTGCTTCAGCGATTAAGGATGTGTAAATGATATGCTAATTAGAGGATTTTCGGGGTCCCTTTGGATTCCTATTTACCGTGTCGCGTCTAGGCCCGAGGCTTAGATCGTGACAAACTTTGTATCAGAGCACTAGGTTGTTAATGGTCCTCGGAATCCAACACACTACGGCAATTAGAGTCTTATTCATAGTTGTGAAGTGCATCACGACTATTAGTAAGAGGCTATGAGGTGTTTTACGTGTCACGACCCAAACTTAGGGCCTAGATGTGACCAACGAATACGGAACCCGAAAGAAACCCAAACAAATCTCATAGCATATCATTACACATCCTTGGTCGCGAAAGCAATTAGAATGGCAATAAGAGATAAATGTAAACAAAGGAGAATTGGGACTAAGGATGAACTTCCATATCATAAACACCAAGAGTCAATAGAGTCGAGCTCATAGCATAGATACATAACATGTCCAACAACACCCCTACTACATAGATAAGAGCGAGGTCCAAGAAAAAAAAACTGGGTTCACCCTCATAGTCAATACATAAGTCGAAGATGGAAAGTCATACTACATAGCCGTAGATAGTAACATCCCCAGAATGGAGGACTCACCAACAAGCTTGATAAAAGTCATACTAGCCACGTGGAGGAGGAGGATCAAGCGGTACACCGGTTCCTACATGGTGACATCATGTAGGCATAGAGTATTCGTCAGTGCATTTGAATGTACTACATGTGTAGGATGCAATGCAACAAGAGGTAGGTATCATAGGCAAAATGCATAATCATAAGCAATAAATAGCATACTAACAATATGGCATGTGTGAATGATACTTGAAGTAAAACCATGCTTATATAAATCATAACACAAGTGTAAGGAGTGACCATTATAGTGCAAGCCAAGGCGTACCACCCCTTTGGATACGCGCATGAGGTACGAACCCCTTCATGAGGTTGATGGAGTACAAACCCCCCATCGAGGTTGACAGAGTACAAACCCCCCATCAAGGTTGATAGAGTACAAACCCGACATCAAGGTTGATCCATACCAACCCCCAACTAGGTTACCCGTGCCTACCACCCCCTGAGCTAAGTTACCAAGGTACCAACCCCTCGATAGGTTACTCGGGCCTATAACCCCCCGAGCTAGGCTTGGTCATCCCGAACACTATATAGGGATAATATTTTATATATATACACTCCTTTCATCATCATACACATACATTCCTTTTCCATCATCGTCCCATCATCATATAGTCATTCAACTTAGAAGACAAAAATTGGACCTTCAATTCCTCAAGAATTCATAACTAGACATTTTATCAAATACTTAGAGCTTGTGTAATGCTAGTGTAAAACCATGCAATATCAAGAGTGACATCATGCTAGAAAGATTAGTGTAAAGTCATCAATAGATACTTGGTAACACTCTCAAACAATATACATCAATACCCTTCATCAATTCTTATCATAGATCTTGGATTCATAGCTCCAAACTTAGTAAAATGGTCACAATTTCATAAAATCCAACATAGTGTGGAATGAATTTCATAATGAAAAAAACCCATGAATAAATCAACTTTAAATCATGCAATTTTGAGTAAAAGAGCTTAGGTATCATAGGTGAAGGGAACCCACGAAAGAAACCCACATACCTTAGCTTTGAAGATAAACTTGATGAAGATTGGAGATGGAGGCTTAAAGCTTGAGAGAAAATCCTTAGATCCGGAGAGGGTTTTGAGTCTTGAGTTTAGGAGTAAAATATTTGGATAAGTATTTGAATGAGTATTGGGGAATGTTTAGAATGATATGAGGGTGAAAAATAGTTAAGTATAGGCATTTTCACGTTTGGGAACATTTAGTCGAAAGACTTAAAAGCCTTGGACCGAAGTCAAAACTAGCCCAAAAATTTACACTAGTGCGCGCCGTTGGCGCGTCGCGTCTGGGGCGCGAAAAACTCTCTAGAATTTGCATTTTGGGAATTTTGAATTTTGATACAATATCTCTAAAATTGGAGTTAAACCCTTCAACCCTTAATTTTGACCCCCTGAACAAGAATATGAGGTCGGATTTTTGATATCTTGCAAAGATTTTGAGATAGATGGAAATTAGGATTTCGGGCACTTACCAGGCACATTTTCGAGCATTTTTTTGGGTCATTATAATATCTCCTCCTTGGGAATATTCGTCCCCAAATGTCAAATAGACGTATATGAGAGACACAAACATGACAAATTTCAGCCCATACTGAAATGCAACAATGCACTTAAACATTATTTCAAAATCTCATCATAAGTGTAAAATCATCATGAACTCAGTCAATTTAAACATAAACATATGCAATGACATGAGAGCTGAACTTAATACTTGAGATCATATAAAGGACTTAAATCAATACCTTAGGCTTGAGTTGAGTGGAAAAGGTAAGGGTATCGCTTTTGCATGTCCGCTTTGGCCTCCCAAGTAGCACTCTCAACTTGTTGATTCCTCCAAAGGACCTTAACGGAAGCCACCTCTTTGTTTCTCAACATCTTCACTTGCCTATCCAAAATTTGAACCTGAAGAGTCAAATTATCCTCAACAACACCCATAACATCAAGAGGCACAATGGCTTTCAGATCACCTACACATTTCCTCAACATAGACACATGAAACACCGAATGAACCGAATCCATTTCTCTAGGCAAGTCCAACTCATAAGCTACCTTGCCAACCCTTCTTATCACCCTATAAGGACCTAAATATCATGGGCTCAACTTGCCTTCTTAGCAAAATGGACCACACCCTTCATGGGTGACGCCTTCAAGTAGACCCAATCACCAACCTTAAACTCAAGATTCCTTCTCCTCACGTCGGCATAAGACTTTTGATGACTTTGGACAGTCTTCAACATTTCCCTAATCATCGTTACCTTCTCAAAAGCCTCCATAACTAGATCTGGTCCTAACCTGGCCACCTTACTAACCTCAAATCCACCCCACCAGTGATCTACAATGTCTACCATACAGAGCCTCAAAAGGAGCCATACTGATGCTAGAATGATAGTTATTGTTGTAGGCAAACTCAATCAAAGGAAGATGATCATCGCAACTACCTTTAAGCTCCAACACACATTCTCTAAGCATATCCTTAAGGATTTGGATGATTCTCTTGGCTTGGCCATCCGTTTGAGGGTGGAAGGCCGTAGAAAGCTTAACTCTAGTACCAAGACCCCTTTGAAAGAACCTCCAAAAGTGTGAAGTGAATTGTGTCCCACGATCTGATATGATTGACAAAGGAACCCCATACAATCTTACCAAGTCATGAATGTACAACCTTGCAAAATCTTCAGCCCCAAATGTGGCCTTAACCGGTAGAAAGTGAGCTGATTTTGTCATTCTATCAACCACAACCCAAATGGAATCAAAACCCTTTCTAGTCTTGGGCAACCCAACAACAAAATCCATACTTATCTCATTCTATTTCCAAGTAGGAACCTCAATGTCTTGGGTTAGGCCACCTGGCCTTTGATGTTCGCTTTGACCTATTGACAAGTATGACAACCGGACACGAATTTGTCAATGTCCCTCTTCATGCCTCCCCACCAATACACATCCCTCAAGTCTATATACATTTTGATGGAACTGAGGTGGATTGAATAAGAAGAATTATGGGCCTCATAAAGGATCTTTTCTATCAAACCATTGACACACAGTACATACAACCTACCTTGGTACCTAAAGGCACCATCTCCACCTTGGGAGAAAACCTCTACCTTGCCATCTTTCACCAAGGCCTCCAATTCTAACAAAGAGGAATCAAGATCTTGTTTTTCCATCACCTTATCAACCAAAGAAGACTTAGAACCATCAACAACAACAATATTACCACTACTAACCTCCTCCAATCTAACTCCCAACCTAGCTAACCGATGCACCTCCCTACCCATCTCCTTCTCACTACCATCAACATGAGCTAGGCTACCCATGGACACCATACTCAAGGCATCCGCCACCACATTTGTCTTACCCAGATAATAATGCAAACTCATATCATAGTCCTTAAGAAGTTCTAACCATCTCTATTGCCTCACATTGAGATCTTTTTCAGTAAAGACATATTGGAGGCTCTTATGATATGTGAACACATCAACATGCATCCCATATAAGTAGTGACGCCAAATATTTTATGCAAACACAACGGCAGCCAACTCTAGATCATGGGTAGGGTAGTTCCTTTCATATACTTTGAGTTGTCTAGATGCATAAGCTATAACCTTACCAATTTGCATCAACACACAACCCAAACCAACCCGAGAAGCATCACAATACACCACAAATCCCTCAAGCTCATTCGGTAGTGACAATATAAGAGCAGACACAAGCTTGTCTTTCAATGTTTGGAGACTCCTTTCACATTCATAAGACCACACAAAATTGGCCTTCTTTTGAGTCAATTTTGTCATAGGGTAAGCAATAGAAGAGAACTCATTCACAAACCTCCGATAATAGCCCGCTAAGCCCAAGACACTCCTAATGTCCGACGGGGTCTATGGTCTAGACCAATTTCTAATCACATTGATCTTCTTTGGATCTACCTTAATACCATGCCTCGATACTACATGTCCTATGAAGGCAACCTCCCTCAACCAAAATTCACACTTTTCATATTTAGCATACAATTTCTCCTCTCTCAATCTTTGTAACACAACCCTCAAATGAGCCATATGCTCCTCCTCACCACGAGAACAGATCAAAATGTCATTAATGAAGACCACAACAAAGGAATCAAGGTAGGGATTAAAGATCCTATTCATTAGGTCCATAAAGATGGTCGGTGCATTGATCAACCCAAAAGACATCACCACAAATTCGTCATGCTCATACCTAGTCCGAAAGGCTGTCTTGGGAATATCACACTCCCTCACTTTCACTTGATGATACCAGACCGAAGATCAATCTTAGAGAAATGGCTAGCTCATTGCAATTGGTCAAATAATTCATCAATTGTTGGAAGAGGATACCTATTCTTGATGGTGACCCTATTGAGTTGCCGGTAGTCAATACACATTCTAAGAGACCAATCCTTCTTCTTTACAAAGAACACCGGTGCACCCCAAGGGGATTGACTAGGTCTAATAAAACCCTTCTCCAACAAGTCCCTCAATTGTTCCTTCAACTCCTCCAGGGCCAAACACTAAAGGGGAATAGAAATGGGTTGATTATCGGGAGGAGGTCTATGGTAAAGTCTATTTCCTTTTTGGGAGGAACACTCGAAAAGTCATTTGCAAAGACATCAAGAAACTCATTTACAATCGAAACCAACTCCATTGGAAGGTCTTTAGACTCCACATCCCTAACCCTCACAAGATGTAAAGACACCCCTTAGAGATCATCTTACGGGCTTTAATGCAAGAGATGAATCTACTCTTGACCACCACATCTTGACTTCCCCACTCAAGGACGGGTTCATTTGGAAATTAGAATTTAACCCTATGGGTTCTACAATCAATAGAAGCATAGGAGGCATGCAACCTATCTATCCCAAGAATAATATCAAAATCAACCATAGATCGCAAGGCAATATTTTATGCAAGATGCAAATAGGACAATTTCTATAAACTTTTCTAGTAACAATAGACGCACCAATAGGAGTAGACACCTCATATGACTCATGCAACAACTCGGGTGAACATGGAAATTTTGGGCAACAAAGGGGGTAATAAAAGAAAGAGTAGCACCCAGATCAATCAATCCATACACATTAATGTCAAAGATTTTCAACATACCGTTAACAACATCGAGGATTTCATTAACCCTTTGCCTCCCATGCAAAGCATAGAACTGGTTGTGCCTTGGGGCACCATCTTGTCGGCTAGCTCTGCCCAATGGGACTGCATTAGCACATTATGGACGAACCTCCTTGCCATTGTTGTTGTTTTGAGGGAAATCTATCTCCTTATGCCCTATCTCCCCATAACCATAACAAGCACCGACATTCCTTAAACATGGGCCACCATGACTCTTACCACACTTCAGACACACATTGATAAGAGCCATACCCTTTACACCTTGGGCCCTCGGAAGATCATTTGCAACCCTCTTATCAAATGCATGAGTAGGCCTTTGGCCTTGGTGGAACCGGCCACTCCTTTGGAACTTACCCTCAAAACGGGCCCTCTTGGCCTCATTTCCCCTTCTCTTCCTCAATTTCTCCTCTTCCATTTTTTTGGCATAGGTCATCAAATGTGACAAGTCCATATCACTAATCAACATGGCGAATCGGCATTCTTCACTAACCAATTCGGAGATACCCATAACAAATTTGTTCATTCTCGACCTTGAGTCTGCAATCAAGTGAAGAGCAAACTTTGAAAGTTGGGTGAACTTTAGGGCATACACCCTCTCACTCATGCATCCTTGTCTCAAATTCATAACTTCCACCAACTTAGCTTCCATATGTTCAAGGGGGAAGAACCGATTAAGGAAGGCCACCTTGAACTCCTCCCAATGCACCACATAGTTGACTCTTTTTTCCTCCTTCCATTGGTTGTACCACATTTGTGCTATCCCTTTGAGTTGGTAGGTCGCCAACTCCACCTTATCCTCCGGCCTCACACCAATGATGGAAAAAATTGTGTAGGCCTCATCAATGAACTCTTGGGGTTCCTCACTCACCTTTGACCCATAGAATTCCAGGGGATTCATTCTCATGAAGTCTCTTACCCGAGAGGTCGTATAGGAGCATGAGGGGCTTGGGCCCCTTGGTTGGCTTGATTAGCCAGTACTTGTGCAAGCAAGGTGAGAGCATTCTTAAGCTCTCCATGGACCGATTTCTCCTCGGGTGTGTAGGATCGTCTTCCCCTCGTATTAGGCATGATATAGCATAACAAAGAACAATCATTAGGGGAAAAGATTACTTAAACTCTAAAGCATGACTTAGAACATGAAGAAGGAAAACATTTCCTAAAACGTCTCATAGCCTCCTACTCATAGTTGTGCTTCACAACACAACCATGAATAAAACTCTAATCAACGTGGTATGTTGGACTCCAAGGATCTAACAACCTAAGGCTCTGATACCACCTTTCTCAAGACCCAAGCCTAGGGCCTAGACGTGATCGGTGAATGGGGAACTCGAAGGAACCCCAAACAAGCCTCATACCATATCATTACATATCCTTGGTTGCAAAAGCAATTAAAATAACAATAAGAGATAAATGTAAATAAGGAGGAATTGGGACTAAGGATAAACTTTCATATGATAAACATCAAGAGTCAATAGAGTCAAGCTCATAGCATAGATACATAACATGTCCAACAACACCTCCCTTGTCATGACCCGAGTCTAGGGCCTAATGTGACCGGCAAATGGGGAACCCAAAGAACCCCAAACAAGCCTCATAGCATATCATTAAATATCCTTGGTCACGAAAGCAATTAGAATGACAATAGGAGATAAATGTAAATAAGGGGGAATTGGAACTAAGGATAAACTTCCATATCATAAACATCAAGAGTCAATAGAGTCAAGCTCATAGCAAAGATACATAACATGTCCAGCAACACTTGTACTACATAGATAAGAGTGGGGGCCAAGACAAAGAAACTGGGCTCACCCTCATAGTCAATACACAAGTCAAAGAGGGATAGTCTTAGTACATAGCCATAGACCGACTACAACAATCTCGCGACTCTAGTAGAAAGAAAGGGTAAGCTCTCTGCTCTATTAGAGATCCATTCGAGGAACATGGAGACTAGTTGAAGTACCGAGCCTCCCGATATCGGGAGGCTCTCAACTTACGGCCTTTACGCTACTACTATTGTGATGGAGGACTCACCAACAAGCTTGATAGAAGTCATACTAGTCACGTGGAAGAGGAGGATCAAGCGGTACAGTGGTTCCTACATGGTGACATCATGTAGGCATAAAGTATGCATTAGTACGTTTGAATGTACTAAGAATGTAGGACGCAATGCAACAAAAGGTAGGCATTATAGGCAAAATGCATAATCATAAGGAATAAATAACATACTAATAATATGGTATGTATGATTGATGCTTGAAGTAAAACCATGCTTATATAGATCATAATATAGCATAAGTAGTGACCATTATAGTGCAAGCCAAGGCCTACCACCCAATTGGATAGGCGCATGAGGTACGATGTAACACCCCACAAATTGAAATACTAGTACTATCAAATGAAACATGATATGATTTGGTGAAAGTAGCGCCAATTTTTAAAAGTGCTTGAATCTCCAATTAAAGGGCGATATGTACGTCTAATGCTGAAGAGGTCGAGTGTAACTAAGTTTTAAGTCAAATTGAGGAGATCACGGCCTTAAATGAAGTGAGAGAAATGAGGTACTTACAGTAATTAAGAATCTAGCAAGTGAGTCACCTACTTTCTTAGCTTAAATTTGCTAGCTAAAGGGAGACAAGGTCCGACGTCGAATTTGTCCAAGTCCGATTATGAATAAAGTTCGTGTTAAGGGTGTAAATTTAGCCCATGTGTTAGCATCACAAATGGACTATATTTTCATCCCAAGAATAGTAGATAAAGGTCCCAAGTACAACAAAACTCACTTGGTAAGTTGGGCCAAAACTAAGAGAAAGAAAACAAAATAGGCAGCAAAGGCCCAACCAATTTGAACCCAATAAGGCCCAAGTGAAAGAGGAAAAATGGTACTTTGATATCTTTATAAAATAAGGCTTAAAATTAGAAAGTTAAGTCGGCCAAGTGCTCCTTTAAAAGGGGCTTAAAATCATCTCACGCAAGTCATTCAACTTGAACAAGAAATAAGATTTTCTTAAGGCTTTCTCTCTACACTTCTTAACTTTGTAAAGTAGCCAAAAGGAGCTTTTAGAGTTCTTAAGGAGTCCCTCAACCTTGAAAGTAAAGGTAAGTGATTATAGTTGTGTGTTTAGTATGTCTTTCGTATGTAAAACAAGAGACTATGTTGGTTATGTCTATGCTGAAATTGTTGGACAGCATGTGTTCTAAAAGTTGTTGCACGTTTTCTTGTTTATTTGGAAGCTTTTCTCTTTTTGGTTGGATTGATTATGAAGGGCGGCTATTTTTCTTAATTAGTATTGGTCCTAGAATGATGTATAAAGTCTGCTTCACCATTTTTACCGTCCACGAAAGTAAGTTCTTATGTGATATCGTAATTATGCTTGTAATAGGAACTTGTGGGCTGATTGATTGGGGGCTATGGTCTCACCTCCTCCACCTATTTTTAGGACTATTTTGAACTATTTTAGGACTCTTTGTATGAATAAATATTGTGGGAACAGTTTGGTTGAAGTTGCTAAAGTTTTGGAATCATCAAAGTCGCAATGTAGCGAAGGGATGTAATGTTATGCCGCCTATTAGTATGTTGCATAGAATTGTTATGTCTTGAGCTTTGTGGGTTGTTTTAAGATTTTTATGGCACTACAATAGACTGCACATGATATTTATATGAGAATGTTTATTACAAAATATGATTAGGGGCGGAAAGGTTGAAAGAATACGCTCGGGTTTATAAATACCCGCTTACTGTCGTATATTGTTTTCTTATGAGATTGGGCTACCAAAATGTATTTATTGGATGCTAGTGACTGTTTTAACACCTACTATATTGTAGATAAATATTTGGAGTAAGGGAAGGTTATCTCGAGGTAATAACGAGGTCATACAACGAGGTATGTAAGGCTACTCAATTTCGTATTACTTGGCATGAAATCCAGATTCTTCCTTGGCACATAAAGGAACTTATCAACTCCAACATAACTATTAACTGTGTCTCCACTCTTTCACATGTTCATATGCTCCCATACATAGTCACCCTTAAATATGCATAACGTACGTGGATACCAAGTTACATGGGTTCTTGTTGGTAAATAAAGTTCGCGAGTTGTTTCATCTCATGCGCATTGCATTATTTGTGTAACATACTATTTCATTGTCATATTGTCTTGTATGATTATTTACATGTCATATTTTGTATCTACAGTCCTACAGCTCTAATATTACAACCACCAAAGGAATAATGTCAAAGGTAATTGAAAGATAAAGTAAAGTACATTGCTTATCGATGGGTGGTAACCCGGGGGTTGGAAGAATCACCTAGCTGGGGTCGACCATATCATAGGGGGTAGCCCAAGGAGTTAAAGGAAAAGCCTAGCCAGGGCCAATCCTGATATAGATTACCACCGATCAGGTGGTCATTTGTATTACATGTTGTGTACAGATTATATAGTAAAGGTAAAGTAATAAATAGAACAGAAAGAACATGATCCCACAGTATAACTAAAGGTGGTCTTTTATCCTACATCAGTGCATAGTTTCATTTGAGTTGTTACTTCATATACAATATTTCCTACCTTACATATTTAGTACATTATCTCGTACTGACATCCCTTATGGGGGACCTGCATTTCATGCTGCAGGTACAGGTGCTAGTAGATCTCTCCAGTAGTTGTATAGGATATCTGGTTGCTGTCACCAAGCTCCAGGTTGCTTCGGAGCTTTATGTGTATCTAGAGCTTATATTTTTGTATTGTATAGTTAGTCGAGGTGAGGCCTTTACCGACCCTTATCAAATACTCTTCCTTATCTAGAGTCTTTGTATACTATGTAAATTAAAATGTGGTCATGTATCGTACCTTAGACAACGTGGCCCCAACGACCTAGCCATATGTATTTTCTTCTGGCTTGTTATTACTGTTTACTTTCTTAAAAGCATTTCAAACATAGAAATCCCTTATAATATGTATAGGAAGTGCATGGATACAGTTTGATTCTCCCGAGCCTCATCGACAATGAGTGCCAGTCCACCCTAACGGGACTTTGGACGTGATAGAAGTGGTATTAGAGTGGGTCATCCTCATCAAGAATAGGATCAGAAGGATCAAAAAGTGCTAATTCATACAGATCCATCGAACCATCCCAACCATCAACCAGAGTTGTATGCATTATATGAACAGAAAGCAACCAACCGGGATCATTCAATACAACGGTATGAACACCATACCAAGGCAAACCCATGGAAATACCCCTTATATCAAAGATAAACGGACACTACGTAACTTTATTGCATTAGAAAAGACTATAATATGACTATCCTATGGACAACTCTTGTTGAGTCGATTATTTCCGAACAACGGTTTCTATAGCAAGTCTACAAAATCGTGTCTATGTATGTGTTGTGCACCACATTTATAAGCAGGAGGCTACGTGGCATTTAGGAGTCATTACTTTCCTTTCATTCTTTAGATCGTGCCATAGAGCTAAATGTAATAGGTGCATTATGTCTAACTCCTAAATTATTTTGTACAATAAGTATTCCAGAAACTAGGAAAAACAAAGGTAAAGGGAAGGAAGTAGAAGTGGTGGTTGGTATACCCAGTCAGGTGAGACTATGAAATGAGGTTCAAGAGGAGTCTCTACCACAGACATATCCAACTCCAACTACGGATGAACCTGAAAGTAGTGAAACTCCCCAGAACCACCTATCAATGCTACCGTGCAGGATCTGAGAAATGCAATCCAACTATTGACCTGTATAGTTGCTGGCCAAGGTCAAAGACAGGAAGGTCCAGTTATAGGTGCAGGTGGTGCGAATAGGGCAGCTGGCACAAGGATACGTGATTTTCTTAGTTTGGACCCTCCATCATTCACTGGTCAGATCCTAATGAAGATCCTCAAGACTTTATTGATTAGATTCAATGCACTTTAGATGTTATGCATGTGAGTGGTACAGAAGCTGTTGAGTTAACAACATATAGGTTGAAAAGTGTGGCTATATTGTGGTATGAAGCTTGGAAGTAATCTAAGGGTATAGATGCACCTCCAACTATCTGGAAGGAGTTCAAAGAGGCATTTCTTGACCACTACTTGCCATTAGAGATTCGAGAGGCCCATGCAGATAAGTTCTAGAACCTCCACCAAGGGAATATGAGTATGAGGGAGTATATCCTTCAATTTAATTCTCTAGCCAGGTATGCTCCTAATGTAGTTGCTACTATGCCAGATAGAGTTCATCGATATGTGGATAGATTGGATACGTATCTGTTCAGAGACTGTACCATTGATTCCTTGAACAAATACATGGATATAGCAAGAATGCAAGCTTTTGCATAGAAATTGGAGGATCAGAGGCAAAGGAGAAGGACACAAGAGTTAGAAAGGTCGCAATCCAAGAGGGCCAGGTCAACAGGACAGTTTACACCATCCTAAGGTGAACTTAGGCCTCGATTTTCTAATAGACCATCTAGGCCATCATCCTCCTACTCTGCAGCCAGTTCTCCACCACAACTTCAGAGGTCTAGGAGAAATTAGTTTGGTCCAAGAAGTGAAGGGCAAGGTGCCCGGACAGCGGGATATTCAGCAAGCCAGCAAATGACCCTTACGCAGAAAAAGTCATTCAGGTGTCTATTGTGTTGGGACAGACTCTTGTTATTGGTGTGGTGCGCCAGGGCACATGATAAGAGATTGCCCAATGAGACGTATAGGTCATATGGAACAACCTATTAGATCAGCTGTTGCATCAACATCGTCAGTTCATCCAATAGGTAGGGGTCAACAAGAACCTATGGGGTCGTGGTAGAGGTGTTAGAGGGGCGGCTAGCACCAGCGGAATCCAGAATCGCACTTATTCTCTGGGGAGTCGGCAAAATTTGGAAACTTCACCTGATGTGGTCACAGGTACATTGTCCATCTTTTCACATAATGTATATGCATTAATT
>JAABOM020000101.1:13880526-13907861 GCA_011800125.2 Solanum clarkiae
CAATATTTTTGATACTTAAAACTTGAAATTTTGTGTGTTCTCAAAGTGATGTTATTGAGTTTTATGTGTTTTAATGTTATTTTCGTAGGATTCGGGATCATTTTGGGCAGAAGTCTATAGAATTGAAGTTTTTAGTTATTTACGAAGAACTCTACCAGTTGTGCTTCACTCTAAGCCGTAGGTTGGTTTCGTGAGTCAGATCCAGTGAAGGGCCAAGTTTTAGATATTACATCCATGAGTTATCAGATGATCCGTAGATTACTTCATGACCCATAGGTGGTTTTGTAGGTTGAAGATTAGAAAATATGTTGAATGCTGAAATATTACCAGACGAAGTCACTTACGAGTCGTAAGTCGGATGATGGATTGTAAATAAGGTCATGCCTAGAGGATCAACATTTTGAAGAGTTTCAGAAAAGTTAGCAGACAAAATCTTTTACGAGTCATAAGTTAAAAGATAGCCCGTAGGAAGATTTCATAACTTGAAGCCTGATTTTGGAAAGTGTAGAGTACGAAGCCCAGGTATGGGCAGTGAGTTCACCTACGACCCATAACCTCGTCCATAAAAGTTGTTGAACCTAACTTTCCTATTCCATTTTTTATTTATATTTTACTTATATAAATAGGTTTTTAGGCTTTTTCTTGGGGGAGACGCATGAAAAAAGACAGAAATGACTAGGAGAGCATAGTGAGACTTGAGAACTCATATTTTGTAACTTTTACATTGTGATTATTACATTGTTATTTGTTTTGGAGAATTTTAGATTTCTTGTTCTTCAATTAATCATTGTAAGTGTTTAATTATGCTATTCCATAACATGATTCTCTCATCCACAGTGATCATGCATAGCTAAAACTGGATAATTCGTAATTCTTGGAAAGTGTGCATGCATGTATTAATTAATCCCTTCATTTAGAATGCTTTTAAATGGTCACCAATGTTAGAACTCACATAATTCTTACTTCCTGGATCAAGGTGATCATAAATAGGATAAGGGAATAATTAACAAGATAAGATATGACCCCTCTCTTCTAATCAATCTAACCGGATCCAGGGGTGGTTTTACTGGAACAAAAGATAAGGATTAGTAATGTTACACTGTGAAGATGTATCAGATCATGTATAAAATTTAACTCTCTCATGGATCAAAGGGTTTGGTGAACATAACTTATCAGTTCTGCATGCTACACACCACAAAAGATTATGACTATCTGACTATACAAAGTTAGGAATTCATGGGGAATACAATACCCTAGTTACTTCTCTCATTGAATTCACAATATTTGCTTTTAGTTTATGTTTACTTACTGCATTTGCAAACCCCCCTTTCGGACATAAGTAGGTTAATTCATCTGAGTTGCTCGTAGTTACTCTAGGTCTATATCATATTTCTTATGGGTTCAACCCTAACCTTGGTTAGGTTATATATTTTTATAACAATCGCTTTTACCTTCAAAGGGAGGTGTAGTTTGCGCAATATGATCAAGCAACATACATTACTCAAACACATGAAGATATATTGCGAGTTTGTACATTGGACTTCATGGGTGGTTGGGTGGATCATTTGCCACTTATTCAATTTGCTTATAGTAACAACTACCATTCAAGCATAAAAATGGCACCTTATAAGGCTTTTTATGGAAGGAAATATAGGTCACCAATAGGATGGTTTGAAATGGATGAAATCACCTTGATTTGTTTGGATCTAATTCAACAAGCCATGGAAAAAGTTAGGTAGTACAACAGCAGCTAGAAATAGCCCAAAGTCATCACAAATATATGCGAATGCTACAAATAAAGGACTGAAATTCTTAGTAGAAGATTGGATATTTTTGAAGGTATCTCCAATGAAAGAGGTTATGAAATTTTTTAAGAATGGAAAATTGAGCCAACATTACATAGGGCCGTACAAAATTATTAGAAAGTTCGAATAGGTTGCATATCAATTAGAGCCACCCCAAGAGCTTTTATTGGTTCATCTAGTGGTATATGTATCAATGCTTCATAAATGCATAGGTGACCCATGTTGTATCACTCCTATTGAAGAAGTGTGGGTTACAGAAGATCTCACCTATGAAGAGATACCTGGTGATATTCTAGATCATCAAGTTAAGAAGTTAAGGAAAAGAAATAGTTTCAGTAATGGTACTTTTGGAGGAACCAACAAGTAGAAGAGACTACATAGGAGGCCAATGAAGTGATTAAATCTAAGTACTCTTATATATTCGAAGATAAAGAGAAAGTCTAAGATGCAGAATTACGACATTAATAGGTACGCGTGTTTGAATACTTGTTATGTTGTCAATGGTTTATTTAAACGAAGGTTTGAACTTGTTTAAGCTATCCAGTTATTCTAACATTTAAGGATGAATGTTCTTGGGGGGGAGGGGAGAGGATGTAACACCCCATATCTTACATGTACTAATCCTATGCATATGAAACATGATATGGCTTAGTATGACGCTTAATGCACTTGATTTTCTAGGCGAATGGTGACAATAAAGAAGTTTGAAGGTAAACTCCGGTATATTATAGTATGGCTTGATCAAATAAGAATCCATTTTAGAAGTGTTTAAATTTCAGATTGAAGGGCTATATTTAAGTCTAAAGCTTAAGATGATCAAGTTTATAGAAGTGTTAAGTCAAATTTAAGGAGATTGCGATCTTAAACGAAGTAAAAGAAGTGAGAAGCTTGTGGGACTATAAGAATATAGTAAGAGAGTCACCAACTTTCTTATCTTAAATGGGCTAGATAGATGGGAAAGATTTATTCATACATTAGTGGAATCATTTGATGCCTAAATTAAGTGAAAAATAAAAGAAAACAGAGATAAGACCCAACAACAAATCTTTCCAAGTCCAATAAAAATAAGACTAAGCTAAGGGTATAATTTTAGCCCATGTTTTAGCATTATAAAGGGAAAGATTCGCATCCAAATATTAATAGCTAAAGGTCCCAAGTACATTCACACCTACTTGACAATTTGAGCCCAAATCAAGTGAAAGGAAGAAGAAAAATAGGCAGCCGAGGTTTACAGAGTTGAAGCCTAGTAGGGCCCAAGGGAAAGGGCTAAGTAGGTAGATAACCTACTTGGTAAATGTGGAAAAAATAAAGGATAAATTCGGCCAAGAATGCTCTTATAAAAAGGGGTTAAATCAAGCTTCTTCAAGTCATTTAACATGGGGGGGGGGGGGAATCAGATTTTTCTAAGTTTCTCTCCTTGCTTTCTCTTGACATTGCAAAGAAGCCATAACACACCTTTAGGGTTCTTGAAGAAGCCCTCATATTTGAATGTTAAGGTAAGTAAAAATACTTAGGACTTAGTGTAAATTTTTTCATGAAAAACAAGACAAGTATATTAGTTATGCTTGGGTGTAAATATTGGATAGCATGTATTGCAAAAGTTATTGCTCACTTTTATTATTTATTAAGAGACTTTTTTATTCTTGGTTGGCTTAATTATAAAGAGAGGTTGATGTTCTTAATGAGATTTAGGTCGAAAATGATAAAGTAAGCTTGTTGTACTATCTTTGTTCTCTATAAAGAATAGTTTGAGTATGGTATCATAAGCGTGCTTTTAATAAGAACTCATTGGGTGATAATTAGAAACTATTATCTTACATACTCTATTTATTTGGGGGCTATTTTCCTATGTAAATATGCTAAGGTTAGTTTGGTTGAAGTTGGAAAACGTGTGACTTGTCGATATTGAAAAATATAGGGGAAGGGCGTAATGTTGCACTACCTAGTTATTTATTGTGTGGAGTTGTTATGTATTGTACTTTGTGAACTGTTGTAAGCATATTATGGGACTAAACCAAGCTAGATATTTAAGGTAAATGAAGGTGTGTATTAGACAGATGTGATTAGAGAAGGAAAGGTTGAAAGAATGAAACACCCTTGGGTGGACAATTACGGGCTTGCTACTTGCTGCCCAAGCGTTATTTTTTGAGACTGCACTACCAAAACATGTTTATTAGCTAATAATAATAATTTAATCTCCCACTCTGTTGTAGATAAATATTTGGGGGAAAAGGATGTTACTTCAAGGGAATAACGAGGTGGTATAGCAAGGTATGTAAGTCTACTAGATTTCCTATTATTTGACATAAAATCTAGATTCTTTCTTAGTGCATAGAGGCAGTTACAAACTTCGACATAACCAATAACCATGTCTCCACTATTTAACATATACATATGTTCCAATATATAGTCATTGTCAAATCTGCATATATACTATGGATACCAAGATACATGATTCTCTTTTTAGCTAAATAAAGTCCATGTGTTATTTCATCTCCTACGTATATCATTAATTGTGTAACCTACTCTATTCATTGTGGTATTGTCTTACAGTATATAGTCCTGCAGCTCAAAATGTTATGACCACCAAAAGAATCATCTAAAAAGTAAATGAAAAATATAAGTGAAGTTGCTTATTGATGGGTGATATTGCAAGGGTGGAAGAATCACCTAGCATAGGTCGATTCCAGTATTATAAGGGGTTATCCTAGAGATGAAAGAAAGCCTAGCATGTGTCGATCATGATATAGATTTACCACTGATCAGAAAATCATTTGTATTATATACTGTGTGCAGATTGTAAAGTAAAGAAAGGTAATGTAACCAAAAAAAGACATAAAGTACATGATTCCACAATATGAATAAAGGTTGTCTTTTATCTGTACATAAGTGCAAGATTTTATTTGAGTTCATATTTCACATATAGTACGTCTTACCTTACATTTTAAGTACATTATCTTATACTAATGTCTCCCTTGTGGGACCTGCATTTCAAGTTGCAGGTACAGGAGCTAGTAGATCTCTCAGTAGGAGCACAGGATATCTAGTTGCTATTAAGTGAGCTTAGGTTGCTTCGGGGCTTTTTAGGTCTAGAGCATATATTTTTATATTATATAGCAGTGAATCATGAGATGGGGCTTGTCCCAAACTTCATTCTATAGTGTTCCTTACCTAGAGACTTTGTAGACTATGTAAAGAAAAGTGTGCTCATGTCTCATATGTTGACATCGTGGCTCCAACAGCCTAGTCATATGTATTTTTATTTGTCTTGTTATTACTGTCTACTTTTCTGAAAGCAGTTTTGGTAAGAAAGCACCTTCTGATGTTAATAGATAGTATATGATTACAGGTTGGTTCTCTCAAGTATTTTTGGCAACGGGTGCTAGTCTGCCTTAATGGGATTTTGGGCGTGGTAGGACCCTTAGCCAAAACATCAAAAAAACCTCAAACCAAGATGGAACCAGCCCCAAGGGACCCTCCATATGACACACTAAAGCTAGTGGTGTGCACAACAATCTGTGGTGTGCTCTTTGTGCGCGCCTCAGGCAAAAATATTCATAAATTGATATTTAACAATGTTAAGTCCTCTCGAGGTTTTGGTCCTTATACCTCTGTTCGCTTGGGTACCCTTCTTGGAGGCACTGTCTGAAAAGCAAAAATTAATGATTCATTAGATGTTGGAAGTCTTATGAAAACTCTAAGGCATGAAATTAATCATGAAAGAAGGAAAAGTTTCTAAAACTCCTACTAGATTCCTATTTATAGATGTGGCACGCTTCACACCCATGAATAAGAACCTACATGACATGGTACAATAGACTCCCTCGAACACTTCAAAATCACATGCTTTGATTGAAAGTTTCTTATGAACCAGGCTAGGACCTAAAGGTAGTAGGGCAAATGAGAACCCTAAGGGACCCTACTTCAAGCCTCTTAGCATTACTTCAAACATCTAATAGGTTATTGGAACACCCTAAAAACGCCCAAAAATGTGCCTTAGAAATCCCCATAATCGTAATTTCTATATATCTCAAAATCCATGTATGATATCAAAAATCGGACTTCATATTCGTAATCAGGGGGCAAAATTGAGTGAGAAATGGGTATAACCCCTATTTTAGAGGACCCATAGTGAAAACTAATTTTAAAATATTTTGATTTCTAGTGGCGATCCACCCCTTGGTCGCAACGCGCTAGGGGTACAGATAAGTGTTCATTTTTTCCTGAAATCCCTTTTCGGCCAAGAGCCTTGGGGTCAAAGACCCATGCCCACTTATATGTAAAAACACCTATACTTAGTCATTTTTCAACTCTATATCACTCACGACCCTCTCAAAACCCTCTCTAACACTTAACCAAATATTTCATCCAAATTCAAGTGTCTCAAGCTTAAATTTAGATCTCAAAAACTCTATTCAAGCTTCAATTCTCCTTCAACACTATACACAGAAAAGTCAAGTTTGAGGTATGTGGGTTTTAACCATTGGGTCCTTTCACCCATGGTGCCCAGCCTTCTTTTTATGAAAATTACATGTTTTAAAGTTGGATTATCTATGGGTATCTCTTATTATGAGTTTTGGTTATAAATCTTGTTGGGGTTTTATGAAATATTGATTGACTATGCATATTTTGAGCTATGAAACTATGATCTACTATGATATTGGATGAGGGATTTCAAGGTATCTTACATGAGGGTTTTACTATGTGATGGTGCAGTTGATTTACATTGAGTTTTCTCATATTATTTCACTCTTGAGTTGCATCATTTTGAACTACCAGTACATACCCACCAAGTGTTTTATAAAATATCTTGATAATGATTCTTGAGTTATTGATGACCTATAGCATGATTTACAAGTCAAGTGACTTTATGATGATTAAGAAAATGTATATATGTGTTGAATTCATGAAAAGTATTTTACAGTGTTACAAGTTAACCACACCTGTTGGGGGATGGCATGCCCAATCACCTTATTGAGGGGGTGGCAAGCCTCAATCACCTTGTCGGGGGTAACATGCTCGCACTGCCTTGTTAAGGGGTATGTACCTCAATCACCTTGTCAGGGGTGAGCCCATACTATCATGTTGAGGGGTATGTATCCAATCACCTTATCGTAGGGTGCCATACCCATACTACCATGTTGAGGGTGGGTACCTCAATCACTTTCTAAGGGGGTGGCATGCCTTGGAGTTCAAGTGATAGTTTGCTTGGGCTACATTGATTATGGTCTCTTTCGACATATGTAATCTACATTTGAAAGCTATATGATTTACAAGCATGTTTTTACCTCAAACATTTCTCATGCATGCATATTGATATTATACTTAACCATGGCTTATAATTATGCATTTTGACTATGTTACCTAATGTATTGTAGCATTGCATCATACATGCTTAGTACATTCAAACACACTAACACATACTCTATGCCTACATGATGTTACCATGAAGGAATCAGAGCGCCTCTCAATCATCCTCCACATGGCTAGTTCGATGCTATAGAGATACATTTTGGTGAATCCTCAAGTCCAAGGATGCTATGTATGTTACTCTTGTCTTTTTGTACTTCCCTTATGTTGAACAGTTGATACTATGAGGGTGAGCCCGGAGAGTTTCTTCGGCCCCGCTCCAATCTGTGTTTAGAGGTGTTGCTGGAATAATTGATGTACTTATACTTTAAGCTTTGACTCTTTTATGCCATATAAATATCAAGACTTTCCTTAGTACCATTTCCCTTACTTATATCTCTTGTTGTTGTTTATTTCGCTTCCATAACCAAGGATTTGTGTATGATGTGCTAAGAGGGTTGTTTGGGTTCTCTTCAAGTTCCCATTCATCATGTCATGTCTAGGCCCTAGTCTTTGACGAACTTGGTATCAAAGCACTAGTTTGTTAATGGTCCTCGAAATCTAACACACTATGTTGATTAGAGTCTTATTCATGATTGTGAAGTGCACCACAACTATGAGTAAGAGGAAATGAGGCATTTTAGGAAATGTTTCACTTCTTCATGATCTATGTCGTGCTAAAGAATTTAAGGTAAGGCTTTTCATCTAACGAATGATCTTTGTTATTCTAGATCATGCCTATTCCAAGAGAAAGACTAAGGAGAGTTCATTTACCTGAGGAGAAACCAGCCCCTCCCACTCCTCAAACTCCTCAAGATAAGGGAGTGGCCCATGAAGAGTTCTAAGATGCTATTACCATGTTGGCTCATGCTATGTCAAACCAAATCAACAAAGGGGTCCAAGCTTCTCATGCTCCTACTCCAGCCTCAAGGGTGAGGGTTTACTAGAATGAACCCACCAGAGTTCCATGGATCCTAGGTGGATGAGGATCCCCAAGAATTCACTGATGAGGTGTATAAGGTGTTGTCCATTATGGGGGTTGATTCAGGAGGAAAAAAGTGGAGTTGGCAGCCTACCAATTCAAAGGGGTGGCTCAAATTTGGTTCACTTAATGGAAGATGGAGAAGGGGAATGACAATGTTATCTCTTGGGAAGAGTTCAAAGTGGCATTTCTCAACCGGTTCTTTCCTATCGAGCTAAGGAAGGATAAAATGATGGAATTTATAAATCTTATACAAGGTTACATGAGTGTGAGGGAGTATGCCCTAAACTTCAACCAACTCTCCAAGTATGCCTCACAACTGGTTGTTGAGCCGTGGTCAAGTATGAACAAATTTTTTTCGGATGTGTTCGACTTGGTTAATAAGGAGTGTCAAACCACCATGCTAGTAGGTGATATGGATTTGTCCCGTCTCATGACATATGCCGAGCAATTATAGGGGGGAAAGGTTAGAAACATAAGAAGTGGAGAGGCCAAGAGTGCGTGTTTTGAAGGTGGATTCCAAAATTCCAAGGGTGGCCAATTTCCTCAAGGCCACAAGTTCCAAGGCCAAGGATCTTCCAATACTCCTAATAGAAGGTTTGCTAATGACAACCCAATATGCCAAAGGTGTGATAGTAGCCATAATGGCCCATGTTTAAAGCACACTAATGTTTTCTATGGTTGTGGTGATGTGGGTCATAAGGTGATTAAATTGTCCTTGTGGTTAAAATTAAGGTAAGGATGGTCATCCACAAGGCCAAGGTGTGAATGTGGGTCCAAAGGGAAGAGGAGGCCAACAAGGGGTGCTCCAAGAAAAAATAGATTCTATGCTCTTCAAGAGAGACAAGGGGTGAATGAGGTGCCCGATGGCATCTCCGGTATGTTTAAAGTTTTTAATTTTGATGTTTATGCTTTGATAGACCCAGGTGCCACTCTTTCTTTTATTACTCCTTTTTTTGCCAAAAATCTTTATGTTAGTTTCGAATTGTTGTGTGAACCTTATGAAGTGTACCACCGCTAGTGCATGTATTGTAGCTAAGAGGGTTTATAGAAATTATCCCATGTTCATTTTGCATAAAATCTAACCTTGTGATTTTATAGAATTAGATATGGTGGATTTTGATATCATTCTTGGGATGGATTGGTTGCATGCATAATAACTTTTATTGATCGTAGAACCTGTAGGTTCAAATTCCAATTCCTCAATGAGCCCATCCTAGAGTGGGAAAGTTGTGATGTGGTGGTCAAGGGTAGATTTATTTCTTTCATTGAAGCTCAAAAGTTGATTTCTAGGGGTTGTCTCTATCATGTTGTGAGGGTTAGGGATGTTGAGTCCAAAGCCTTCCTATAGAGTTGGTTCCGGTGGTTAATAAGTTCCTTGATGTCTTTCCCGATGATCTTACTGGTGTTCTTCCTGAAAGGAAAATAGATTTTGGTATAGACCTCCTTCCCGATACTCAACCCATTTCCTTTCTCCCTTACTGTATGGCCTGACGGAGTTGAAGTAGTTGAAAGAACAATTGAGGAATTTGTTGGGAAAAGGTTTCATAAGGCCTAATAAATCACCTTGGGATGCACTGGTATTATTTGTGAAGAAGAAGGATGATTCTCTTGGAATGTGCATTGATTACAGTAACTTAATAGCGTCACCATAAAGAACAAGTGCCCTCTACCAAGGATTGATGACCTTTTTGATCAACTTCAAGGGCGTAGTCACTTTTCTAAGATTGATCTTCGGTCGGGGTATCACCAAGTGAAAGTGAGGGAGTATAACATTCCCAAGATGGCTTTTCGGACTAGATATGGCCACTTTGAGTTTGTGGTTATGTCCTTCGGGTTGACTAATGCACCGGCTCTATTTATGGATCTCATGAATAGGGTCTTTAAACCCCACCTTGACTTGTTTGTGGTGATTTTTATTGATGATATCTTGATTTATTCCGATGGTGAGGAGGAGCATGTGAATCACTTGAGGGTGGTGTTGTAAATCTTGAGGGAGGAGAGGTTGTATGCTAAATATGAAAAATGTGAGTTTTGGTTGAAAGAGGTTGCTTTTCTAGGGCATGTGGTGTTGGGTGATGGCATTAAGGTGGATCCTAAGAAGATGGAGGTGATTAGAAATTGGCATAAGACCTTTGACCCCATCTGACATTAGAAATTTCTTAGGTTTGGTGGGTTATTATCGGAGGTCTTTGAATGGCTTCTCTTCTATTGCTTCTCCTACGACTAAGTTGACCCAAAAGAAGGCAAAATTTGTGTGGACCAATGAATGTGAGAAAACTTTCAAAAATTTGAAAGATAATCTTGTAACAGCTCCTATCTTGTCTCTATCGGAAGGGTTGGAAGGATTTGTTATATATTCTGATGCCTTAAGAATTGGTTTGGGGTGTGTTTTGATGCAAAATGGTAAGGTGATAGCGTATGCCTCTAAACAACTTAAGGTGCATGAGAAAAATTATCCCACCCATGATCTTGAATTGGTGGTCATGGTTTTTGCTTTACATTTGACGTCACTAGTTGTATAGGATTCATGTTGATGTGCTCAGCGATCATAAGAGTCTCCAATATGTTTTCACCCAAAAAGATCTTAACTTGAGACAAAGAAGTGGTTAGAGCTTTTTAAAGATTATGATATGAGTGTGCATTATCACCTCGGCAAAACTAATGTTGTGACTGATGCTCTAAGTAGGGTGTCTATGGGTAGTCTAGCTCAGATTGATGATAATGGCAAAGAGGTGGCTAGAGAGGTCTATCAGTTTGCAAGATTGGCAGTTAGATTGGATAAAGTTGATAATGATGGTGTAGTGGTTGTTGATAGTTCTAAGTCTTCCTTGATAGAGGAAGTAAAGGCAAAACAAGATCTTGACCCCACCTTGCTGGAGTTGAAGGCCTTGGTGAGAGATGGTAAAGTAGAGGTTTTCTCCCAAGGGGGAGATGGTGCCCTTTGGTACCAAGGTAGATTGCGTGTGCCAAGTGTGGGTGATTTGAGAGAATTGATCTTGAAGGAGGCCCATAATTCATCCGTTTCTACTCACCTCAATTCTACAAAGATGTATAGAGATTTGAGGGAGTTGTATTAGTGGGGCGGTATGAAGAGAGACATTTCCAAGTTTAAATATCTGAATGCCACAATTGTCAACAAGTAAAAGCCGAACATCAATAGTTAGGTGGCCTAGCTCAAGATATAGAGATTCCTACTTAGAAGTGGGAGGAAATCAACATGGATTTTGTGGTTGGGTTGCCCAAAACTAGAAAGCATTTTGATTTTATTTGGGTTGTTGTGGATAGAATGACAAAGTCGGCTCACTTCCTACTAGTCAAAACTACTTATGGTGCCAAAGATTATACCAAATAGTATTTTCATGAGTTAGTTAGATTGCATGGTGTGACTTTGTCTATCATTTCGGATCTTGTTGCTCAATTCACTTCTCACTTTTGGAGGTCCTTCTAAAGAGGTCTTGGTACCAAGATAAAGCTTAGCATGACCTTTCACCTCAAATGGATGGCCAAGTCGAAAGAACTATCCAAACTCTTGAGGATATGCTTAGAGCTTGTGTTTTGGAGTTTAAGGGTAGTTGGAATGAACATCTTCCACGTATTGAGTTTTCTTACAAAATAATAGTTATTATTCAAGAATTGGTATGTCTCCTTTTGAAGCACTTTATGGTAGGTGTTATAGGTCCCTATTTGGATGGTTTGAGGTGGGGGAGATGGCTTTGTTACGTCTGAATTTAGTCATGGAAGCCTTGGAGAAGGTGAGGTTGATAAGGGAGAGATTAAAAATAGCTCGAAGTAGACAAAAGTCATATTCCAATGTGAGAAGGAGAGATCTTTAATTTAAGGTTGGGGATTGGGTTTAGTTGAAAGTCTCACCCATGAAGGGTGTAGTCCGATTTGGCAAAAAGGGTAAATTGAGCCCAAGTTTTATGGGTCCTTATAGAGTGTTGAGGAGGATTGGTAAGATGGCCTATGAGTTGGAATTGCCCATTGATTTGAATATGGTTCATCTGATCTTCCATGTATCTGTGTTGAAAAAGTGTGTGGGTGACCTACGTGCTATTATACATTTAGATGTTTTAGGTGTGGTATAATATAATTTGACGTATGAGGAGGTTCCAGTAGAAATTTTGGATAGACAAGTGAAGAGGTTAAGAAACAAGGAAGTAGCTTCCGTTAAGGTTCTTTGGAGAAAGCAACAAGTTGAAAGTGCCACATGGGAAGCCGAGACAGGCATGAGAAAATGATATCCATATCTCTTCCACTCTACTCAAGCCTAAGGTGCTAATTTAAGTCCCTTACATGATTTCAAGTCTTAAGTTTCAGCCCTTATGTCATTTGCATGCATTCATGTTTATGTGACAAGTTTATGGTGATTTTGACATTCATGTTGAGATTTTGAAGGTGATGTTTAAGTGCATTTGTTACATTCATATCAGGCTGAAATCTTCATCATTACTTCTCTTATGTTGCTTTTTGGACATTCGAGGACCAATGTTCCCAAGGGGGAGATATTAAAATGCCCCAAAAAGGCCCAAAAATGTGCCTCTAAAATGCCCATAATCTTAATTTCTATATATTTCAAAATCCGGGCATGATATGAAAAATCCGACTTCGTATTAGTGATCGAGGGGAAAATTGAGTGGGAAATGGGTATAACCCTAATTTTAGAGGACTCGCAATGAAAAATAATTTTTTCAAAATTTTGATTTCTAGTGGCGATCCGCACCATGGCCGTATCGCAACAGGGATGTGGATCAGTGTTAATGTTTCCTTGAAATCTTGTTTCGGCCAAGGTCCTTAGGATCATAGCCCCATGCCCACTACTACATAAAAACACCTATACTTATCGATTTTTCAACTCTATATCACTCAAGATCCTCTCAAAACCCAATCTAACACTTACCCAAATATTTAATCCTAATTCAAGTGTCCCAAGATTATTTTCGATTCTTAAGAACTCTATTCAAGCTTCAAGTCTCCTTCAAGACTGCATCAAGAAAACCAAGTTTGAGGTATGTGGGTTTCAACCATTGGATCCTTTCGCCCATGGTGCCCTACCTTCCTTTTATGCAAATTGCATGTTTTCAAGTTGGATTATTTATGTGTATCTCTTATTATGAATTTTGACTATAAACCTTGTTGGGGTTTTGATGAAATATTGATTCACTATGCATGTTTTGAGCTATAAAACTATGATCTATTATGAGATTTGATCAGTGATTTTAATGTATCTTACATGAGGGTGTTACTATGTGTTGGTTGGTTGATTTACATTGAGTTTTATCATACTATTTCACTCTTGAATTTCATGATTTTAAACAGTCATTACACACCTGCCAAGTATTTGATAAAATATCTTAACAAGGATTCTTGAGTTATTGATGACCTATTGCATGGTTTACAAGTCAAGTGACTTTATGATGATTAAGGTAATGTATATATGTGTTGAATTCATGAAAAGTATCTATGGTGTTGCAAGTTGACCACACCATGTTGGGGGGCAGCATGCCCAATCAACTTGTTGAGGGGGTGGCAAGCCTGAATTACCTTGTCGGGCGGTGGCATGCCCGTACTACCTTGTTGAGGGGTATGTACCTCAATCACCTTGTTGGGGGGTGGCATGCCCGTACTACCTTTTTGGGGTGTATGTACCTCAGTCACCTTGTCCGGGGGTGACATACCCGTACAACCATGTCGAGGGGTATGTACCACAATCACCTTATTGGGGGGTGGCATGTCTGTACTACCATGTTAAGGGGTAGGTACCTCAATCACCTTCAAAGGAGGTGGCATGCCATGGAATTCAAGTGATAGTTTGCTTGGGCTATGTTGATTATGACATCTTCCCACACATGTAATCTATATTTGCAAGCTATATGATTTACAAGCATGTTTTACCTCAAACATGATCATGCATACCATATTGATATTATACTTAACCATGGCTTATGATTATGCATACCATGTTTTATCTTGTTGCATTGCTTTTCACATACTTAATACATTTAAATATACTAACGCACACTCTATGCCTACATGATGTTACCATGTGGGAACCGGAGCGCCTTTCGATCATCCTCCACGTGGCTAGTTTGGTGTTATAGAGATACGCTTTGGTGAGTCCTCAAGTCCGAGGACACTATCTATGTTACTCTTATCTTTTTGTTATTTCCCTTATGTTGAACATTTGGTACTATAAGGGTGAACCCGGAGAGTGTCTTGGCCCCCACTCCAATCAATGTTTAGAGGTGTTGTTGGAACAATTGATGTACTTATGCTTTGAGCTTTGACTCTTTCATGCTATATAAATATCAAGACTTCCCTTAGTTCCGTTTCCCTTACTTATATCTCTTGTGGTTGTTTATTTTGCTTCCGCGACCAAGACGTGTGCATGATGTGCTAAGAGTCTTGTTTGGGGTCCTTTCGGATTCCCATTCATCATGTCACATCTAGACCCTAGGCTTGGGTCATGAAGTTATTAACAACTAAACGTAAGCAGAACATAGGAATAGGGACTAAGGGATCAAACATAAGATAAAGAAAAGGCATTAAGTTGTTAGTGTATAACATTTTGTCTAACTGTACCTGTACATACTATCTAGGCTAGGGCTAAGACATGTCCAGAGCTCACCCTCAAAGGAAATACAAGATAGAGTCTAGAAGTCCAAAACATAACAAGCTTGAAAGGAAATAGGCTTTTCCATGGAGCAGGAGGACTCACCAATTAGTCTTCAGCATCAACTCAAATCAAATGTGCGTGTGAAGAGGAAGATTGCTTATCCCTATATTACAAGATAATGCAGGCATTGAGTATGTGTTAGTACTTGGAATGAACTAATCATGTGGGATATGGTGCAATTAAGAATTAACTCTATAGGTAATAAGTAGTAAGCAATATTCATATCATAACGAAGAATAAGGCCACCAGTACTAATGAATGATCAATGCATTTAAACTATAATTAAAACAATATAAACATCGTAAGGAATCACATATAGGTGGGAAAGGACTATAATCGAAAATAAGACGCGAGCTATAACATAGAATCCTATCTAACCCCCTACATTGGAAGGGTGGACTACTTTCCAGGTAGAACTCATACAAATTCATTCTTTAACATTGACATTTGGTCTATATGTATCCACTAGTGTCACGACCCAAGCTAGGACCTAGGTGCGACAATGGGAATGGGAACACAAAGATATCCCAAATAAGCCTCATAGCATACTTAAGCACATTGTGGTCAAGAAGCATAATCAAACATCAACAATTCATACTTAGGGATTAGGTGATTTAAACACATTCTATGGTACAAAGGCATAAGGAATTCCCATCATCTAAAGCACTATATGTAATTCTAAGGGAAAGGGAACATGGGAAGCACTTTATGGGAAATATGAACTAAGGAATTTCACCATCTTAATAATAGCATCACAAGTAACAACATATAAGGGATAGGGACTAAGGGCATATCTCCAGAAATACATATGTGTCACATAGATCAGCATAGCATGTCATCCAAAAATACATCTTGTCATAAGTGAGACGGGGGCTAAGGCATCTTCCGAGATCACTCTCAAAAGTATGTAATAAAAGTAGCAATGTCTTAACATAGGTAGATAGAAAATATATGTTGCCCTCAGAAAAGAGGACCGACCATAAACAAAGATTTCAATAATCGTACTAACCACGAGGATATGGATGGGGAAGATCTCTAGTCCCTGCATAGTTAGATCATGTAGGCAAAAAGTATGCATTAGTACTTTGAAAGTACTAATGTCACGACCCAAGTCTAGGGCCTAGATGTAACACGGCACTTGGAAATTTGAGAGGATCCTAAGCAAGCCTCTTAACATATCATTACATATCCTTGGTCGCGGAAGCAATAGAATACAACAAAAAGTAGTCAATTGGGACAACCGGAGCTAAGGGAAACACTTTCATATCATAGACTCCAATTACAAGAGAGTCAAGGCTCATAGTTTAGATACATAACATGTCCAACAACACCTCGACCATATAAATAAGAGCGGGGGCCATGAAAAGCAACTAGACTCACCCTCATAGTCAATACAAAACATAAAAGAAAAGTAGTCTTAGTACATAACAATATATCGTAAGAAACGTCCCAGGAATAGAGGACTCACCACAAGCTTGAGAGACAATCGTACTAGCCACGTGGAGGAGGAGAATGATCAAGCGGTGCTTCGGTTCCTACATAGTGACATCATATAGGCATAGAGTATGCCTTAGTACGTTTGAATGTACCAAGTATGTAAGATACAATGCAACAAGTGATAAGCACCATAAACAACGTACATTACATAGGCAATGAATAAGCTTATAATAATATGGCATGTATGAACAATGCTTGAAGTAAAATCATGCTTGTATAGATCATAATACGAGTGTAAAGAGTGACAATTCTTAGTGCAATCCAAGGCCTACCACCTCTTTAGAGAGGCGCAAGAGGTACATACCCTTTCATGAGACTGATGGAGTAAAGAAACCCCAACAAGGTTGAGGGAGTAGAAACCCCCCATCAAGCTTGATGGGTACCAACCCCCAACAAGGTCACTCGAGCCTACCACCCCCCAAGCTTAGTGATTGAGGTACCAACCCCTCAACAAGATTACCCAGGCCTACAACTACCCGAGCTAGTCTTGGTCATCCCCAACACTATAGAGATAATATCATATATATATATACACTCCTTTTACCCAGGCCTTCAAGTAGAGCCAATCACCAACCTTGAATTCATGATCCCTTCTCCTTACGTTAGAATAGCACTTTTGGCGACTTTGGGTTGTCTTCATCCTTTATCTAATAATATTAACCTTCTTAAGAGCCTCCATAATCAAATCTGGTCCCGACAAAGCCACCTCTCAAACCTCAAACCACCCAACTAGTGATCTACAATGCCTAGCATAGAGAGCCTCAAAAGGAGCCATTCCGATGCTAGAATGATAGTTATTATTGTATGCAAACACAATCAATGGAAGATGATCATTCCAACTACCCTTGATCTCCAACACACAAGCCCTAAGCATGTCCGCGAGTGTTTGGATAGTCCTTTCGGCTTGGCCATCCATTTGAGGGTGAAAGGTCGTACTAAGCTTAACTCTCGTTACAAGACCCTTTTGAAAGGACCTCCAAAAGTGTGAAGTAAATTGAGCCCCATGATTCATGTGATGGATAAAGAAACCCCATGTAGTTTCACCAAGTCATGGATGTATAATCTAGCATAATCTTCATCTCCATATGTCGTATTAACCGGTAGAAGTGAGTCAATTTTATCATCCTATCAACCATAACCAAATGGAATCAAAACCCTTTCTAGTCTTAGGCAACCCAACCATGAAATGCATATTAATCATCTCCCACTTCCAAGTAGGAATCTCTATGTCATAGGTTAGGCGACTCGGCCTTTGGTGTTTGGCTTTGACTTGTTCGCAACTATGGCAACCGGATACAAATTTGGCAATGTCCCTCTTTATGCCTCCCCACCAGTACACATCCCTCAAATATCTATACATTTTAGTGGAATCGAGGTGGATAGAATAAGAAGAATTAAGGGCCTCATCAAGGATTTTCTCCCTCAAACCATCAACATAAGGTACACACAACCTACCTTGGTACCTAAGGCACCATCTCCCCCCTTGGGAGAAAACCTCCACCTTTCCCTCTTGCACCAAGGCCTTCAACTCTAACAATGAGGGATCAAGGTCTTGCTCTGTTATTACATCATCAACCTAGGAAGACTTAAAACCATCAACCATGGCAATACCACCATTATCCATCTCTTCCAACCTAACCCCCAATCTAGCCAACCAATGCACCTTCCTAGCCACCTCTTTATCACCACTATTAACATGAGCTAGGCTACCCATAAGCACCCTACTCAAGGCATCCACCATAACATTAGCCTTATCGGGATGATACTGCACCCTCATATCATAGTCCATAAGAAGTTCTAGCCACCTTCTTTGCCTCAAGTTGAGATCCTTTTGAGTGAAGACATATTGGAGGCTCTTATGATCGGTAAACACATCAACATGCACCCCGTACAAGTAGTGATGCCAAATATTTAATACAAACAAAATGGTGGCTAACTCAAGATCATGGGTAGGGTAGTTCTTCTCATGCACTTTGAGTTATCTAGAAGCATAGACTATGACCTTACCATTTTGCATCAACACACCACCCAAACTAACCCGAGAAGCATCACAATATATAACAAATCCCTCTAACCCTTCCGATAGTGACAATATAGGAGTAGACACAAGCTTATCTTTCAACGTTTGGAAACTCCTTTCACATTCATCAGACCACACAAATTTGGCTTTCTTTTAAGTCAATTTTGTCATAGGGAAGCAATAGAAGAGAACCCATTCACAAACCTCCGATAGTAACCCGCTAAACCCAAGAAGCTTCTAATATCCAATGGGGTCAATGGTCTAGGCCAATTCCTAATCACATCCATCTTCTTAGGATCTACCTTAAATTCCAAGAAGCTCTTAATATCCGATGGGGTTAATGGTTTAGGCCAATTCCTTATCACATCCGTCTTCTTAGGATCCACCTTAATACCATCACCCGACACCACATGTCCTAGGAAGGGAACCTCCCTCAACCAAAACTCACACTTTTCATACTTAGCATATAACTTCTCTTCCCTCAATCTTTACAACACAACCCTGAAATGAGTCTTATGTTCCTCCTCACCAAGAGAATAGATCAAATCGTCATTGAATACCACAACAAACGAATCAAGGTAGGTTTTAAAGACACTATTCATAAGATCCATGAAGATGGTCGGTGCATTGTTTAACCCAAATGACATCACAACAAACTCAAAATGCCCATATCTAGTTCGGAATGTCGTCTTAGGAATATCACACTCCCTCACCTTCACTTGATGGTTCCCGAACTGAAGATCAATCTAAGAGAAGTGGCTAGCCTCTTGCAATTGGTCAAACAAATCATCAATCCTTAGGAGAGGATACCTATTCTTGATAGTGACCCTATTAAGTTATCGGTAGTCAGTGCACATTCTAAGAGACCTATCTTTCTTCTTCACAAACAATACTGGTGCACCCCAAGGTGATTGGCTAGGTCTAACAAAACCCTTCTATAACAAGTCCCTGAATTGTTCCTTTAAATCCTTCAACTCTGTTGGGGCCATATGGTAAGGGGGAACAAAAATGGGATGAGTATCGGGTAGGAGGTCTATACCAAAATCTATTTTCCTTTCAGGAGAAACACCGGGGAGGTCATCTGGAAAGACATCAAGGAACTCATTTACAACCGAAACCGACTCCATGGGAAAGGACTTTAGACTCCACATCCTTAACCCTCACGAGATGATAAAGACACCCCTTAGAGATAAGAGATGAATCTACCCTTGACCACCACATCATGACTCTCCTACTCGAGAATGAGGTAATTTGGGAATAGGAATTTAACCCTACGGGTTCGATAATCAATAGAAGCATAGTATGCATGCAACCAATCCATCCCAAGAATGATATCAAAATCAACCATGTCCAATTCAACTAGATCACAAGGCAACTGTTTATGTAATATGCAAATGGGACAGTTTCTATAGACCTTTCTAGAAACAATAAATGCACCTATAGGAGTAGACATCTCATATGACTCATGCAACAATTCGGGCTCAACATGGAACTTTTTGGCAACAAAGGGGGTAACAAAAGAAAGAGTGGCACCCAGATCAATCAAAGCATACACATCAAAATCAAAGACTTTCAACATACCAATAACGACGTTAGGCACCTCATCAACCCCTTGCCTCCCATGCAAAGTATAAAATCGATTGTGCCTAGGAGCACCATCTTGTCAGCCATCTCTCCCCAATGAGACTACATTAGCACCTTGTGGACGAACCTCCTTGCCTTTGTTATGGTTTCGAGGGCAATCTATTGCCTTATACCCTATTTCCCAACAACCATAACAAGCACCAGTATTTCTCAAGCATGGGCCACCATGACCCTTGCCACACTTCGGACACACATCAATAGGAGCCACACTACTAACACCTTGGGCCCTCAGAAAATCATTTGCTACCCTCTTATCCAATCATGAGTAGACCTTTGGCCTTGATGGAATCGGCCACTATTTTGAAACTTACCCTCAAAATGGGCCCTCTTGGCCTCATGATCCCTTCTCTTCCTCAATTTCTCCTCTTCCCTTTATTCGGCATAGGTCATTAAACTTGAAAAGTCCATGTCACTAATAAACATGGTGGACCGGCACTCCTCACTAATCAAGTTAGAAACACCCATCACAAATTTGTTCATCCGAGATCTTGAGTCGGCCACCAAGTGGGAGCATACTTAGAGAGTTGGGTAAACTTGAGGGCATACTCCCTCATACTCATAGGCATTTGTCTCAAATTCATAAATTCCAAAAATTTAGCTTCCCTAAGTTCAATGGGGAAGAATCGATTAAGGAAAGCCACCTTGAACTCTTCCCAAAGAACCACATAGTTGTCTCCCTTATCTTCCTTCCATTGTATAAACCATATTTGTGCCACCCCTTCGAGTTGGTAGGCCGCTAACTCCGGCTTATCCTCCGACTTCACACCTATGATAGACAAAATCTTGTAGACCTTATCAATGAATTCTTAGAGGTCCTCACTCACCTTTGACCCATGGAATTCTGGGGGATTCATTCTCATGAAGTCTCTCACCCGAGAGGCTAGTGTAGGAGTATGAGGGGTTTGGGCCCCTTGATTGGCTTGATTAGCCACAACATATGCAAGCAAGGTGAGAGCATCCCTAAGCTCTCCATTGGCCGGTTGCTCCTCAGGTGTGCGACCTTGTCTTCCTCTAGTGTTAGGCATGATCTAGCATTGCAAAGAACTACTGTTAGGGAGGAAAAACTTACTTCAACTCTATAGCACGACTTAGAATATGAAGAAGGGAAACATTTTCTAAAATGTCTCATAGCCTCCTATTCATAGTTGTTGTGCACAACACAACTATGAATAAGACTCTAATCAACATGGTGTGTTGGAATCAGATGATTTAACAACCTAGTACTCTGATACGAAGTTTCTCATAACCCAAGCCTAGGGACTAGACGTGACATGGCGCATGAAAATCCAAGAGGACGCCAAGCAAGCTTCTTAACATATCATTACACTTCCTTGGCCGCGGAAGCAATAGAATACAACAAGTGGTAAATTGGGACAAGCGGGGCTAAGGGAAACACTTTCGTATCATAGACACCAAGAATAAGATAGTCAAGGCTCATAGCATAGATACATATCATATCTAATAACACCTCTACTACATAGATAAAAGTGGGGGCAACAACAAGCAACCCGGCTAACACTCATAGTCAATACATAATATAAAAGAAAAATAGACTTAGTACATCGTAAGAGATCATAAGCAATGTCCCCGGAATGGAGGACTCACTACAAGTTTGAGAGGCAATCCTACTAGCCATGTGGAGGAGGAGGATGATCAAGCGGTGCTTCGGTTCCTACATGGTGACATCATGTAGGCATAGAGTATGCCTTGGTATGTTTGAATTTACTAAGTATGTAGGATACAATGCAATAAGTGATAAGCACCATAACAACATTCATAATATAGGCAATGAATAAGCTTAAAACAATATGGGATGCATGAACGATGCTTGAAGTAAAATCATGCTTATATAGATCATAATACGAGTGTAAGGAGTGACCATCCTTAGTGCAATCCAAGGCCTACCACCTCCTTGGAGAGGGCACGATGTACAAACCCATTCATGAGGTTGATGGAGTACAAACCCCCCAATAAGGTTGATGGAGTACAAACCCCCCATCAAGGTTGATAGGTACCAACCCCCAACAGGGTTACCCAGGCCTACTATCCCCCGAGCTAGGCGACCAAGATACCAACCCCTCAACAAGGTTACCCGGGCCTACAACCCCCCAAGCTAGGATTGGTCGTCCCCAACACTATAAAGGTAATATCATATATACACTTCTTTCACCATTGTCTACATACATTTCTTTTCATCATCATTTAGTCATTCAACTCATAAGAAATGCATTGGATCTCCAATTCCTCAAGAACCCATAACCAGTCATCGTATCAAACACTTAGTGGGTGTGTAGTTCTAGTGTAAAATCATGCTATTCAAGAGTGTTATCATGCTAAAAAGCGCAATGTAAAACCATAAATAGATACTTGGTAACACTCTCAAGCAATATACATCAAAACCCTTCATCAAACCTTACAATAGATCTTAGATTCATAGCTCAAAACATAATAAAACAGTCACAATTTCACAAACTCCCAACATAGTGTGCAGTGAAATTCATAAGATAAGATCAATGAATAAATCAACTTTAGATCATGCAATTTTAAGTAAAAGAGAGCTTGGGTATCATGGGTGAAAGGAGCCCATGATGGAAATTCACATACCTTAGCTTTGGAGATGAACTAGATGAAGATTGGAGATGGAGACTTGAAGAATGATTGAGAGCCTTGGAATTCGAAAAAGTTTGAGACTTGAATTTAGGAGGTGAAATATTTTCTCTGTGTTTGAGAGTGTATTTGGGAATATCTTTAATGATATAAGGGTAAAATAAGGCTAAGTACAGGAATTTTCACACATGGGAACACTTAGGCCCAAGACCCAAAAGTCTTGGACCGAGATAAAAAACTGGCCACAAAAATACACAGAAGCGCGCCCTTGGCGCGTCGCGCCAGGGGCGCGAATCGTCTTTGGAAATTGCATTTTGGCAATTTTCAAATTTTGCTACGGTTGCTCTTAGATCAGAGTTAGACCTATTTACCACACAATTTGACCCCTGAACAATAATATGAAGTAGGATTTTTTATATTTCGCACAGATTTTGAGATTTATGAAAATTACGATTTCTGCACTTTCGAGGCACATTTTCAGGCACTTTTTGTGGTCGTTTCAACTAAGTATGTGGGATGCAATGCAATAAGACAATCATGAGGAATATTAGACAAGATGCTAATTTTCACACTCCAATAGTAAAACGGTCATTATCAAGTATAAAACCTTACCAAAGGATAGGGTCAAATCCATAGGGAATATGAGGTTTTTCCACCTTGATTCACCAACAATCATTTCAAGTATCAGTCAACTTTTTTCTCTAGAATAGGGGGGTTTACAATAGGAGTGAATTATCTAAAAACTTTACATGTGAATTGAGGAGACAATCAATTTGAGGAGCAACTTGGGAATTGTGTTCCCCACAATTCACTAACTCAATTACCCCAGATAACACGACTTCAATTAGCATATTTCACGCATGAGGGTAACTTAGGTTCTCCCAACCTTCCTGTGAAAGCGAAGGTGCAATTTCACTATAGCGCTTGGTCGGTAACAATAGTGTGCCAAACTAACCGTTACCTATTGTCCCAATCAACCTCTCCCTGGTCGGGTTTGGTTGATTAGACGAGAACACATCAATCGAGTCCTGTTACCGTTCCTTTTTCCTATTCATCACTACTTGGGTTGGGATCATGACAATTGTTGGGGTTTGATGTTTGCCACCATCAAATAACAAGCATAACGAACGAAAATGGATAATACATGCAAATACATAACTAAAGAAATGCAAATAATCCGGGTTATTTCAAGATAGCTACTCATGGTTCCCATAACCCCAAGTTGTAGGTGTTTAGTTACTCATAGCTTGGGAAAAAACACAACTAATGAATGAAATAAACATAGTTGAGAAATTACCCAAGGAAAATGGAGAACAATAAACCTCAAATTTGGATTCAAGCTTGAAAGGTGAAGTTGATTTACAAGTGATTCTAATACCCAAATTGGGTCTTCAATGTGAAACCATAGTTTTCTACACTAGAATCTGAAGATTCTCTCTACAAGATATTCTCTATTGTCTAAAATTTGATTCTCCTCTTCTAAAATCCCTAACATATACTATACATACTATTTACAATAAGGTCCTTAAAATAAATTAGAAAATCTGATCGCCAGTAGTTACGACTCGTAGGTACGACTCGTAGGGTGACCTGCTAGTCATAGTCAGGCTTTCGTTGTCAGCACTTGGCATTTTGGACTTGATTGCTACAGTACATGCTACGATTCGTTGTCTAGTCTACGGCTCATAGTGCCTTCTCATAGTCCCTACTTGCAGTCCTTGGTCTAATTTTAAGCAACACTGGAAATGACTACGAAGCCTCCCTACCAGTCATAGTGAGACATACGACTCGTATGTGGGCCTCGTATAGTTGACCATTAGAAAACCAGATTTTGCATTTGAACACTGGAAATGGCTGTGAGGGGCACACTACGACTCGTAGCTTGGGCTACGGCTTGTAGTGTAGTTTGTACGTCCTAATAATCAACAAAATCTGTAACTTTCTCCCATAAAGCCAACCTGTATTTTCTGCAAAAGCAACACAAAAACACAATAAAATCATAAAGTGTCACATTAAGAACACACAAAATCTCATATTTTTGGCATCAAATGTGTTGTATTTTGATAATACATCAACACCCTCAACTTGGAACTATTCCTTGTCCTACAATGACGACACAATCTAGATAGATAATGAGCAATACATAACAATCATCACACTAGCATATACTTCACTCAATTTCAACTCAAGTATCCATACTAGAATTTTCAAATCTTGATTCTGTAGCCTCCAAGCAAACCAAAACACGTAGATTCATGTGGCAATCTAACTATGATAAGTTAAAGGGTATCAACAATCCACAATCACTGAATAAGTCATGTGCTAACCATGTTATGCAAATACCCTCAAAGAAAAGAAGTCTATTTTTCACTCAATATGCCTTCAAAGTAGATTAAGGGAATGTGCAAGCATACTCACTCTCACAAACTAGATTCGTGCATGATGACCAATACCTTAAGCTTTTCCCTATTCTCACAATCAAGACTATTAACTAATTGGATTAGGATCACTCTAGGACTTCATAGTCTTGTAGTGTAGGCTCATAGGGCTTTAATATGGCATTTTGGGCAATTAGTGACTAACGGCTAATCTTGAAGCACGTTTTTCAATAATTTCGCCTTAACAACTCAACCATTTTCTCTTTGTTCTCCCTTATTCATCATTTTCAAGCTTCTTTGGGTACTTTCCTTTTATTTTTCAGCTTGTGTCTTATTTTCAAACTCATTTTGCTTTTTCACTCATTCTAAAGTATCTTTTCCTCTTTTTCTCTTACTCGGGACATGACTTTCCATTCTTTCTTCTATTCCTAAATAATTACCTCATTTTTGCTATTATACCACAATATAGGCCATCCTGAACTTAGGTTTTTAGCCTGAGGAGAAGTAGACAATATTTATTTATTAAACTAGGGCCACTTTTGGTAGCAGCCCTCAACTTAGGCTTTTTGCCTCAATAAAGGTTCACAATGTACAAGAATAGACTAGGGTCAATATCAAGGTATTTCACTAGATACGGTTAGGCTAGCTAGGTATTAAGAAAGAAAAGGTGCATATAAGGCTCAAACATTTGGAACAAAGGGCAAACTCTTTCATTTCGTGGGTTATTTACGCAAAAGTGGACTAAATCAAAGAACAATGGCCTAAGATCCCTTCCTAATCCACACAACTTCCAGTCCAACTCAGAGTAACATGGCAAGCTCTGAATTGGTACATAATGCATGAATATAACAAAATTAACTCACACACACATGACATTGCATACATAGCCAACATAGATTCACAGATCATGCTCCAAGCATCAATTTTTCTTCAACTAATCAGAACAAACATTGTCAAACCATTCACAAATGCAAGATTGAAAAGATAACTACAAATCACAAAAAATTTATGGGTACTAGTTTTCCAAATCATTTGATAAAAATAATTTAAAATCAGGTACATGCCAAAAGTAATCAGAATATATTAACAAATTATCCAAAACACCTAAAATATGTCGGTTCAACATAAAAATGAAAATCATCCACAAGGCAAAATAAACAAGGCAAGAAAACCCTGAGATATCAAGAACTAGGATAGTTATGGACTAAAGGCTACTCAGACTTCACCCTAATCCATAACTGCCCATACCCCACCAAACAAATGCGTACTTTGTTTTCAAAGTATATAACAAAAACTAAACAAAAATAGAGGTAAAAATAGCAAACATCAGAAGATGCTCAAACACCGGCATCTCTCTAGTCATGAGTGGCTCCCTCCTCCGGAGTGGTTTGGGTTGCAGTTGTGCTAGATGTGCCAATGTGTAGCACCATATCTCGCTCCTGTAAGTGTTGATGCTCCGTCTCCTCACTAGCTGTCCATGCAGCATATCCAGTAAGCGTCTACTCCAACTCCAGCTTCTCTTACTCCTCGGAGGTCCTTTGCCACTTCTGCCCTTCATCTGCATCAGTCCCCTCTAATTGCCTATTCCTAGGAGCACGCAATGGGCAGTGGCGGAGCCAAGATTTATATCAAGATATGTCAAAATATAAAATACTATAAAGTCACGAATGGATGAACTACAAAGTCACGAATGGATGAACTACAAAGTCACGAAGATGACTGGAGCGTAGAGGTTATTAGAGATGCGACCACTGATGTTCTTCTTGGATTTTGAAATTGGGGATTTCTTAAATCCCTGAAAGTATATAATTTTTTAAAACTAAACTATTAAAGTCAAATAGCCTATTTTAATTTAAGTCAATCATTTAAAAATTAGAGAAGAAAAAAAGGATTCAATTATTAAAAATATAGTTAAAAAATGCACAATTATTTTTAAAAAATAATGTTAACTAAAGAATAAAGAAAAAATGCATTAGTTTTTTGTAAAGGCTAAAAATTAAAGAACCTCAGCTAAAAAATGCAAATTAAAAAATAAAGGAAAATGCACCAATTTTTTTAAAAAAATGCAAAAAGGCTAAAAATTAAAGAACCTCTGCTAAAAATCGCTAATTATCAGTTCTATTTTTAAAAAATGATAAAAATTAAATTGCTTCAGTTAAGATTTGAACTCAGCTAAAAACTGCTTATAAAAAGAATAACAATCATGCATCAATTTTATTAAAAAAAATGCTAAAAACTAAATTGCCTCAATTGAAATTCGAACTCTTGATATCAGGAAGTACTTGTGCAACCATTGAACCACTAAGCTAGCTCTTCACCTTGTATTGAGATGTGTCAAATTTAATATATATATATATATATATACACACACACA